>JAGFNQ010006930.1:0-186092 GCA_024364735.1 Boesenbergia rotunda
TTTTTTTTTTTTTTCAGAGTAGTGCGTTACTTATATTCTTCTTCCTATCCTTACTATTCCTACTTGGTCTAACTTATAGTACATGGCAGCGGAAACATCATGACACAAGGAATAGTAGGTATATAAAACATTAACCTTTCTTAATATTCGTGTCTTAACATATTCGACTAAGTGACCAGTCAAGTTATAACATGCTTTCTTATTCATGATAATCTATCGACGGCCAAGTCACCATCACACACATCCAAGCCTCCTGCAGCTTCCCTTCTTTTAGTACGATCTGGGTTGATCTGTAACATAAGCAAACATCCTATAAGTATTACACTTAGTAAGTCCTTTCCTACTCGCTAAATCCGTACATCATAGCAAATCATACAACATAACATTCATGGCATATCATTCATATAGCTCATATCATGCAGGGTATCACATTCATACATATTAACATATAGCATAGCATGAATTTCTTAGGCATACATACTTATCTTGCATAGCATGGCATGGACACAAACATAGTCATGAAATGAACATATCATCAGCATATAAATCTTCTTAACCTTGAACTTTCTTAACATGACATTCTTAAGTGCATAATATGAATGAATGCATGAGTGGAATGCCACCAAGACATAAGGATGCTCTTTTGGAAAACTTAATACATAATACTTAAAAATACATTCTTGCTTGTGGGATCCCTGGCTTGTACCCTTGTATTTGCGCGCATACCCTAGTAGGATGCGAGGTAGCTAATCCCGACCTACAGGGCCCTCTTGCTAGGCTTACTCTCGTTCAGCCTAGGGACAGCTGCGGTAGTCCGGAACCGTGGATCCCTTTCGGGATCCGGTACTTGCCATTCTTTAAAATAAAATACTTACATGCATTCTTTTCTTTCTTTCTTGATGAATATTCTATAGACGTTCAGTCATTCTTCTTTTCTTTCCTTTCTTTCTTTCTTATTGAACGTACTATAGGTATTCACATATTCTTTCTTTCTTTCATAAAGAATGCAGACATTTCATTTATTCATAATCATGAATCCATACATAATCTTTCCTACTTTCATAAGGAATGCATAGTATACAACATATATAGTATGACATTCATACAACATGGAGGTAAAGTTTATTCATTCATAAGCATGATTCCGTAACATGACTTTTCCTACTTTCATAAGGAATCCATAGCATACAACATATATAGCATAGCATTCATACAACATGGAGGTAAAACATACATAGCATGAGAAACCTTTCTTCATTTCTGTGGTTCATAACTTGTACTTACACCTGATCTGTAGCCCGATCGGTCTGGTGATCGATCAGGGCAACTACAGAAAGTTTCATCGACCTGTACACTCACCTGATCGGTCCCCAGACCGATCAAGGTGTAGTTTGATCGGTCTGTGATCGATCAGGGTATACATGGATGGGCACACAGAAGGTTCTGTACGCTCCCCTGATCGGTCTCCAGACCGATCAGGGCATGGCCTGATCGGTCTCGGTGACCGATTAGGGGTGTAGCCTGATCGGTCTGGGAGACCGATCAGGATGCCCTCTGACCGATCAGGTACTCCCTGATCGGTCTGTGTAGCCTGAATCGTAAAGCACAGTAACATTGTAACCTTTTCCATGAACACAGAATATTTACGAACAATCGTAAAACATCTACGAACAGAACATTTACGAACAATCATGATAACATCTACGAACAGAACATTTACGAACACTCGTAACGATTATGTTACAGGCGAGGAGACTTACTTCTTACGCTTAAGTTCCAAGGAGTGTTCGGCTTTTGGAGAAGAAGCTCTTCCTCCGTTCTGCTCCTTCCTTCTTTCTTTCCTGACTTCTCAAAGAACTGGGTTCTTAGGGTTCTGAAGGAAACCTAAGTTTTGGTGGAAGGGAATCGAAAGTCTCGTTCCTTGCCGAAAAAACTCCCTTCGTCACTTCTCCTATTCTTTTATAGCGAACGAAGAGGCATGCGTCTCTCCGTTGGTGACTCTTCATCTTCATGAGTCTCTTCCCCTAATTTCCCCTTAACTAGCATTTCCCTTCTCCTTTTCTCAGCACTCCCCTGCTGGGTGAATTGGTTACATGGGCATACTTAAGGTTTGGTTCTTCATGAGGTTCAAGGTTCGATCCTTGGCACCCCCCTTTCTGCTTCATTTTCCTTTTTATTTTATTTCTTTCCTTAAGCCCACATAACCAATGCCTGTCTAGGGATGCTCATATTCACACATTTCATTCATAATATCAAAATGATATTAAATCTCATTTTATTATATTTTATGAATATAATAGTACTTTTACATAAAGGTACTTCGTATTCTTTTATTTATAAATTTGGGCATGTTCCCCTTCTTACATTATCTTTCTTGAGGAAAATTCGGGGCGTTACAATACACCCCCCTTCTGAGAAGTTCGTCCTCGAACTTAAAACATTTCAGGATATTTTTGCTTTATGTCCTCTTCACGTTCCCAGGTAATTTCTTCAGATTGCTGACTTTGCCATAAGACTTTGACTAAGGGTACTTCCTTGTTCCTTAGTCTCTTGATGTCTCGATCCAGGATCCGAATAGGTTTGCTTTCGTAACTTAGGTCCTCCCGGATTGGCACGGTGTGCGGCTCAATCACTTGGTCTGTACTAGTAATGCATTTCTTAAGCATCGATACGTGAAAAACGTTGTGGACGGCAGACATTTCCTGGGGTAGCTCAAGCTCATACGCCATCTTGCCTACTCTGTTCAAGATCTTGTATGGCCCTATGTATCGCGGACTAAGCTTTCCTTTCTTCCCGAATCGCATTACTCCTTTCATAGGAGCGACTCGGAGAAATATTAAATCTCCAACATCAAACTCCAAGGGTCTACGCCTCTGATCCGCATAGCTCTTCTGCCGGCTCTGGGCCGTCTCTATTCTTTGGCGGATACTCTGTATAGCTCGGGTGGTGTCATTTATGAACTCCGTCTGGAGTCCCATCTCCTTCCCTTCTCCACTCTCGTACCAGCAGATCGGAGACCTACACCTCCTTCCATATAATGCTTCATATGGTGCCATCCCGATAGTAGCCTGGTAGCTATTATTGTAAGCGAACTCTGCTAGGCACAGGTATCGGCTCCAGCTCCCCTTGAAATCCAGGGCACAAGCTCGTAGCATGTCCTCCAGTACTTGGTTTACTCTTTCAGTTTGCCCATCAGTCTGAGGATGAAAGGCGGTACTGAAACGTAGCTTCGTGCCGAGAGCTTTATGAACATATTCCCAAAATTTCGATGTGAAGCGACCATCCCTATCTGAAATGATAGTTTTGGGAATGCCGTGCAATCTGATGATTTCCTTAGCATATAATTGGGCCAGTTGCTCAATCGAATATGTCATCTTGATTGCTAGAAAATGAGCTGACTTCGTCAATCTGTCGACGATAACCATATAGCGTCGTATCCATTCGTAGTTCTGGGAAGACCTGAGATGAAATCCATCGAAATGTCTTCCCATTTCCATTCTGGTATTTGGATTGGTTGCAGAACTCCTCGAAGAATTCCGTCTCGAAGTCTGTCCCTTCTCAGGTTCACGGGCCTCTTAGCTTTGACCCTCTCCCCACATTCTGGCATCACCAGAGAGGCAGAATGACGCACACTTTATTTTCTCATGCTCCGGCCAATCAGCAGTTCCATCGTACTCTCCAGAGTCTTAAACCAGGCCTGTGCATCCAGGGCTCACAATTTCCGGAGAAGGATTCTGGTTTCAACCTCTGCCACTGAATTAGGTAGGCTTCCGGTCGCATTCCGGTGACAGGGCCTGTCAGGGGTGCTGAAGTAGCTGGGGGTGCTACAGGTATCACCGTCGGGTTAGGTGATGGAGGGGTAATAGTCCTCTGTTGGGCCATCAGAGTGTTGATGGTCTGTTGTTGTTCAGTGACCTGTCGCTGGAGCTCTGCGACTAGGTGCGTCAGGTCAGGCTGGGGTGCAGTTTCATTAGCTCTGGTGTTTCTTCTAGCCATGTTATCTTCACAAAGTAAACCATAGCTAGCATTAGATCATCTATTATTTCTTTCATACTCATATTCATGTAATTGTAACATTCTTTATTATTGATAGGGTTCTGTCCTATGTTCCCATTAACAAGGTATTTCTTTTCATCAAATCATATAAGGTAAGCCCTTTTTATTTCTTTATTGGTTCGTACATCGTACAATATTACTTAACGAACTAGAGGGGCTAACATTATTCCCATAATAAGGAATATCATGGCAAGATTTGTCTCCCTCTCGTTCATCCAGGGTTCTGGAGTTTCAGGATCTTCTACGGATTCTACTGGTTCTTCTTCCAGTATATCCAGATCCTCCTCGTCTATCACGGGGTCCTCCTCCCACATATCGGGGTCTTCCTCGATCATGTCGGGGTCCTCCTCGATGTTCCCGATTTCTTCGGGATCTTCTTCGTATTCTTCCATCATTTCCTACTCATATATATTTATCTTAAATCATTTCTTCTTAACACATGCAAGGTATTCTCCTAGTGTTAACCAAGGAAAGGATCATGCTTCCATATATCATAACTCATACATGCATGTCTAGAATCATATTTGCATAACTCATAAACCATAAACATAAAATAAGCAAGTATGAAATTTCTTACTTGGAAGCGGCAGGATGCAGGCTTGATGTGTGTGCGGTGAGATGGTAACCGCTCTGATACCAAACTGTAACGCCCGTGTTTTTTTTTTTTTTTTTTTTTTTTTTTCAGAGTAGTGCGTTACTTATATTCTTCTTCCTATCCTTACTATTCCTACTTGGTCTAACTTATAGTACATGGCAGCGGAAACATCATGACACAAGGAATAGTAGGTATATAAAACATTAACCTTTCTTAATATTCGTGTCTTAACATATTCGACTAAGTGACCAGTCAAGTTATAACATGCTTTCTTATTCATGATAATCTATCGACGGCCAAGTCACCATCACACACATCCAAGCCTCCTGCAGCTTCCCTTCTTTTAGTACGATCTGGGTTGATCTGTAACATAAGCAAACATCCTATAAGTATACACTTAGTAAGTCTCTTTCCTACTCGCTAAATCCGTACATCATAGCAAATCATACAACATAACATTCATGGCATATCATTCATATAGCTCATATCATGCAGGGTATCACATTCATACATATTAACATATAGCATAGCATGAATTTCTTAGGCATACATACTTATCTTGCATAGCATGGCATGGACACAAACATAGTCATGAAATGAACATATCATCAGCATATAAATCTTCTTAACTTGAACTTTCTTAACATGACATTCTTAAGTGCATAATATGAATGAATGCATGAGTGGAATGCACAAGACATAAGGATGCTCTTTTGGAAAACTTAATACATAATACTTAAAAATACATTCTTGCTTGTGGGATCCCTGGCTTGTACCCTTGTATTTGCGCGCATACCCTAGTAGGATGCGAGGTAGCTAATCCCGACCTACAGGGCCCTCTTGCTAGGCTTACTCTCGTTCAGCCTAGGGACAGCTGCGGTAGTCCGGAACCGTGGATCCCTTTCGGGATCCGGTACTTGCCATTCTTTAAAATAAAATACTTACATGCATTCTTTTCTTTCTTTCTTGATGAATATTCTATAGACGTTCAGTCATTCTTCTTTTCTTTCCTTTCTTTCTTTCTTATTGAACGTACTATAGGTATTCACATATTCTTTCTTTCTTTCATAAAGAATGCAGACATTTCATTTATTCATAATCATGAATCCATACATAATCTTTCCTACTTTCATAAGGAATGCATAGTATACAACATATATAGTATGGCATTCATACAACATGGAGGTAAAGTTTATTCATTCATAAGCATGATTCCGTAACATGACTTTTCCTACTTTCATAAGGAATCCATAGCATACAACATATATAGCATAGCATTCATACAACATGGAGGTAAAACATACATAGCATGAGAAACCTTTCTTCATTTCTGTGGTTCATAACTTGTACTTACACCTGATCTGTAGCCCGATCGGTCTGGTGATCGATCAGGGCAACTACAGAAAGTTTCATCGACCTGTACACTCACCTGATCGGTCCCCAGACCGATCAAGGTGTAGTTTGATCGGTCTGTGATCGATCAGGGTATACATGGATGGGCACACAGAAGGTTCTGTACGCTCCCCTGATCGGTCTCCAGACCGATCAGGGCATGGCCTGATCGGTCTCGGTGACCGATCAGGGTGTAGCCTGATCGGTCTGGGAGACCGATCAGGATGCCCTCTGACCGATCAGGTACTCCCTGATCGGTCTGTGTAGCCTGAATCGTAAAGCACAGTAACATTGTAACCTTTTCCATGAACACAGAATATTTACGAACAATCGTAAGAACATCTACGAACAGAACATTTACGAACAATCATGATAACATCTACGAACAGAACATTTACGAACACTCGTAACGATTATGTTACAGGCGAGGAGACTTACTTCTTACGCTTAAGTTCCAAGGAGTGTTCGGCTTTTGGAGAAGAAAGCTCTTCCTCTCGTTCTGCTCCTTCCTTCGTTCTTTCCTGACTTCTCAAAGAACTGGGTTCTTAGGGTTCTGAAGGAAACCCTAAGTTTTGGTGGAAGGGAATCGAAAGTCTCGTTCCTTGCCGAAAAAAACTCCCTTCGTCACTTCTCCTATTCTTTTATAGCGAACGAAGAGGCATGCGTCTCTCCGTTGGTGACTCTTCATCTTCATGAGTCTCTTCCCCTAATTTCCCCTTAACTAGCATTTCCCTTCTCCTTTTCTCAGCACTCCCCTGCTGGGTGAATTGGTTACATGGGCATACTTAAGGTTTGGTTCTTCATGAGGTTCAAGGTTCGATCCTTGGCACCCCCCTTTCTGCTTCATTTTCCTTTTTATTTTATTTCTTTCCTTAAGCCCACATAACCAATGCCTGTCTAGGGATGCTCATATTCACACATTTCATTCATAATATCAAAATGATATTAAATCTCATTTTATTATATTTTATGAATATAATAGTACTTTTACATAAAGGTACTTCGTATTCTTTTATTTATAAATTTGGGCATGTTCCCCTTCTTACATTATCTTTCTTGAGGAAAATTCGGGGCGTTACATATCTACAATTTCCCATCCTCTTCTAATAGCACTCCCCTGCTGGGTGAATTTGTTATATATGCATTCTTAAGGCTTGGCTTTTCTTTGAGGTCCAAGGTTCAATCCTTGGCACCTCCTCTTCTTTTTGCTTTCTCTTCCTTTTATTATTTTTTCCAAGTCCGTATAACCAAAGCCCACCTAGAGAATGCTACTTATTTAATTCATACACATGCATATGCTTATCATTATTAATTCATACATGTGTAGGATACTTAAGCATAACCATAAATATAATACCTAAGCATAATTATCACACATCCACTACGTGTCAAGATAATGCCTAACATTTCTTTATTCACAACTTTTCCCCCTAAATTCATAATATTATTCTTGGCCACATGTTCCATTATTACTACGCTAGAGCAGAAAATTTGGGGCGTTACACCTTCATCATTTCAAGGTCAGTCAAGGAACTATGCTAACCAAGGAGGCTATGGAGGCTCTAGTGGAGGAAATGTGCCACAACAGAGGGTAGAAGAAATGTTTCAACAAATGTTTCCCGCCATACAAAACCTCGAGAGGCAAATGGAACAATTAGCTAGTGGGATAAATCAAAGTCAAGCTCAAGGATCAAGCCAATTACCTTCTCAAGCTGTTCCAAATCCAAAGGGAAATGTTAGCGCTATTACTTTGAGGAGCGGGAAGGTTACTACATCTCAAAATGGTCCAAGAGCTGAAATTTCTGAAAACAGGGCAGCACCTCCATTTTCAGCACCAATTAGCCCTGAAACGTCTTCAAAATCAGTTGGTTCCACCTCTAGTCCATGCCCAACTCCTCCACCAAGCAACCCTGTGATTTTGGTGGAAAATGAATGAGAAATCAGTGCCGAAACCAATTTTACAGCAGCCTCACCGATTGGGACAGCAGCTAAAAATTCAGCCCCTAAACTTTCGACTCAAGAAGATGATTTGAGAGTTCCATTGCCATTCCCTTAGCGTAAAACACAAGCCAAAAGACAAGTGGAGGAGGAGAAGGCTAAGGAATAAAATGAGCTAGTGAATTTTTTCAGTAAAGAAGAGATTAATGTACCTTTGTTGACCATGATTAAATAGATTCCTAAGTATGCCAAGTTTTTGAAAGATCTCTATGTTCACAAGAAGAAACTTAAGGAAAATGAGTTGGTCAGCTTGGGGAAAAATATTTCAGCACTTATTCATGCCATACCTCAGAAGTGTGAAGACCCTGGAGTATTTACTGTATCTTGTGAGATAGGGAGCACCACATTCCATGATGTCATGCTAGATTTAGGAGCTTCCATTAATGTGATGCCCAGGTCAGTCTTCTAGATGCTTGGCATAGGCCATTTATAGCCTACTGGTGTGGTGATACAGTTAGCAGACCGGAGCCAGACCCACCCAGCCGGTATCATTGAAGATGTTTTGGTGAAGTTAATGAAGCTGATATTTCCTGCAGATTTTTATATCTTGGATATGGAGGGGGATTATCTTGCACACCGTTCTCCACTTATTTTAGGAAGACCATTTCTGAAGACTGCTAGAATAAAGATAGATGTTTGTGCTGGTACGCTTTCCATGGAGATTGGAGACACGGTAGTTCAGTTTAGCATTATTGACGCTATAAAGCACCTGAGAGAGGACCACTCCATTATGAGCATGGGTATTCTTGAGGAGTTGGAGGATACAGAGTTAGAGGCTGAGGGATTTCTACATGATTTTGCTGGAGGAGTTATTTATTCAGAGGAGGCTGAGGGAGTATTTACTGCCGAGACTGAGGATATTTCAGAAGATATTTCAGATGCATTTCCAGCTGGAGAGGTTTTCCTAGGTGTAGGGGATTGTACAGAGCCCCAAGGATCACCTATTTCTATTGAGATTGATAGTGTAGGGGATTGCACAGAGCCCCAAGGATCACTCATATCCATTGAGGAAGGCCAGATTGAACTGAAGCCACTACCAGGCCACTTGCAGTATGCATACCTAGGAGAGGAGCAAACTTTTCCCTTGATTATTGCACAGCATTTGGAGTCAGAATAGGAAGAAAAATTATTGCATGTCCTGAGGCATTACAAGAAGGCAATTGGGTGGACTTTATCAGATATACTAGGTATCAGCCTAGCTATCTGTATGCACAGGATATTCTTGGAATAAAATGTAAAACCAGTGAGGCAGCCATAAAGGAGACTTAATCCACTCATTTTGGACGTTGTAAAGAAAGAGGTGACTCGACTTCTACAGGCAGGTATCATTTACCCCATTTCTGACAGTCAGTGGGTTAGTCCCAGACACGTGGTGCCTAAGAAATCTAGAGTGACAGTGGTGGCAGATGAAAGCAACGAGCTAGTGCTCACCAGAGTTAAGAATTCCTGGAGAGTCTGCATTGATTACAGGAATCTCAACAAGGTCACAAGGAAAGATCACTTCCCTTTACCCTTTATTGATCAGATGCTTGAAAGACTGGCAGGGAAGTCACATTATTGCTTTTTGGATGGTTATTCAGGCTACTTTCAGATTTATATAGATCCAGAGGACCAAGAGAAGACTACCTTCACTTGCCCCTTTGGCACTTTTGCCTACAGACGTATGCCGTTTGGACTCTGCAACGCACCCGGTACATTTCAGAGATGCATGGTAAGTATATTTGGTGAGTTGCTAGAGCACTGTATGGAGGTATTTATGGATGATTTTTCAGTTTATGACACGTCTTTTGATTCATGCTTAGAAAATTTATCTAGGGTTTTACACCGTTGCATTGAAACTAACCTTGTACTGAATTTTGAAAAATATCATTTCATGGTGGAGCAGGGTATTGTACTTGGACATATAGTCTCTCGGAGAGGAATAGAGGTAGATCCTGCAAAAATCAGTGTTATTTCTTCTTTATCTTACCCCGTATGCTTCGGGATGTTCGTGCTTTCCTTGGACATGCAGGTTTCAACCGCAGATTTATTAGAGACTTCAGCTTGACTGCTCGACCCGTGACAAGACTTTTGCAAAAAGATGTTGATTTTCATTTTGATGATAAATCCAAGGAAGCTTTTCACAGACTCAGGGAGGCTCTTACCTCAGCTCCTATTATTAAATCATCTGATTGGAATTTACCTTTTGAATTAATGTGTGATGCATCTAATTTTGCAGTGGGAGCTGTTCTAGCACAGAGGGTTGATGGAGCATCTCATGTCATCTGCTACACCTCCAAAACCCTAGATGCCTCCCAAGCAAACTACACCACTACTGAAAAGGAGCTTCTTGCCATTGTTTTTTTGCTTTAGACCGTTTCAGATCCTATTTATTGTGCTCAAATGTTATTATTTTTTCTGATCATGCATCTCTAAAGTACTTGTTGAAGAAGCCTGATGCAAAACCTAGATTGATCAGATGGATGCTCCTGCTCCAAGAATTTGACCCGGAGATCAGAGATAGAAGTGGCAAAGAGAACCTAGTTGCAGATCATTTGAGCAGACTGGAAGGGGATGGATCTCCTACCACTATTGATGATGATTTCAGAGATGAACACCTGATTGTAGTACATGATGAGACACCATGGTATACAGACCTAGTTAATTTTCTAGTTGCACATGTTTTTCCTACACACTTTTCTAAGGCTCAAAAAGATAAACTTAAAAGTGATGCAAAATTCTATGTGTGGAATGATCCTTATTTATGGAAATTTTGTAATGATCAAATAATTAGGAGATGCGTACCAGATCATGAATTTTCTTCTGTCCTTACATTTTGTCATTCATCAGCTTGTGGGGGGCATTTTGGACCCCCAACGAACTGCTAGGAAAGTGTTAGAGTGCGGATTATGCTGGCCCACCCTATTTCATGATTCATATGTCTTTTATAAAAATTGTGATAGATGTCAGCGAACTGGGAACATAGGAGCGAGACATGAGATGCCCCAACACACTATACTTTACTGTGAGATTTTTGATGTTTGGGGAATAGATTTTATGGGACCTTTTCCTACATCTTATGATTATTTGTACATTTTACTTGCTGTGGATTATGTTTCAAAATGGGTGGAGGCCATTCCCTCCAAAACTGATGATTCTTCTGTTGTTTGTAGTTTTGTTAGGTCACACATTTTCTGCAGGTTTGGAATTCCAAGAGCCATAATTAGTGACCAAAGATCTCATTTTTGCAACAAACACATGAAGGCACTGCTGAATAAATATGGGGTTGTATATAAAGTTTCTACATCTTACCATCCCCAAACAAATGGACAGGCTGAAATCTCTAACAGAGAGATCAAATCTATTTTGGAGAAGACTGTTGGACTCACTAGAAAGGATTGGAGCAAGAGGTTAGATGACGCACTTTGGGCCTACAGAACAGCATTTAAGACACCGATTGGCATGTCCCCCTACCGCTTGGTATATGGCAAAGCTTGTCATCTCCCCGTGGAAATAGAGCACAAAGCATATTGGGCAGTAAAAGCTTGTAATTTCGATGCTACCAAGGTGGGAGAAGAGAGGAAACTTCAACTCCAAGAACTTGAAGAAAGACTTCCAAATTGGTGACAAGGTATTATTGTAAAAATCAAGGCTCAAATTGATAAAAGGTAAATTAAGGTCAAGGTGGGATAGTCCATTTATTGTAACTAACATTTTTCCCTATGGTGTTGTGGAAATTCAAGATGTATCTAATGGTTTTATTTGGAAAGTCAATGGCCACCAGCTCAAAAGGTACTTTGAAGAATTAAAGGAGCTAGAGGTGGATGATTTGGACATGAATGAAGCTATCTACCCATCTTAAGGGGAGTTCACTATTCATACACTTACATGTCATTGTATATATCATTTTCATGTTTCTAGGAATAAATTTTTCTCTTTTTGAAGTGAGGAGTTGATAATAAATTCTTAGGCAAAATAGAATAAATAAATAGACTTTGTAAATATCATGTTATTTCTTTTAGTTCTTTTGTTCTTAGTAAATAAATGTATCCCTCTAGGTTATCTCCATAGCATTTTAGAGTTTTTTGAAAATAAATTAAATTTGGTTGTTAAAACTTAGGGTTTGAGCTAATGGATGAAATCTTGGATGCTTGAGTACTACTTAGCTTTAGATTCTTAATTGATGACTTGAGATGAATTATTTACACCTAGTGAGAATTAGCCTTATTTTTGTGATACACATATGTAATTGTACTCTAGAACTTGCTTAGGTTCTTTCAAAATCATATTTCAATGATTGGATCACATCTATAGAGACTAATCAATTTGTTTACCTTTCCATATCAATTTTTGGCACTAATCATGTTTATTCTATTTTTCTTTCCTTATGTCCTACTCTTAACCACACTTTTCTATGGAGTTGTTTGTTTGGGGTATTTCTTAATGCTACTTTACCCGAGACGGACAAAAGATCAAGTGTGGGGGAGTTGTTTAGTGTTTTGGAATTGTTTTGTATCAAGGAGGCATTTTGTTTCAAAGAAAAGAAATTTATGCAATTTCATGTGCCAAGTTGAATTGAGTTGGTGCCAAGAATGAGCAAGAAGAAGTGGTTAAGGATGGAAACAATTGGAGATCTAGATTCTTGATTATAATTTGAAGATCCAAGAAATTCTGGCCAAGTTGAATTCGGTTGAAGAAGAAACAAAGTTGTGCCAAAGTCCACGCAATAGCAAAATTCAGTGCAAAAGGAAGAATTTTTTTTTTCCTAGTAGCATGTTTTGGTCAGTTTGTTTTGGACTGTAGCTGTTATTTGCTATTGAAATCGGGAACATCATGCTAAAGGATGAACTGCAGCTGGACAGATATGAAACTAAAGCAGAAATTCTGTGCCAAAGAAAAAAATATGCTATGAAGTTGTTCGGCTACTCTAAAAATATGCTAGAAGCTGAATTGCAGCTGTACTTTGCTATAAAAATCAGAACACACTGCTAGAAGGATGAATTGCAGCTGAACATGATCAGATACTGAATTGAAGTATGACTACTGAATAAACAGCAAGGTATCAAGCTGCTGAAATGATACAAGCTGAATCCGACTTGGAAGCTGAGATACTTCGACCTTGAGCTACTGAAATGATACAAACTGAAAAGGGAGTAAGCTACAAAGTTCTAAATCTATTGAAGGACTGTTGTTGAAGTTGAGTTGGAGGAATCAGATTGGAAAATGCAGATGGAAAAGAAAAAAAATCAGAAGGTTGTATTCCATGCAAGCAGTTTCTGCACAAGTTTGGTATCAACTTGGACTGAAATTTGGTTTCCGAGGCTATGAATCAAGGTATCAAGTATAAATGTATCTGAAATTGATGGGCGCATTCACTGCTGATCGAATTTAAGAAAAACAAATGGCTGCTAGGATTTTCAGAGTAGAGCAGGAAAGGAAAAGTAGTGAAGGCAGTGGCTGAAATTCAATGTGCTGATCAGAAATTTTCGAGTGGAACAATTTAAATTCTCCACCACTATGTGATGTATTTAATTTGAGAAATCAGTGAATTGCAAGAACTGAGGTTACTTGCGTGGAGCTGGGATCTGGAACAGAAAAAAAAGAAAAGGAAAAGTGAATGAAGTGTGCCAACTAGAGAAGGGGATGTATAACAAAGGAGTTGTAAGAGCAGTTTAATGAGGATTGTATATGGAACATCAAAGTTACTTGATGTCTTAAGTTCTCTGATATAAACCTGATCTGAAATGCTTCAATAGAAGATTGGATGAGCAGAGAATAAAAAAAGAGAGAAAACAGTTTGAAAAAAAAGGAAAGAAACAAAGTTGGCACACAAAATTGAAGTTTTGGCACCATTAAATCAGTGAAGAGAATCTCATCCAAATCAAAGCATTGCGCCATTACCATTCTGACCTCACTAGAGAGAAAGAAAGAAGGAAAAAAAATCAGAAAAGAAATGAGAAGGAAGCAAGGTTGGCATGCAAAAGAAAAATTGGCACAATGGAACTAATGAGGTCTTTTCATCAAATTTTTGAAGGGCAATACCAAAGCTTCACTCCATCACACTTTTGACCTCACTAGAGGACTGTAAAGAAGAGCAAAGTGCATTGGAAATATTCTTGAGCAACCAAGTCTCCCACTTCATCAATTTTTCTATTTTCTTGGCTTTCACTTCATTCTTACCATTTTCTATGTTTTTCACTTGTTTTTGTAGATGTGGATCCTAATCATGAATAATGGTGGAGATTAGATAACAAGCAAGCTTATGGTAGGTCAAAAAGCATGTGTGTTTGAGTGAGCTCCACTTCCGTCATTAACTTAGAACTCAAGAAGAGAGCCACAAAAAATTTTCCTTGAGAGGCTAGTGAGTTAAACTCATTTCAATGAATCATGAAGGTTGAAAAGGCTAAGTTGTTGATTTAGGGACGAGATACTAATCCATAGAGCTTAGATTTTTGAGAATTGACAACCTTAGGTAATTTCATTTCACTTGCTTCTAATTATGCTTGGAAAGAGTCTAAGGGATACATACTTAGGAGTTTCGCGAGACGCTCAAGCATAAGTGTGGGGGAGTTGATAAGTACTATTTTGTTGACTATTTCAGACTTTAGAATCCATGTTTAACCCCTATTTTGCATGCTTAACCTTGAATTTACCCTCGGTTCTATAGATTAGCTTTATTTTGGGCTTTATTACAAATCTTTATACATTTAAATTATTTTGCAACTAAATTATTGATCTATTTTTGTAGGCATGAAAGGATCATGGACCAAGGTCAAGAATGGTCAAGATCAAGCTCAGATCAAGGCGATCAAGCTCTGGAGAACTGTGAGCCGTCCATTCAGAAGTTAAGCAGATCTCGATCATCCAGGGCAAATCAGATGGATCCTAGCTGAGGGAAGGTAGATCTGACCTTCATAATGAGATCTGGAAGTTTAGGGATAAATTGGGGAAGATCCAGCCGTTGGATCAAGCCAAGAGGATCTAGACCATCCATTCATTAGAAAGGGAAGATCTGGACCATCCGCCACTGATCTGGTGAATTCGAGCTGGGGATAAGGTTAATCAAGCATTTGGATCAAGATCTGAAGGTTTTATCAAAATCAGAGATCATTTGACCGTTGAATCAAGCTCGGGAGGATCTAGACTGTCCATTCAAAGATCAGGTTGATCTGAGACATCCGTTGCAAATCTGGAGGATCCGAGCTACTGGGAGGCAGATCCTGACCCTTGATCAACATCATCAAATTTTGGGTTCGATCAGAGCAGATCCGACAGTTGGATTCATCCAAAGCAATCTGGGCCGTTCATTCTTAAGTATTTAATCAAAAATTTCCCTCAGCTACAGCTCGTCGCGTCTTCGCCGCAAGCCTTCTTCTTCGATTGTTCTTCGTATTTTCTTCAAGTTCTTCTTCTTCTAAGGGCGCGACCACCTCAATTCCTTCATTAGATAGAGTGCTAGATCCTTGGGAAGCTGTTGCCGTGAAGATTCCAGCTCCGAATTGGCCAAAAACAGACCCGAGTGAGGGTTTCCTCAGTTCTGACATTGATTGCCTTGATCTTGGTTTTATTCAATCCATCATCCATCTGAGCTATCTGGAGGGGTTCTCTGGAGTGCTCGGTTTATCCCCAAACCATCAGCGCAATTGGACAAGGCTAGATTAAGGAGATCGAATGGGTTTTTAGCTTGGATCAGAGTGTGAGCTGGATTGATTTGCAGAGACTGTTTTTCCATTGATTTGTTGAGCTTAGGGGTTCGAGGCTCACCCTTGTGTGACGAGCAAGGAGTTCTTGAGCGAAGGGAGTGATTGAGGCTTAGTTTTCTTATTTCATTTCTGTCTTTTGATGTAATTTCGATTTCTACACTTCTTTACCGTTCTGAATTTATATCAGTTAAGCTTAAATTCTTTTTGAATTGTTCTGTGTTTGTTAGTTTTCAATTCGGCAATCTAATTAGTTAGGTTTCTTGTTCAGTTAACAATCAAACTCAGATCAGCTTGATTCACTTAGTTTCATTTCTGCATTTCTGATTAATCTGTTTGCGTATCAGTTTTCTGAATCTGTTCTACCGTATCATACCTTGCTTTGGGTTCTGAATTTTGCATTCCGCGAATCTTACTTCTTCTTCTGAAGTCACATTGTAGCTTGTTCCATTTGCATAACACTTTCTATCAATTTCTGCATTAAGTTTCAGCTTGCGTATCATTCCTGCTCATGCGTATCAAACTCCATTTCTGCACATTTAGATTTATTTCTACAAGTAGTAGTTGATAAGTTTCTAAATTGAGTGTTAGTGAACATTAGTTCTTCGAGATCATTTATGAGAAGTTTCATTTCGTGCCCCTTGAATATGAAATTGTTTTGGTTGTTTTTGCTTTGATCTTTTGCTGAATTTCTGCACTTTTGCCCTGCATTTCGGCATTCATTTTAGCTCTGCAATAGGACAGTTTTTATTGAGCAGTTTTTGGCTTGGATTTCTTCATCTATTCCTGCAAAGTTCTTTACTTATAGCTTGCTTTCCAAACTTCACTGATCAGTTCATTTCTGAATTGAAAGTATCAGCTTGGGCACAAAAGTTCTTCTCTGCGTGCCAAGCTGCCAATTCCTGCGACTTGTAGAAAGTGAGTTTTGGCATCGATTTCTATTGAGCTTAACACATCTTATTGGATGTTTTAGCATTTCATATCAGTTCATGTTGCACTTAGTTGCTTCTGCATTTTAAATTCCATTTCTGCACTTCGGTTTAGGATTCCTGCATTGGTTTCAATTGGACTTTCAGCCCAGTCTTGATTCATTTGTTTGGCATTTAGTTTGTGTTGGGTGGTAATACCTAAGGAAATTCCCTACATCAGCATCAATCGAATATAGGTTTGATTTGGTGTCAGCTTGATCTCCATATTTTACAAAGTGTCATTAGTTGATTAATTTTCCCATGAGTTAAGTCCTTAGTTGCAATACCTAGTTTAAGTTTGCATAATCAATTTTTCTTTCCTTTTCATTTCATTTTCATTTCTAATTGCAATCCAAACCCAAATCATATTTGAAACCCAGAAAATATTCGACGACACATAAATTCAAGCTCTAATCCAACACTCTCAACTAGCCCTAGGAAAAATACGACCTGTGGTCCGTTTACTATGTTTCCATCTTTACTAGCAAAAGGGTTTCCAGCTTTACACATATCTAAATTTTGAGACCCACATTTGTGACACCTAGTTTGGGCTCATCAATCGTCCACCTTACGGATAACCATGGAGTAGGAGTTTCATCTCTGAACCACGTAAATCGGTGTGTTCTTCGTGTTTGTTAGTTTTAGTTTTTATTTTTCCGCTTGCGTACTAACATTTGTAAGAAGACAAATCGAAAGAAGCTATTCACCCCCCCTCTAGCTTAACGATAAGCTCCTAACAAGTGGTATCAGAGTGAAAGTTCGCTCATCTATGGACTAACCACCGAGAGAGCAAAAAGCTAGAGGAGATGACGATTGAAGAAAAGTTGGGTGATGACATCAATGTTCTACCTTCCTATGATCGTGAGGATTTCGACTATTGGAGGATGCGGACAAAGACTTAGTTCGGCATGGATTGGAACTACATGATTGTGCTTCAAGAACCATTTGAAGTTCCAAAGGATAAGCATGGGAAAAAGCTCCGGCCAAGATATTGGAATAAGGAGCAACAAGCACAATCAAAGGCAAACGAAACGGTAATCTTAATTTTACTTAGTGTGTTGTCTAATGAAATAATTAGTGGTGTAGGTGAATACAAAAGTGCACATGAGTTATGGAACAAGATGGTATCATTCCATGAAAACCCTACATAAGCTCAATGAGTGGAAGAGATCGAGGAAATGAGTTCAATAGTCCAAGAAGAGGAGAAGGACCAATCGGATGAAGAAAGAAGGTCAACATCCGAAAAAGAGGAGAAAGAGGAAAAATGAAAAGAGACATCCATCTCTTCAAGTGAAGTGGCACAGGAAAGTGAAAGATCATCCACTTCATCAAGGGAAGAAGAAGAGATCTCCACTTGAAGGATTGAGGGGGAGGAGATATCATCTTTAATACCGGAGCAAGAAGAAGCATCCACCTCCACCAAAGCAAGAGCTAAAGATCACATCATTTACTTTGAATGCAACAAGAAGGGACACTACAAGGACAAGTGTCCATTAGGTAAAAAGGAGATAAACCCTAAATCCAATTCAATTCATTTAAAATCTAACATGGGTTGTAGGGAAAAGAAGGAGAAAAAGCACATAGATGCTTCACATGTGGAGAGCTAGAGCACTATCACACCAAATGTCCAAGAAAAGGAGAGCTCATGAAATTGGAATATTTGAGAAAATAGGAGAAGGAAGAAAGGAAGAAAAGCTCACATTAAAGGGGAGCTACAAAGGTAATGGAGGTAATCCCTAATTTTAAGCATGTTTTAAATTCCTCTATGTATGCTAAGAATAATGAAAAATGCTTGCCTATGCGTAACTTTGGATTTAAATATTATGATAGAAATAGGGTTAACATGGTATCCCAAAATCCTAAGGAACACATGTATCATGATAAATCTAGGATTGTTAAACCTTATGATCAAGGCATTAATCCAAAGAAAGGGAGACACATGCCTAGACAAATGGGTAGATCTAGGAAAGTCCAAGATGGACATGGCGATGCTAAGGTGAAGAGTCTGGAAAGGAAAAATCAAGCTTTGAGGGCAATGCTTGACAAATTAGAGAAAAATATAGATACACTCATTAGGGGATCCAAGGGGTTAGGCATGATGTTGGGGAGTCAAGAACCCAAAAATGATAGATCGGGTCTAGGATATCAACCTATGAGGTCAAATGTTAGTAGAAAGTCATATGCAAGGATGTCATATGATTATAGCAAAGGGAAAGCCAAAAATGGCAAGGAAAATCCATTTAAAGGGGAGAAGAAGAACTTAACTAAGGAAAAAGTATACAAGGTTAAGAGAGTTAAAGTTGTAGGTCAAGAAGCACCAGAGATACATCGGTGTGATCTTGCCTTTATAGATAAGTCACCTAGGTTGGTGACTTGGGTTAAGAGCTCAAGGGAGAGCTCTAGTAGTTAAAATGGGATTCATAGCCAATGAATCTTAGGAGGATTTCTCCAAGAAGACTAGATGGACTGGAAAATGTGCTAAAGGATTTGGAAGACTCACTTGAGTCATAATCCTAGGTATTTGGCACATCAAGAGGGAGTTTTATGGATAAAAAGATGAAAATGAGACTATATTGCATGGAAATTGATTTTCAATGTGTAGATGCCATATAAATCAATGCTAGGGGTGCATTGGGATTGATGATGAGAAGACACATCAAGAAGAGATCGAAACTAGGACTTTAGGCCAAGGATGAATTGAACAAATTAGATAGTTTTGAATTTCATGTCAAACATGGGATTGGCAATAGATTTACTTGTAAACATATTTTTCACAACTAGACATAGGTGTTACAAATCTCTCCATGAAATTTCAGATTTTTTGGAGTTTTGTAGAATTAATTATGCGTATCTGAAATTAGGACAGAAAAATTGGAATTAGGGTACTAGTCGACAGATTCAGAATCAGTCGACTAGTCTAGTTCAATTAGGAAACTAGGCTTTCTAAGGCATCAATCGACTGACCCCCAATCAGTCGACTGACCCAGGGGCAGTCGACTGATCTGCGATTAATTTAAATGGAACAGTTGCGCGCGGGGGGGGGGGGGGGGGTGGCCGAACCTAGGGTTTCAGCGCCACCGCCTATGATTTTTCTCCTCCCTCAAACTCCCCTACTGCTCCAAGCCTTCCCAAGGTCTGAAAATCACATTCCTAGTCTTCCTCCATCTCAGATCTAGGTCTAGGGCAAGAAGAGCATCTTCCTTGAGTCAATCTTCATCAACATTCATCATGCAACGTGCGGGAAACGGTAACGACTTGTGTGGATTATTTTTCGTGTTTAGTTCATGATTCATGACAAACTTATTCCATGTTGCATGTTTTTCTTTTTTTTCCTTCTTTATGGGATAATTTTTGGTACATGCATGGGTAAATTGCATCTTAGAGTTGTACAAAAGAGAAGGATGGGTGAGGGACCATCCTAACAGCATTCTGTAAATCCTGAGGCACCTCGATTCCATTTCGAGGAATGTCGGTGAAGATTTGCAAGTACTGACTTTGTATTAATGAACTGTAGGTATCTTAATCGGTCATATTTCCAAGAAAATACCCCTCACATTGTTGAGATGATCACCCATTTTGGTTTAGACCAGCTAGTCTATTGTCAACACTTTGCTAATATTGATATGTGCAAAGAATTTTATTCTAATCATACATGCATTAGTCCCGATGATGGGACGTATGAGTCCATGGTAGCAGGAGTTACCATCCCCTTTACACCTACAGTATTAGTGTCATTTTTAGGGTGTAGGATCTCCGACAACCCCTTTACATGTTTTCCTAAAGTCATTGAGCTTTTAACCTTGCCAAATGTCACTGTTGATCAAGTTCATCATTATTATTTCAATAATCCTCGTCCTCTTCTAGATCTTATTTTTGAATCTAAAAGCATGACTCCTGTCAGCAACGTATTGTACAAAATTGTCTTAGATTGCATTTTACCTATTGTCACCAAGGGAAGGTCGATGATTCAACTGTCTCACTTGGTAATGATGTATGCATTAGAGAGGAGGTTATATATTGATATCACCTTGCATGTATTTGCATCCATTGCCCATTTTTTACATTGTGTCAATATGAAGATCTACATGTCTTTCGGTTATGTTTTGACCAAATTCTTTGAGTCTAGAGGTATTTGCACTATTAGAGGTCAGGTGCATCGTCTGTCCAAGGACTACGATCAGATCGGTTCACGACAACTGTCCATGGGGATTGGGTGCCAGTAGGGGGTGATGGTCTAGAGACGTCGTCCTAGTTCCTCCAGTTCAGATGATGATGAGGAGGTTGCGCCTGCTGCTGTTGCTGCTAGGTTACATAGGAGCAGTTCTCCCTACTACAATAAGAGGTACATTGTCTTAGGGAGGACTTTCAGATGTTTCAGCAGCAGCAGGTTGATATACAGCAGCGGTAAGTTGACATTCAGGGGGAGGTCCACGGGCTTATGGAGAACTTTCAAAGGTTCCAACAGCGACAGGATGAGATGTACGAGATGATGCAGCACTGGACCTTATGTATCAGGCCCCTCCTCTGTTAGGTATGGCATGGCGGTTTCCAAGACAACCACGGGGTCGTATCTGAGAGACCTCTCTATGGCTACGGATTAAAATTTTAATCCGAATAGAGACCCATTCCTCTAACGACCGACTCATCGTCGTGTTAATTAATCCAAGTTACAACTTAGCCGAAACCGAGGTTAAGGCCTTGTAACTTTCCGGATTAATTAACCGCGAAAAAGATGACGATTTGGATCACCAGTTTCTATGTTTATTTCCGAGGTCCAGTTAATTAATTATTGTCTATGATAACAAATCAAAATAATCAATTAACTTACATGAAATGACAAAGCAAAGTAATATGACACAATTAAAACATACAATAAGAAAAACGGAGCTTGGGAGAGTTATACCTCGTCGTTTACCTCGCAGTCTTCTACCTTATGACCCTCCCCTCTTAGACGTCGTGTGGGCGATGATATACCAAGTCATGGAGTCACCCAGGCACTTGAATTAATCCTTCCTTTCTTGCTTACCTTGCGCCAAGACACCAAACCCTAGGGCTAGGGTTTGGCTCTCCGCTGGCGACGCTTCAAGGAAATTAAGATGAATATGAGAAGAGAAGCTCTTCTTCTTCACCTCAGCCCACACCAACCTCTGCCTTCCCTTCCTATCTCACGGCCAAGAGCACACAAGGATCCGGGCTCTCCACTTTTTCGGCGACAAACACCAAAAGTGAAGCCCTTCCTTGTCGGCATGCCACCCTCCTTCCTCCTTGCTTCCACGCGCCACAAAAGGAGAAGGGAGCTTCTTGTTGGTGCAGGAAGCACCATATTGAACCTTGTTTTGATATTGGCAAAGGATTCAAAGTTAAGTTTATTTGTGATCTAATAAAGTTACTTGAGTGTGCAGAAAGAAGTCCTAGCGAAGGAATGCTAGGCACCTGGCGAAGGACTACCAGGAAACAAAGTCCTAGCGAAGGGCTGCTAGGCACCTGGCGAAGGACTGCCAGGAAACAAAGACCTGGCGAAGGGATGCTAGGCATCTAGCGAAGGACTGCTAGGCACCAGGTGAAGGACTACTTGGAATCGAAGACCTGGCGAAGGACTGCTGGGCACCAGGCGAAGGACTGCTTGGAATCGAAGACCTGGCGAAGGACTGCTGGGCACCAGGCGAAGGACTGCTTGGTACTGAAGACCTGGCGAAGGACAGCTAGGCACCTAGCGAAGGACAGCTGGGCAAAAGTCCAACCAGAGGAGCCGGTTGGCAATAGGTAAATTCTCCTGAGAGGAGTAGGTGAGGACACGTTCCCCGTCGAGGGAACAGTAGGCGTCAGTTCGACCTAGGGCTCCATTTTGGAGACCCAAAGTCAGAACCAAGACAGCTAAGGCTGTATAAACCTAATATTTTATTGCTTTGTGTTGTTTTGGACTAACCTTGGATGCAGGATAGAAGGAATGTGACTCTACAGCTCAGAACGCCCCAAAGGAGAGGGGCAAGCAGCTGGGCAGGGCGCCCCCAGTGTCCCGGGCGCCCCCAAGGTCAAGGCAAAACAAGTTAAGCAATAAAACGCTTCGGAAGCTCACTGGGCGGGGCGCCCCCATGCTCCCGGGTGCCCCCGTGCTCCCGGGCGCCCTGGGTTCAAGCCAACGAAGCAAATAGAGTTTGAGCCAGCGAGAAGCCAGCGGACCGAGTCAACCCGGGCTCCCCCAGTGTCTCGGGCGCACCCACAGTCAAACCTCAGCCCTACTCGAGTGGGATAAGGGCTGACCGAGATTGTTGCGGATCGGAGACCACGTAGAGGGCGCCCCCAATGTCCAGGGCGCCCCAAGGACTGCTATAAATAGCCCTCGACCCCCAAGGCTTCTAAAAACCTGCTTCTAACGCAACTACGCTCTTCGACTCAAGCGGTCTGCTCCGGAAACCTTCCATCTCGAAATTGAAGCACCGACGATGACCCTCTGCTCAGAAGTACAATCTACAATGGGCGTCGGTAACGAAAGAGCTTAATTTTTAATTTACTGTACTGCAACTGTAATATCTTTCTGTAAACTTTTTGCGCACATATAAAATTGCCCCCAATAAACGGTCAACGACCGTGGGCCTTAGAGTAGGAGCCGACCGCGACTCCGAACCATGTAAATCCTTGTGTTCGAGTTTGTGTTTGTGTTTTTAATTTCTGCTGCTCATTCTCTTAAAATTATATCCTAAACGTTTAACGATATTCACCCCCCCCCTCTATCATTCTTCTCGATCCAACACATCTCCCTTGTCTTGTGTACGTCCGCAGTAGGGTATGCTGAAGAAGAGAACGGAAGAAAGTGAGAACAACAAGTTCACTTCTCTTCCAACGTCGACAACCCTTCGATCTCCCTTGTGTCGCCGAGTTTTCTTCCTGCCTCCTTGTCGTGGGCCACCAAGGGTTGAATCCGAGTTCTCCCTTTTCCGGTGATCGGTTGCAACCTTGCGGATGCAATGAAAACAAAAGAAGAAGAGGAGGTGGTCCTCTTCTTCCCACTGCCGCCGGCGCCCTAGGATTGGATAGAAGAGAGTAAGCCAAGAGAGAGAGAGAGAGAGAGAGAGGTTATATATATATGGGATTAATTGGAAAATATTCCAATTAATTTGGTGTAATTCCAAAATTAATCAGAGACTAATTCCTTAATTAATCAGAGATTAATTCCTCAATTAACCAGAGATTAATTCCTCAATTAATCTACCTTGTATCATGACTCCTATGGGGTGTTTATTGGGCTAAGATAGGGACCATGAGGAGGAGTTGGTTCTTGGTCCGCTAATGGATCAAAACTCGATCCATTAATGGTGATCCATTCCACTAGAGGATCCCATTATACTTCCTCACTAACCCCATATTTTCATATGGGCTCCACATATTACGAGTCGTCCATCTCCCCGTGATTAAGATATCGAATGCCCGATAATTAATTTAAGTTACTGATAATTAAATTAATTGTCTTCTTTATCCTTGATTATTACCACTCATCCTTTTCATCATGCTGGACGATAGTCCACTTGCAAGATTTGACATGACGATCTTTTTGAGCTCACCAAGGGGGCATCATTAACCCGACTCACCAGGACACGAATTCCGTCAATAATCAACGACACATAATATTATTAATATTATTTCCCAACTTACCAGGCCTATCGATCTAACAGAATAGATCTCGCCCATTGGTAAATCAAAGAGATAATAATTAATAATACATTCCCGTCATTATTTTGGGATTAGGAGATTGTACTCCATAATATTATCTGAGGTCCTATCCAATTTACTAAGTCAGTACAAAAATTGGATGACCTCTCTTTTGGTCCTACTCAATGTACACAAAGTACACTAGTGTAATGCTATTGTTAAGATAAACCACACCTAATTATACTACAACCATCCCGATGGTTTGTCCAACTCCATCTCGATTGTGAGCCTCTTTCTTATACTTTGGTAAGGATCCTGATAACATGATCTTCTGTGCGACACCACGCACCATATTATCTACAATGCCAAGCATCAGACAGTTTGTGCACATACTAATGTAAACAAGCACTGTGTGATTTTCTAATTCTCTTTAAAATGTAGATGTATCATAACCAAAAGAAAGTCTTTTAGTATACATCCTAACAATCTCCCACTTATACACAATGACTTTGTTGTTTTTAAAATGTCATACATCTGACCTCTAGATCCTTCACATGCCTAAAAGCTCTCGCTACTAAGGCCTTAGTGAACTGATCCACCTAGGTCATCCTCTGATGCAATCTAGGCAACAACAGTTATTCCTCTTCTGGGTGGTATTTGCGCTCTATGTGTTTACTTGCCTTATGGACTTGTGATTTTTTCGAGTTTGCAACTGCACCATTTTAATCACATCAAAGTGATAGTTCCTAGCAAACTAGGAATCACATCGAAGCCCATCTTGAGGTTTCTGAACCATGTAGCTATATTGGCTGCCTTGGAGGTAGCCAAATATCCAGCCTCCATAGTAGGGTCCATCACGCAAACACTGCGCAACACTCTATTATGCAATGGTTCTACCTCCTAAAAGTAAATACAAAACCCAAGGAATATTAATATATGCCCCTATCTAGATTGGAATTCTGTATCCATATAACCTACAGGAAATTGGTCTGTCCGGTAAATCAGCATGTAGTCCTTAGTCCTTTTCAGGCACTAATACATACTTTTACTGCATTCCAATTTCTTTGACCTAGGTTATTCCGATATCTGTTACCCATGCCCATGGCACAACAGATATCTGGGCTCATTTCTAGTATACAAGAGACTTCCTCTAGCCGATGCTAGAGGAACCGTCATTACCTACTCTATCACCTTTGATAATCCAAATATATCTCTTATATAGAGTTGCTCCAATGCTGAAAAGTACAAAACATTCCTTTGGAGGATTCTATGCTAGAACAAGCTAGGATAATATTTTTATATGAAACTTGAGACAAGCACATCATCCTTTTCTGGAGGTCCCTTAGATCTTTGATCTCCAAGGATGTCTTTCTTCTCTCAAGTGCTTCATAATTGTGTGGATAACCATACCCTTACGACTGACAATATTCCGTCATTGTTGCCAACTAACAAAATATTATCTACGTATAATACAATAATACCACTACATTTTTGTCACACGGCATCATCTGTCCTTTGAACAAATCCATATCACCGGATTTATCTCTTCAAAGCGGATGATCCTTGTCATAGGTCTAGGGATCCAGTTCACGTTCACATAGGATCCAGTCCATAGACTCTCTAAGAACATGAGATCTTTAGGTTGGGCAACAACCCTCCCACTGCGATAAGGTACCTTTTGTATATCTTTAGTGACACGAGGTGCAGTACCTTGTGGTATCTCCCCTTGTACAGTTGGTACTAAAATCAAAATGTCCCCTTATTTAATTTACTCAGAGTACCTCTACACCTGGACTTGTGGTTTATTACATAGTACTTTTCCTAAGAATCAAACATTTGTTCTAACGAATGCCCTCTGATCCTTAGGACAATTAAACCACCTTATTGTTCCCTTAGGATATCATACGAATATATGCAATAGATTCCAACTTGTTAGTGTCTCTTTTCAGCGCAAGTGCTGAACTACTCATAATCTGAACATGCCTTAGACTAAGCCTTCGCTTAGTCCTCATCTCTATGGTTTTAAGAGACTACTAACCTAGACAGAATCAAGCATATATACCTTCGTATCCAGGACATAACCCTTTGAACAAATTTGGCTAATCTCAGAGTGGCTCATCATCTTCTTAACTATTTAGCTTAAGAGGCCTTCTTCCTTTCATACATTGCACCATTCTGTTGGGGCACACCAGGTGCAGTGAATTGAGATCAAATCTCAATTCTCTGATAAGTAAGTCCTACAACTATCCTAGAGGTACTAGCCACCATGATCTAATCATAATGTCACAATACTTTTCCTCTGATGTTTCTTCTGCATCAGACTTGCACTCTTTGATCTCATCAAAGTATTCAGTCTTGCAATACATCAAGTAAATGTATTTTGTCCTTTGAATAATTGTTTATAAACAAAGTATTCAAAAGTACCTCTATTCTAGATAGACTAAGGACCTATACTTATCAGGATCAACCAATTCATACATATTTTTGGCTCTATGCCCCTAGGCTTAGAGCAAGCCTATTTGGTTTTGTTACCTCCCTAGTAAGAGTCAAAAGATCCTAAGGAAGACAAGTCTTCCATAACCAATAAACCCTAAGGCCTTTTGGTTGATCACTTTTGAATCCCACTAGAGTTTAACAATCCAAACCTTAGAGACAAAATATGTTTGGTTCCACTTTGGAAGGAACCTTTCTCTTACATTAGTTAAGATGATAAGCTTATTGCATCATTGGAGCCTTTTGGTTTTATATACTAATTGCCTATCTATGTACTTCAATATATATTCCTTCTATTCCACTTTTAACAAATAAAAGCAATAGAAAATATCTTATTCCAGAAACTGAACAAAAAGTTCTTTCAAAAAAAAACTAAGTACATAAAGGTAATCTCTATAAAGCCAAAACTATATCATCCTATGCTAAAGACATAAATGAAATAGATAAACTCCCACTGCAAAAGTCATCTCCATAGACTATCCATATAGTAAGCAATATCCTCCTCAGCTAGCCATCGGGTTTCCTAGAACCCTTGCACAAAAATGCAGACATGATTAGTGGCATCCGTATCTACTCACAAGGTATCGGTAGATATCACCGCTAAACATGTTACAACGACACAAGAAGAAAATATACCTGCGGTACTACTCTGACGACGGGGGCAATCCATCTTCCAAGGTCCTGACTGCTTGCACACAAAGCACTTGCCTTTCGGCTTCTTTATGCATCCCTGAGGTCCCTGTAATCCTACTACTTTCTTTGCCTCAGAACATTTCTTCTTCTTCTTTCCTTTTGGTTTAGAATTAGAAACTTCTAGAGCAATGAAAGTCTGTGAACCCTGAAGAGAAACTGCCTCTGCCGCCTCGAGTTTTGTCAGAAGTTCTGCTCACGAATATGAACGCTTATTAATATTGTAGCTTAGGCGAAACTTCTCAAAACTCCCTGGTAGAGATTGGAGAATAAGATCGACCTGGGTTTCCCCATCGATCTGAGCTCCAAGAATTTCTATCTCCATCAGCCAAGCCATCATCTTGAGGACATGTTCCCTTACGGCCATCCCCTCAACCAAGATGGTAGTGGTCATGTTCTTCATTACCATCTGTCTAGCGGCTCAATTACTTTGACTAAAGAGTTCATCGAGTTTGGATGTTTTTTCACTAGTAATGGAAGAAGCCTGATTTTGATGACCTTCGGTCGTCTCGTCTGCTTCTAGCCATTTCCTAAAATATTCAAACTCCTCTTCGATATTAATCTCGTTAGGCTTTTCGGTACAAAACTCGACAAGATCACACTTAGGTTCCTCGGTGTAGAGACAAAATTCATATTTAATTCCCAATCCATTTTATCACTAGGGCATTTAATTGGTTTTCTCTTTGAATTAGGTCAAGTGGGCCTAGATCCATTTTAGAATACCTGAGAATCATAGCAATCACACACTTTAGATTTATGAAATAAATTGAGACGTCAAAATAATTTATTACAAAATCTACCAACACCTCAAACACCGAGAATTTCGCATGCCACGATAGTGTGGACGTATACGAATTCTATGTTGGATCGAGAAAAACGATAGAGGGGGGGGGGTGAATATCGTTAAAACTTTTTCGGATTAAGGAAAGAGAAAATGCAGCGGAAACAAAACAATCACATAGAAATACAAGTATTTTACTTGGTTCGGAGTCACGGTCGGCTCCTACTCCAAGGCCCACGGTCCTTGACCGTTAACTTTGAGCAATTCTATAATCGCGCAAAAGGTTTACAAATTTCAGTACAAGAATATTGCAGTAAATGAAAAGAGCTACACTTTTCGTTACCGATGCCCGATGTGGATCGTACTTCGGAGCAGAGGGTCGTCGTCGCCACTGGAATCTCGAGATCCGAGTTTGCCAGAGCGGAGCGCTTGAACGAAAAGCTTTGGAGCGTTAGAAAGTTGTGTTGTTGAAGCCTTGGGGTCGAGCCCCTTTTATAGTACTCTATCAGGCGCCTGATAGGTTGGGGGCGCCTGACACGTGCCCTTCGATCTGGGAATCCTTATTCGCGGACTCGGTTAGCGCTTATCCTCCCCACTTGGGCGCCTGAGGTGATGGGGGTGCCCGTGAGCTCACAGGCGCCTGATCCGCCTTGGTTCAGTGGCTTCGCAGCTGGTTTTTGGTTTTTGCCTTCACCCTTAGGCGCCCGTATCCTTACGGGCGCCTGACTCCATTCGGGCGCCTAGGCCCATTGATGAACCTTCACTTGCAGACGATCAGTCATTCGACCCTGCAACTAAGGTTAGTCCCAAAAACATAGTAAGTAATAATTACAGCCGTAGCTGTCTTGGTTCTGACATTGGGTCTCCCAAATGGAATCCTAGGTCGAAACGACGCCTACTGTTCCCTCGACGGGGAACGCGTCCTCAGCTACTCCTCTCAGGAGAGTTTACCTTTTGCCAACCGGCTCCTCCGGTTGGACTTTTGCCCGATCCACCTGACCAAGTCTTCGTGCCCAACTTTCGGTCAGGTCTTCGGTGCCCAACCCCTTGCCAGGACTTCTTTGCCCGACTTCCGGTCAGGTCTTCTTGCCCAGTCCTTGACCAGGACTTCTTTGCCAGGACTTCTTGCCTAGTGTACCTAGGGCTTCTTCCTGCACACTCAGTGAACAAAATTAGAACACAATAACATCTTAACTCTTGAACCCCTTTGCCATTATCAAAACCTAGGTTCGACTTAGGTGTTGCCTGCACCAACAATCTCCCCCTTTTTGATTTATGGCAACCCGGTTCAAAAAGTTAAGTTTAAACAACAGGTAAATTAACAATTTAATTTCCTCCCCCTGGAGGAAATCTCCCCCTGAGTTTTTCAAACATTCGTGGGGTTTTTTGAAAAAGTTTCTAAGTCTTTGTTGAAAAGTTTTTTAGGTTTTCAATACTTAAAAAAATTTTAAGAATAAAGATTTTTAAGTTAGAAACATTTTCCAAAATCTTTTGAGTTGGATACTTAGAAAATTTTCAGGAGAATTTTGAAATTTACACATAGAAAATTTTCCACCGAAAAATGTAGAGTATGTACTTAGAATAATTTTTGAAAAATAATTTTTGAGTTAAGTACTTAAAATAATTTCGAGAGCAATTACTTAACATAATTTTCAAAACACTAGGTTTTGCACTTTAGAAAAATTTTCTAAATTGATTTCAATTAGTTTTAATACTTAGAAAAAATTTTCAAGCACTTTTAATACTAAAAAAATTTCAAGCAGTTTTAATACTTAGAAAAAAAAATTTCCAAAAAGTTTTTAGAGTAAGTACTTAGAATTTTTGAAAACAAAAAAATTAACTTTCAAAAAGAACTTAAGTACTTAGAGAACTTTCCTTTTTGAAAAAGGAGATAAAAGTTTTCGAAAAAGAAATTTACTTTGAAAAAAATTTTAAATTTTAAAACATTCTTTTTCTCTCCTTTCCAATCTCTCCCCCTTTGCCATATATAAAAAAAATATAGCAAGAAAAATGAGTAGTAAAAGTAAGTGCTGTACTAAACCAATTCTAAGTTTAAACTGGACCAAATCTTTTTGAATTTCCTCATTCGGGTCCTGTCTAACCCAGTTAGCTACTTACTAACTGTTATAAACAGTAGCTTTCGCTAGGGTTAGTCAAGTTAAGTGATCTGATCAAGTTAGATTTTCTAAGCTTGACACTTAACCTGATTACTGTTTTATTGGTATTTATCACCCCAATTACTGTAGATGCACTGACTTAATGCATCTTGAATCAAGACATAGACCTAAGCATCTCAACCCAGTCTAGGTTATCAACCAAAAGTAACCTAAGGTGCTTGTGAGATGCTAGCTTCTAGATCTATAGGTGCATGCAGTTCTAGGGTTAGGGCCTAGGCTAAGTCCATTTACGAAAAAAACCCTAGTTTTGAAGGGGGTACATTTAAAAAAAAAACTAAGTCAAAAAATTATTTTAAATAACATAATGAAAATAAAGAAATGATTTTTTAGATTAAATAAGAAATAAAATAGTTTTTTTAAAAGAAACATAAGTAGAGCATTCCTATTCTACCAAGCATAACATCACAATTGACTAAGCATGCTAATTGAAAATGGCATCATACAAATAACTTAAATAAACCTGATAGATGGATAAGAGTCACCTGGTCAGCAGTATGACCAGTCAAGTCAAGCCATAGTCAAATACATGTCAACCCTGCTCAGTAGGGGTAGTCAAATAGTCAACAGCACAGCTAAAAATGTCAATCTGAACTAAGAGGAAGGGTCAGGATGGTGAGATGGGCTAGGCTGGTACGATAGGCCAGGCGGCCAGGATCGAAACAGCGACATCATTTTGTTGTATCGTGCGTCGCTCGTCTCTTGATTGGTTCGGATGGCGTCCATCTCCTCGATGTGATAGGCCTCGACCTCCTCTCTAAGACTGTGTAACTCCGTCTGTAATGATGTGATGTGCTAGTCGGTAGTCAGTGGGGGTGGCTCCTGTAACTGCTTGTTGATCTCGGCTGCGAGATCAGCTATGTCTACCTCCACCTCCTTGTCGGAGTAGTACTGTCGTCTGGCTCTCTCTCATCTCCACGCTAGTACCCCCGTGGCCGATACATCTATCCCCGCTAATGAAAAGTTTCTAATCCCTATCTCATCGAACTCAGTCATCGAAATAATCTCATCGGCAGTGATGTCGCGACCGTGGTGGTGAAGAAGAGCGGTGATGACATGGCAGTAAGGCGTACGAACTCTATCGTGTGTGGATATGCTCGAGGCGTAAATGATGGTACGGAATATGTGGAGACCTATGTCGATGTCAAGCTGATGAATCATGGCATAGAGTAAGAAGGTGTGAAATGGTCACATGATCACGACATCTCGAGTGGTAAGCGGGCGAACACAGCGAACTATCACTCGATACAGGACATAATCCTGAACTCGGAGGTCTACCGACTGAAATCGCCGAGATAACGGGTTTCGCACATCTCCAAAGAAATAAGAGTAGAGTGTGTCTAACATGATGTGCGAATAGGGGGTGCGAAGGGAGGGTCTGCTGGAGGATAACAAGAGAAAGTAGACTGTGATTGTTGAAGTCCGAGAAGTCGATTGAACAAAGTCGAAGAAATGGTTAGGGGAGTGCCTTGTACTGTGGTAGTAATGAGTAGGTCATCAATCTTGACAAGGTTGTTATAAAACTCTACACACAGTGTTAAGTTTACTGGATGTGTACAGAAAACTAGGTGGTCTAGTAGGTAAAAGTTGTTTGCGTCCATTGCTAAGGGGCAGGATTGGGTGAAGAATTGCCTATTCAGAAAACTAGTCTTAATAGGCTTGTAAGTTGTTTGGGCAAATTTATTGAACAACTCTAGGTTAGGAAACCTCAGGTCGGGGCTAGGTTCGGCCATGGGGTTGGGTTGAGAGACACGTCGTTTTCTAAGTATATGAAAGAAAATGAAATTGCAATGATGCATTTTATAAATGATAAAATGAAATTGCAAAAAGAAAGCATAAAAGATTGATACCGTGGCGACATTCTCGAAGTCAAGCGTTTGAAAACTAGCAAGGAGGTCTGGGCGCCTTGGGAAGAAGAGGGGTGAAGGAGAGTTTTGATTTTAGTGTGGCAAATGAAGGGAGTCTCGGTGGCCTTATATAGGTGTTGGCCGGGCGCCCGGGAGGTCTCAGGCGCCCGAGTTCATTGGGGCGCCCGTAAGGTCACGGGCGCCCGGGTCAGACTCCAGCTTTTCGCCAGAACTGACTGCCTTGGATGAAGAGACAAGCTTGGGCACCCGGGTCAGAGGGGTAGGGTTGACAGCTTTTGCTGTCTTGGTCGAAGGGAAAGTTGGGGGCGCCCGACAGGTCACGGGCGCCTGATCTGACAGTAGTTTGACTATTGACCAGTTTGACCATTTGACCAGTTTTGACTATTTTGACCCGGTTTGACTCTTTTGACTAACTAACAATTAGGTCAGTTAAGCCCTAATTTGCATGTTTTAGCATAAAAATAGATGAATTTTAATTAGATCCTAACCTTCTCACCAGTGTATGGTTATCAATCATGTTAACCTTATGGGTTTTGTGAGACAGGTTTTAAATAGAAGTAAAGATTTTATTTTGAAAAATCATGATTAGTTTTGAAATGTTAAATTAATTTTTAAAAACAATTAATTATGCTTTTAAATTTATTTTTGAAAACAATGGTTGAATCTAAGATTAATTGAAATCTGTGTTAGATTCAAATCTGACAATGGTAAAATGAATTTGATTTTCAATAATCGGCTTCCAGGTCTTGGCGAGGCACTAGGCCTTCTTTGGTCATAGCCTTATTGGATCATCAACCCTTTCCTTGGCAAAGCCTTTTATTGAAAATCCACCTTGAAGTTACTCATTGAATGATTTTTATCTAACTAGTTTGGGTCTAGGATCGGTAGCTTCGGCTAGTTCCGCCAAAAATGGCTTCCCTAACGTACTATCATCTCACCTCCACCCAATACTATGTTGTTCAAATTTCAGTTAATCGGTTTAGTCCTTAAACTAACCAGTCCTAGGTCTAAGCATGGTAAATTGTAGAAAGTAAATAAACACGCAAGCATGCAATTTTTAAAATAAGAAAGGAATTTATTTAACTATAAAAATTGTTTTTAAGTTGGCTCCCCTTGGACTAAAGCCACGGTAGTGATTAGGCAAGATATGAATCTTGTCCTTGGGGATCCAATACTGGTTTGGTCCAGCTTGGTTGTTTAGGCAAAGTTTGGGTACCCATGCCTGAACATTGGGTCTAGATTGATTCAATACAGCATAGTAGGACCTTTGTCTAGACTTGGTTCGATACCCTAACCCGGATCGATTTAGAACAGACTTCTGTTTTCCAAGGATCATGTCATGACCCTTGGAACCCGAAGTGAATCATTCTAAAGCTGCTCTAAGATCCTTGACTTGAGTTTTTAAGGAGTTCTCTTTCTCAAGCTTTTCAACTTGAGTAGAGGTTCCTTCTTGAACCTTCTCAGTCAATGATCTAGATCAACTTCCTCTTTCAGGAGTTTTACTTCCTGTCGGAGGGACTCGACTGGAATTTTAGCTTTTGCTAAGTTACTAGATAGGTAAGCAATTAATTCTGCTAATTCAACATTAGAGTAACCACTTACAGTTATTTTGCCGTCTGCGAAAATTGTGAGCTTTCCATCGTCCGACTCCGATTCGGATCCGGTGTCGATGTCTTCCGAAGCAGTCAAGGCAAGCAGATTCGATTGTGGGGCCTCTTCTTCTTCTTCGGAGGAAGACTCGTCCCACGTTGCTTGAAGGGCCTTCTTCCTTCTTGTTTTCTTGGCTTCTTTCATATTGGGGCACTCCGATTTGTAGTGTCCCTTCTTGTTGCATTCGTAGCAGGTTACGTTGGATTTGGTCTTGGACGTTGAGGGTTCAGCTGGATCTTCCTTCTTCTGGCTGGCTTTTCTTCTGTTGGTCTGATGCTTCAGCTCCTTGTAGTAGTCCCGAGCTAGCCGAACCAGTTTGGGTCAATGCCCTTCGCAATCTTCTGAGTCTGAGTCTGAGTCAGACTCGGGTGCAGGTTGAGGCTTTTTCTTGGCCACCTTTCCTATTTTTCCTACAAAAAAGGTAATACCTTTCTCGGCTAAGTTGCAGTTAGTCTACTCATGTAATTCTAGTTCAGAAAATAATTCGTCTAATTTAATTTTGGAGAGGTCCCTAGAAACTTTGTAAGCATCTACCATAGATGCCCACAGAGTATTTCTCGGGAAGGCGTTTAGGGTATACCTGATAAGTATAACGCCCGCTTTTTTTTTTCTTTCGTAAGCGGCGTTACATTAACATGCTTAGGGCATGTAGACATCATAAGACAGCGGAATAACTTTAACTTATACATGCCCTGTTATCATTCTTAACTTAATGACATAGGAACTTTAGCATATTAACTTTGAACTTAAGCATCATATCATATCATGTCATACGTAACATCATATCATAAGGTTCCACAGGTCATTATTCAGACATATAAGTAACCAAGGTGAAGTTCTAGCATAAACCGTAAACATAAAGTTTCCTGGGCCAAGTCACTACTACACACATGCGTTCTTGCCCTCCTGCTGCTTCCTTCATTATCCCCTTGAATGATCTGCAGTATAAGGAAATAAGACTATAAGCACACAGGCTTAGTAAGACTCTTTCCTACTCACAAAATCATTCATCATTCATCATCTCATAATGAGCACAGAAAACATTAACATACTTGGTGCTCTACTTGGAACATAACATCTTACATCATTTATCGTATACATAGCATGGCATGAACATAAACATAGTGGACATTCTAAGCATGGCATAATTCATGGCATAACTCATAAACATAGTAGACATTCTAAGCATGGCATAATTCATGGCTTAAATCATAAACATAGTAGACATTCTAAGTATGGCATAAATTATAAACATAGTAGCATGGCATAATTCATGGCATAAATCATAAACATAGTAGCATGACATCTTTCATGGCATAAATCATAAACATAGTAGCATGGCATCTTTCATGACATAAATCATAAACATAGTAGCATGGCATAATACCTATCATAGCATATGAACATCTTCCTAACATAATCATGGCATAGATCATTCATTCTCATGCATACTTCTTAACATGAAACGTAAGCATATCATCTTATCAACATAGCATAATGCATAGCATGAATGGATGCATGAGTGGAATGCATATACATAAGGGATGCTTAACTTTTAAAACATACTTTTAATTTGCTTAAACATAATCATCATAACATCATTTGGGGTCCCCGGCTTGTACCACATACATACATCATAGCGCGCATCCCTAGCAAGTCCGAGGTCGCGAGCCCCAACCTACTAGGATAAGGACAGCATAGTCGGTAGTCCCCGAACCGAGGCGTTCTTAAGGTGCCCATCCCTGTTGCCCAGCTCCGGTAGGGCCAGAACCGTGGACAGCTTCGGTAGTCCAAAACCGGGGCGTTCTTAAGGTGCCCATCCCTTGGACCCATACTTCGGTCCGGTACAAGCCCATACATAAAGTAAAATACTTTTCATGTGTCATCATTCATAAGACATTCATGGCATACTTATCATAGCATAACTTGTTACGGCTCGGCCCGTCTACCGGCCCATTTACCGGTCCTCTCGACCGTCGTACCGTCAACCATCGACCGTGCCGTTTAGCATATTTATGCCTTAAAGACATAAGCATCATCTTTCATTCATCATACTTTCATTCATCATCATTCATTCATAGCATACTTAACATAGCATAACTTGTTACGGCTCGGCCCGTCTACCGGCCCATTTACCGGTCCTCTCGACCGTCGTACCGTCGACCATCGACCGTGCCGTTTAGCATATTTATGCCTTAAAGACATAAGCATCATTTTTCATTCATCATACTTGTCATTCATCATTTTCATTCTTAGACATGGCATATGCACACATCATTCATAGAGCATGGCACATCATTCATAAACATGGCATATCATTCGTAAACATGGCATATCATTCATAAACATGGCATATCATTCATAAACATGGCATCATCCTCATTCTTAACATGACATCATTTTCATTCTTAACATGGCATCATTTTCATTCTTAAACATGGCATCATTTTCATTCTTAAACATAAACGTAACATACTTAACATGGCATCATTCATATCATGAACCTAACATATCATAGCATCATCTTTATCGTGATCATAACCCTATCATTCTTATCATGACATCATTCATATCCTGAACATAAACTTATCATACTTATCATGGCAACACATAAACATGTACTTGCAGTTAAAGGCTCAACCCTAACCCTTGGGTCCTTGAGGTTGGCCGAAACATATGGGGTCTCTAGGATAATCCAAAAATTCCCAAAAATTATAAATAACTTCTAAACATCATAAGGGAACATCAAATAACATTATCATGATTTTTAACATATTTATAGACATTTAAATCATGGTGGCCGAAACCCATAAACATAGGGACCTTGGTTTTGCCCCTTTCATGTTGGCCGAAATCCTAGAGTGTCCTAGGGTACTCCAAAAATTCCCAAAAATTATACTTAACCTCTACACATCATAAGGGAACATCAAATAACATTATCATGATTTTTAACATATTTATAGACATTTAAATCATGGTGGCCGAAACCCATAAACATAGGGACCTTGGTTTTGCCCCTTTCATGTTGGCCGAAACCCTAGAGTGTCCTAGGGTACTCCAAAAATTCCCAAAAATTATAATTAACCTCTACACATAATAATGGAACATCAAATAACATTATCATGATTTTTAACACATTTATATACCTTTAAATCATGCTGGCCGAAATCCATAAACATAAGGACCTTGGTTTTTCTTTCCTTTCAACATCACATCCAAAAACTAACCCATATATCATGCTAAAAATCATGGAAATCATAGATAACTATTATACCATAGGTGAGGGAGTCTTACCTTGGGGTTTCTAAATTTTTAGACCTTGGATGGAGAGAAGGAAGAAGACTTGATGTCTCTTGACCACACCTAGTCCTTGGATCCTTGTAAGAACTTTAGATCTTGGGAGATGGAGCCTTGGTGGAAACTTTTCCAAGGGGAACTCTTCCTTAGAATTTCGGCTAGAATGAGGAGGGAGGAGGGGAGCAAATGCACTTGATGGTGAAGAGAAGTAACCCCCCAAACCCCCTCTTTATAGCTCCTTTAAAGAGGCAAATGAAGAGTCTCTCCATGACCCTTCATCTCCTTCTACTTCTTAACCAACCTCCACTTCATTTACTCATAAGTATTCCTTGCTAGGTGAGTTGGTTAAAGCATTCATGGTTGTACAAGAGGTCCAAGGTTCAATCCTTGGCCCATGCACCTTTATTTTTATTTTATTTTTCATTTTATTTAAACCTTTTCCTCTAATTTTCGAAAGTTCCCTTTTATTTCGAAAATTCTCCAAAAATCACCCATAATTATGCTAATATTCCTAAATAAAATTCTTTTATATTTATATTAATTTTACCTAATTTATATTAATTTTACCTAATTAATCCCCATTTTTGGAACCCATTTAACGCTCATTAGTACCTAATTTCTCCATTAAAATAGAAAAATTAGGCTAAGACTTACCCATAATCATGCTAATATGCCTAATTAAATCCTATTTATATTTATACTAATTATTACCGAAATCCACCTATAATCATGGTACTAAAAAGCCCACATAAAGCCCATTAGTACTTAGTTTTCTCAATTTAAATGAGAAAACATGGATTTTCTAGGCCAAAGTTCTCCATAATATTTCTAGGTCCCTTGGAAAATTATTTAAACATGCTTAATATTTTAAGAAAATATTAAGAGAATTTTCCGGGTCGTTACAATAAGGTCACGGTTTTCTACCTTGTGACCGATTGTATGTAGACCGTTCATCAGCTCCTGGATCCTGGCATGGAGCTGGGCTGCTGAATCATCTTCGTTTATTTTGATGGTGTACAATTTGTTCAGCAGAAGGTCCCTTTTGCTGATTCGGGTGTCGGAAGTTCCTTCGTGCAATTCGATCAACTTACTCCAGAGTTCTTTCGCACTGTTGAAGGGTCCCACCCGGTTCAGCTCTTCTTTGGTTAGTCCGCATTGAAGTGTCTGGGTCGCCTTTGCATCAGCCTCGATCTTCTTTTTTAGCGAGGCATCCCATTCTGTGTAAGGCTGTGCCACTCCTTCAGCATTCTTCGGGATTTCCAAACCAAATTGGATTATGATCCACATGTCCACCTGAGTTTTCAGGTGGACCTCCGTCCGACTCTTCCAGTAGGAGAAGTCTTCTCCACTTAAGAGTGGTGGTCTGGCTGTGCTGAAACCCTATTGCATGGCCATTAAGAATTTTGAAATGACAAAAAAAAACAACACAAAATCTTGTCCCAAGACATGGTCTTGGATTAGTAGTGCGGGAATAAGATTAAAAAAAAATGATCGAGTGGTGTTGCACCAACCTCGATTAACGAGAAAAATTCGAAAGGAGATGAAATTGAAAATTTCATAAAATCCGAAAAACTCCCAAATTGGTGGTTGCACCAAATTTGAGCCACCCGCTCTGATACCACTTGTTGGATCGAGAAAAACGATAGAGGAGGGGGGGGGGGTGAATAACGTTAAAACTTTTTCAGATTAAGGAAAAAATGCAACGGAAACAAAACAATCACACAGAAACACAAGTATTTTACTTGGTTCGGAGTCGCGGTCGGCTCCTTATACCGCCCCAAATTTCCCTCTCTAGCGTTGTAATAATGGAACATGTGGCCAAGAATAATATTATGAATTTAGTGGGAAAAGTTGTGAATAAAGAAATGTTAGGCATTATCTTGACATGTAGTGGATGTGTGATAATTATGCTTATGTATTATATTAATGTTATGCTTAATATCCTGCACATGTATGAATGAATAATGATATGCATATGCATTTGTATGAATTAAATAAGTAACAGTCTCTAGGTGGGATTTGGTTATGCAGGCTTGAAAAAAATAATAAAAGGAAGAGAAAGCATGTATTAAGATAGGAAAAGAATGCTAAAACCAATGTGTTGCCTTGATTAAGACAAATATGTTACATGAATGATGTGTTGATAAGACTAGCATGATGTTTGCTTCACTTGCATGTGTTTAAAGAAAGATCCTACATTGTCATGCTATTTATGTAAATGATTGTGCCATGAAAGTGTGCCTATACTCATGAATGATTGAATGTCTATAGACATTCATTACGAAAGAAAGAAAAAGGAAAGAATGCATGTATGTATTTTACTTTAAAGTATGGCTTGTACCGGATCTTGAAAAAGATCCACGGTTCTGGACTACCGAAGCTGTCTCTAGGTTGAAAGAAAGTAGGCCTAGTAACCCTAGTAGGTCGAGACTAGCTACCTCGCATCTATTTAGGGATGTGCACAAAGAAAGAATGGATACAAGCAGGGGACCCCAATAAAGATGATGTATGCTTATGTTAAAGATGATGTATGCTTATGTTAAAGTATTACTTATTATGTTTTCTAAAGAGCATCCAAAATGTTTTTGCAATGCATATGTTTTATGTTTGTATGCATTCATGTACCTTATGTGCCTTATGAGTTTTATGCTATACATGAGATGTTATATGTCTTTCAAATATACGTGACATGTGGATTTAGTGAGTAGGAAAGAGCTTACTAAGTTTCGTACTTATAGTTGATTGGTTATGTTGCAGATCAACATAGAAATTTCTAAAGGAAGGGAAGCTGCAGGAAGGGCTCGTGTGTGTGGTGGTGACATGGCTGATCGATCCATTTTAGTGCCATTATAGACTTAGTACTTATCTTTATAAGAAAACATGTTTTACTACCTTATACTTGATACTTGTTAGCTCTTTTGGAGTTTATTTAAGGCATGGATGCTACTAGATACTATATGATCTTTATACCCCCTTCTTGTTGCATGTGTTATAGTTATGTTTTATTTCCGCTGCAATGCTTTAGATTCATATGCAATAATATGTGTAAGTTAAGTAGGAAAAAGATAACGCGCCGCCTTAACGGTAAGGGGCGGGCATTACAACTTGGTATCAGAGCAAGTTTCCATCTCACTACACACACATCAAGCCTGCCTCCTGCCGCTTCCAAGTAAGAGATTCTATACTTGCCTTATTTCATGTTTATATTGATAGTTCAATTATGCAAGTATGATACATGATATATATAATGGAAGCATGATTTTACCTTGGATGAAACTAGGAAGATACCTTGTCATGCCTTATGATGAAATGATTTAAGATACATGTATATGAATAGAAATGACAGTAACCTTATACTAGCCTATGTGTTATTTCGTGAAGATAGCATGGCTAGAAGAAGTACCAGAACAAACGAAACTGCACCCCAGCCTGACCTGACGCACATAGTCGCATAAGTCCAGCGTCAGATCGCCGAACAACAGCAGACCATCGACACCTTGATGACTCAACAGGGAAATGCTACCACTCCACCACCAAACCAGACTGTGATATCTGTACCACCCCCGACAGGCCCTGCCATCGGAATGCGACCGGAAGCCTATTTAATCTAATGGCAGAGGCTGAAGCCGGAGTCCTTCTCGGGTGCTTGCGAGCCATGGGATGCACAGGCTTGGTTTAAGACCGTGGAGAGTACTATGGAGCTGCTAGATTGGCCGGAGCATGAGAAGATAAAATTTGCGTCGTTCTGCCTCTCTAGCGATGCCAGAATGTGGTGGGAGAGGGTCAAGGCTAAGAGACCCGTGAACCGGATGAAGTGGACAGACTTTGAGACGGAATTCTTCGAGGAGTTCTTCCACATGCGGGTCACCAACAAGCATTATGATGAATTCACGGAATTCCGACAAGGCGACCTATTCGTCAGCGAAGCCGTCAAGAGATTCAACCGACTGGCTCGCCTATGTCCTGAGTTGGTCAGCACGGAGAAAGAAAAGGTCCGCCTTATGCTGAAGATGTTACGACCGGAGATAGCTCTGAATGTGGCCGGCGGAGTTAACAGACCGCAGACCGCCGAGGAGCTGTTCAGCAGTGCTTTGATCACCGAGCACTATCTGAACAACATAAATTAGCAAAGGAAGACGCCAACTGAAAGCAAGAACCAAGCCCCCTTAGGAGGTCAGAAGCCTCAACATGCGGGTACTAGCTGGAAGGGGGACCGCAATGATAAGAAAAAGTGGAACAATTCTAAAGGCGGCCCAGCAAATAAGAAGCCCAAGTACACCCCGTGCGCAAAATGTGGAAACACGCATCCTGGAGAATGCTGCAAGGGTACAAACAAGTTCTTCACATGTGGACAAGAGGGACACAAGGCCTTCACCTGTCCTGCCAAGGCCCCGACACCTTCTCAGCAGCAGATACAATATCAGAATGCTCCTGCACAGCTGCACTATATGCAAGCCGCACTAGGAGGTCCTCAATTAAGTCAAGGCGGATTGGAGGCCCCGCCTGTTACTACGAATGCCAGGGTATTCTCTCTTACAAAGGAAGATGCGGCAAATGCTTCCACCGTTGTCATAGGTCAGATAATTATTTACAGTCAGCATACTACTGCTTTATTTGATACTGGGGCAACGCATTCCTATATTTCCATGATACATGCTATGAAGATAGACATACCCTTACAAGTTCTAGACAGCAAGTTTTTAACAACCCTGCCTTCGAGAGAAACAATTGCATCCACCCACCAGTTGCGTGCCGTACCAATCAGAATCGCAGAAAGGAAACTCTATTGTGACTTGATAGTACTCAACATGCAAGACTTTGATGTCATACTGGGTATGGATTTTCTAAGCAAATACGGTGCTTCCATCGAGTGTCGTAGACGCAAAGTGGTCTTCCAGCCCGAGGCAGAACCCATGTTCGAATTTATTGGAGAGCCAAGGAAAAGAACCGGGAAATTCTTATCAGCTCTCAAGGCGTAGAAGATGTTGGACAAGGGATACACTAGTTTTCTAGCACATGTGGTCAGTACGGGTCAGGCAACGGACCATAAGCTAGAAGATGTCAGCGTAGTTTAAACAAAGTCATTCATTCTACCACTTCAAAACACCAAAACACATGTTCTACAAGACTTAGCCCAAAGATCTCTTCCACAGTTCCGCCGCCACTGAACATCAAAGCAAGTCCCTTCGCCTCCTTAACTTATGCTTTTTCTTTACCTTTATCTGCAATAGAAGGAAAATGCAACTAATAAGCAAATTGCTTAGTAAGTAAATCCTAACTCACAAATCCAAACGATAAGGGATAAACATGCTCTTTTCAAATAATGCTTACTTCAAAACACATGCACTTTGAAATACTTACACATGGAAACTTTCACATACTTATCATGCTCAATCATGCTTGAAACATTTACTAGCATTAAAACATTGGCAAATCTAACATGCTCATAATTTCTTTTGAGTCATGCTACTTATGTATTTCCATACTTTAAACCACTAACTTCCTTGCTCTTGCTCTTTAACATGCTTGTAACATAACAATGTTAACATACTTAGCAAAACATATGCTTAAACTAAAAACACTTACATATACTCATATACTTCAAAATAATAATCAACTTTCTCAGGCCTTGACAATGTACCTGGTATCAGTGTACCAATGCGCGCATCCCTAATAGGTTTCGGGGTAGCTAGCCACCGCACCCTATTAGAGCTTCTTTCTTACTTTCTGTGGGCCTCTCATTTGCCCGGTACATGTCACTTTACAAAAGTAAAATACTTTCTTACTCATAATGCTTGTATTTATCAAGCTAACTTTCTTTTTCATAAATCTTGCACTATAAACCTTTACCTTTTCTTACTTGGAACTTTCATCGAGCACCTTACATGCCCTTAACCCAAAACTCATTTTTGGGACTTTTCAAAGCTATCTTTCTTTTTACATAAATCTTTGCACTACAAAACTTTACCTTTCTCACTTGGAACTTTCATCGAGCACCTTGCGTGCCCTTAACCCAAAACTTATTTTTTTGGGACTTTTCAAGAACTTGGTCTTTCATGCTTAGATCACACATATAAAATCTACACCAATTCAAGTTCTATGATTAAAAACATGTATTCTTTAGAAACTTAAATCACACAATAAACAATATTCTCAAAGCATGCACTTAGATCACAAAATCATGGTTCTACAACGAGAAACTACATGCAAAGCTACTTCTATTGCAGGTGAGTGATTTACTTACCCTTATCTTGAAGAAAACTCACTAAATATTTAGGGAAACTCCTAGTGTAGCACTCCTCTTCTCTTCCCTTGCGAGAAAACTTCACCCTTGGCCCTAGGGAAGAAGCCCTAGGTTTTCTACTTCAAGAGGAAGAAGAAGGAGGAGAAAACTCTCCTTTTCCTCTCTGTTTTCGCAGCCTCCCAACCTGCTCGCGCGGCCTCCTACAACCCTAAAAGGGGTCTTAACCCACTTAAGTGGATGATTAAATACCTCTTCATGAATCTGGCTAAATCAACTATAACATTATTTCGCTTCATCTTTTTTTGTGCTTGATACCCTTGCCCAGCTGGTTACTTAGACTTGCTTAGGGATTGGCTTCTCGCGTGGTCGCGAGATCAATCCCCACCCGACCCTTTAATTTTTTTTCTTTTTATTTTAATTCCGAAAAATGCTAGAAAAATTCCGAAAAATCCCTAATAATACTAGAAAATTATTGGGTGTTACACCGGCCCTAAAGGAGGCCCTTGCTGCCGTGAGCTTCAACCACCCTTGGCCACCAAACAGTTGCCGTAAGAAGAAGAAGAAGCGGGCGCAACTCCTTTCTTTCCGGAATCTTGATTACGTTCTTCGTTTGGTGGTTAGTCTTCCCATCTCACTCTTGGTATTCTTATCGTGCCTTTGGAGAATCTAGTAGTTCTTGTCGGCACGAAACTCGTGGCTTTACGAAGTCATCCCGAAGAAAACTCGGCGTGGACGCGAATAGAGGTGGGGCTTCCGAGGGACGCTTACGGTTGGATCTCGTCCCTTTCTTCGAGTTACGCGAGGTAACAAGTAAATTAGTTTACGTTTCTGTAAAATTTTAAATATATGATCATGTCTACACAAGATAAGGTTGCATTCTTAGATGTGTGGTTAAATAATTTGAGAAATTATTTATGCTAAACCTTCCGCTGCACGTAATTAATTTTAAAATTACGAACCCGCATCCATGTCAACATGCACCCGGTCCCAACAATAAGTACCCCCATGGCCACTAATGTAAAAATAGATAGTGACCCTGATGGTAAAACAGTGGACCTTAAACTCTATAGAAGTATGATAGGTAGTCTACTGTACCTTACAGCCAGCAGACCTAACATTCTTTTGCTGTAGGGATGTGTGCTAGATACCAAACCTGTGCTAAGGAAATGCACTTAGCAGCCCTAAAAAGAATACTAAGATATGTAAAGGGCACCCTAAATGTAGGAATTTGGTATGCTAGAACCTCAGCCTTCAATTTGTCAGGATACTCGGATTCTGACTATGCTGGTTGTAAATTAGATAGAAAGAGCACAAGTGGAAGATGCCAACTGTTAGGAAATAGTCTAGTAAGTTGGTGCAGCAGAAAACAATACTGTGTAGCTCTGTCCACAACTGAAGCTGAGTATGTAGCCTTAGGAGAGTGTGTAGCACAACTTTTATGGATGATGCACACTCTTAAGGATTTCCAGCTTAACTACACACAAACTCAAGTATTTATTGACAATATAAGTTCAATTAATCTAACTAAAAATCCAATCCAACATTCCAGAACCAAATACATAGAAGTCAAACATAACTTTGTAAGAGACCATGTAGCCAGGGGTGAAATAGTACTTAAGCATATAGACTCTAAATCCAACCTAGCTGACATACTCACAAAATCCTTACCTGAGTCTGAGTTCAACTCACTAAGAAGGCAGTTAGGATTGTGCTCTGTAGAATAGGTTAACTCTACTTTTTAATTTCTTACTGCTTTACTTGATTTAAAAATCAGTTTCTAAAAGAACTTGAAAACTATTTTATTTAATTTCAAAATCAGTTTTTTAAAATTTTTTTTCTTAGTTTTATTTCAAAACTACCCCCTCTCAAAACTAGGGCTTTTTCACAAATGGACTTAGCCTAGGCCTTAACCCTAGAACTGCATGCACCTATAGAGTTAGAAGCCAGCATCTCATAAGCACCTTAGGGTACTTTTTGATTGATAACCTAGAAAGGGTTGAGATGCTTAGATCTTTGCCTTAATTCAAGATGCTTTAAGTCAGTGCATCTACAGTAATTGGGGCACTAAATACAACTTACACAGCAATCAAGTTAAGTGTCAAGCTTAGAAAATCTAACTTGAACAAAAACACTTAACTTGACTAACCCTAGCAAATATTACTATTTATAACAGTTAGTAAGTAGCTAATTGGGTTAGACAGGTCCCTACAAGTGAAAATTAACTGATTTGGTTTAAGTCTTATCATGAATTGGTTCAGTACAGCAAAATCATGCAAATATTTTCCATTATGAAAGTTATTTCCGTTATGCAATTTAATTTCTGCTCTATTTATCTTTTTGATATATGGCAAAGGGGGAGAGATAAGAAAGGAGAGAATTTAAAATTTTTTTTGTAGAATATTTTTCTTTCGAAATTTCAAATTCTATCCTTTATTCAAAAAGTACTTAACTAAGCTTTTCTAAAGTACTAAGTTTTTCAAAGTACTAAAGCACTAAGTTTTTCTTACTTAAGATTTTCAAAGTACTTAAGCTTTCCTAGTACTTAAGCTTGTCAAAAATTTTCTCACTTAAGATTTTCAAAGTACTTAAGCTTTTAAAACTTTCCTAGTACTTAAGCTTGTCAAAAGTTTTTCTTACTTAAGCTGTTCAAAGTACTTAAGCTTTTCAAAACTTTCCTAGTACTTAAGCTTGTTAAAAAAAAAAAATTTACTTAAGCTTGTCAAAACTTTTTAAAGTACTCAAACTTTTCAAAACTTTTCAAAAGTACTTAAGTTTTTCAGAAAAACTTAATCATTTCAGAAGTACTTAGGTTTGTGTTAACTTCACGAAGTACTTTAAAACTTAGAGTCTTTCAAAACTTTTTTGAAGTACCATAAACTTAAAACTTTCAATTTGTTGGTAGTCAAACTAAAGTTTGAAAATCCTTCTTAAACTTAAGTTTTCAAAGTTGTCTAAATAAACTTAAGCTTTCAAAATTTACTATGTATTTGAACTCAAAAAATTCTCTACAAGTATAATTTTTTTTCTAAGTAAAAATCCAAACATTAAACTTAGAACTTAGTGTCGAAAACTCCACGAATTTTTGAAAAATCTAGGGGGAGATTCCTTCTAGGGGGAGGGAATAAAAGGTAATTTGTATATGCCTTGATTAAACTTAACTTTTTGAACCAGGGTTGCCATAGATCAAAAAGGGGGAGATTGTTGATGAAGAAAGCACCCAAGTCGAACCTGAGTTTTGATAATGGCAACAGGGCTCAAATGTTAAGTCTTACTTGCTATCTAACATGTCACTCTAGTGTGCAGGGTAAAAAGCCTTAGCGAAGGACTGCTAGGCACTGGCGAAGGAATGCCAGGGTAAAAAGCCCTAGCGAAGGATTGCTAGGCACTGGCGAAGGAATGCCAGGGTAGTGAAGCCCTTGCGAAGGACTGCTAGGCGCTAGACGAAGGACAGCTTGGGACTGAAGCCCTAGCGAAGGAATGCTAGGCACCAAGTGAAGGACAGCTCGGTATCCAAGACCTGGCAAAGGACCGCCAGGCAAAAGTCCAACCAGAGGAGCGGTTGGCATCAGGTACATTCTCCCGAGAGGAGTAGGTGAGGACGCATTCCCCGTCGAGGGAACACTAGGCGTCGGTTCGACCTAGGGCTCCATTTTGGAGACCCAAAGTCAGAACCAAGACAGCTAAGGCTGTATAAACTAACATCTTATTATTTTATGGTGTTTTGGACTAACCCTGGATGCAGGACCGAAGGAACGAGTGTCTGCAGCTCAGAAAGCCTCAAAGGAATGAGGCAACAGCTGACCAAGGCGCCTGGAGTGTCCCGGGCGCCCCCAAGGTGAACACAAAACACACAAAACAAAGGCAGGCTTCGACAGCTCATCTCCCGGGCGCCCCCGTGCTCCCGGGCGCCCCCGCTGCTCCCCCTGTGCATGCCATCGAACCAAAAGCTAGCGAAGCCAAGGCATAAGCTCAGACCCGGTCAACCTGGGCGCCCCCAGCGTCCCGGGCACCCCGGTCAAGATCTAATCCCGAGTTTGAAGGGATTAGACACTGACCGAGCTAAAGGTGGATCGGCCGACACGTGGGGGGGCGCCCCTGATGTTCCAGGCGCCCCCAGGGCCTATAAAAGGGCCCTCAACCCCGAGGCTTGCAACAACGAATTCTTTCAATGCTTCTATGCTCTTCTGCTTCCGCGCTCTGCTCCGGCAACCTCCCGACTCAAGAAACAAGCGCCGACGACGTCCTACTGCTCCGGAAAAAGTAATCTACATCGGACGTCGGTAAAAAGAAGAGCTCAATTTCAGTACTGTACTTGAATTGTAATTCCATTTCTGTAACTATTTTTTACGCGATTATAGTATTGCCCGCAGTAAACGGTCATCGACCGTGGGCCTTGGAGTAGGAGTCGACCTAGGCTCCGAACCAAGTAAAAATATCTGTGTTTGCGTGTTTTTGTTTTTAATCTTCCGCTACGCATTCTCTTTTCAAATCCGAACGCTTTCCGATATTCACCCCCCCTCTATCGGTTCTCTCGATCCAACAACACTAACTCTAAAAGTTACTACAGTGAACAAAATTGGAATAGAATCCTTCATGTAGTCAGTCCTCAAGAGAAAATAGGTAAATCTAACACAGAACATTCAAGATCCATTATAGCATGTATTCCAAACAAGATTCAATACCCATGACATACTTCAATTCCAAAAGAAATTGATATAAGGATAAAATTCCAAAAACAAAATGTTCTACTCGGAAACCTCTAAACCGATCTGCCATCCAATCATTGAATTGAATCCCCTTCCAAAACAAACGAGTTCATCATACTAGATTCATATAAATCTCCAGAACCACTATATCAAGATCAAATCAAGCCATCCTTACCTAAATTTACATCGACAGAAACTCTCCTGCTCCGGATCTATCAAAAACTTAGCACCCACAAGTCCTCCGAAGCAATCCTCCACTCCAGTAAGCCCCCTTCACTTCTCCAAACCTGCCTCGGTCATCTAGGGCAGAATCTTCATGTGTACACACTCCTAGAGCAGATCATGACATGAGGTTACCAGGGCGAACGACAAAGGCCTCCAAAGGAATCAAAACAAGCCAAAGAAATTTAAGAACTTACCAAGTCAAAAACTAGCGACACAGATCTAGCCACTACTAAAATCATCAATGATGCTGGTTGAATGCGAGATCTCCCCCCATGGCTCAGCACATAGTGATGAAGAGAAAGAAGAGGAAGACATGAAGAAGACACTAGCTATGAGAGACGATACGCCAGGCTCGCGTGGACCTGACGTAATGAGGAGGAAGAAGAAGAGGAATGGGGCTTGTGTGGTTTTGGCAGGAAGAAGAAATGAAAGAAGAGATTAGAAGGGAATATAAGTGAGGTAAATATACATTTGAGCCCTCCAAATCTAGCCAATTCACTCCAAGCCCTTATGTCTAGGGTGTTAAGCCATTTAGCCCTCTATAACTTTAGGTTATTTAACCCACATCCTCCTAAGTATAGGCCTTTACCAATCAACCCCTTCCAAGTTTGGCGTTAAAACTATTTAACCCCTTAAATCTCATCCTCGATCCTGAAACCCAAGAACATATTCAGTAATTCTCTGACAAAATTTCTGGACTGGATTTTTGAATTACCATATTTTACAAGTAAAACAATTCAAAAGGTCAAAAACAAAATATTGAAGAATGCCAAGGCATTTTTAAAGATGAATAAAGATGCTGAGATAGCAGAAACATTAGTAAAGCTTAGTAAATTTAAGTGTGTTAGTTGTTATCGCGATTACATAATAATGTAAAATAATGATGATTTTTTCCATTCAATAATAATATTTAATAAATCCCTTGTTATTAAGTTTTTTTAAAAAAAAATTGTATATGTAGGTTTATGGTGCATCTAGTATGGTCCAACGATACCTTCTCATATATGCAATCTTTTATTACTATATTTGATTGGAATGAATACACTAATGTGGATTGCATAAATACATATTGGATAATTTTAGTTAACATGGCCAAAACCTCTAACTCACCATAACATCCCTCGATATTTTGTGGGGTGGGGTTTGATGTAAGTAATTGAGCACCTTATTTTGTTGCTTTTTACTAGGATTTAGTCCGCTAACAGTTTTCTCTAAAAACATAGGATATGGTTGATGTCATACATGTAGCAGCACTGGAACAAACTGTTGCAACTGATACAGACAAATCCATTAGATATATCATCTATCCTATAAATAATACATATGATCATTGGCATCTATTGGCGATAAACCTGAAGGAAGGTAAAATACTTCATTATAATTCTCTTGACATCACGGAAAGCTACATTACTAAGTTTGAGAAAAATATAAGTTTTATATTTTATATATAAACCATTACAAGTAGCTTTGAATATGTATTTTTTTACTAATGTCATTTGTGTGTAGGTGACATTTTTTAAGAAATGAACTAGTTGTATTACATCAAATAGCATAAAGGTTTGCCATCTATCTAGCAGAAAGATTTTAATAAAATTGAAGTACAAGGTCCCATACAATGCAGATCGTAAGTAATTTTTTATGGTTCATAAAAAAAAGTGTATTTTGGTTCATAAAAAAATATATTTTTATGGTTCCTCTAATATGCTTACCATAATTTAAATATTGGTTTTTTTAGGGTGAATTGTGCTTTTTTTATGATGCGCTATGTAGAAAGTTTAGTGTTTCAGAGATTAACTAATTTTACTCAAAGCGAAATGAAACATCATAGATTTAAGGTTAGATATAAAATTATGACAAACAAAAACTGGAAAAGTAACCTATAATTATTGTGTATACAATGCATTTATAATTGATGTGTATACATTATATATTTGTAGTTATAATGTATTTTGCATTTTGTGATCTTGGAAATCAATGAAACCTTGCTTTTGATCTGAGAGGGAAATAAATGGAACCATTAGATATATCATTTTGCATATACAATGCATGTATCTTTATCACTATTTTATATATTTCATATATTTATTTATAATTATTATGAAATAAAATTATTTTATTTTTGGATATCAAAGGGGAGCCTGATATTCTCAAAATTTAGGTCCATATTAGGCCTAAATACAAGAATATTAGGCCCAACGTAGGCTTGATATTCTCAGATTTCAGACCAACGTGGCCTAATATTTTTTTCATTTTAAAAAATGTATTTTTAAATTATATAATCATTATTTATTAATTATTTATAGGATAATCTTTTAATTAAATCTTAATCTTTTCACAAAAATTTTTTTTATATAAAATACTTAGATATGATCATATTCGACTTACATTCATTTAAACATTAAAAAAACTTAAACGTATCATACTATCGGACAACATTTGGAAAGCCCCTAAATACACAATGGATATCGCAATTCGAGCCCTTGCAACACCATAAACTCATAATATTTGAAATTGTTGCAATCGAACTTTTGTAGGACCATTAGTGGATTTTTACCGAAACTCACTAATGGACCTAGGATATTTGGATTTCATAATACATTATATTACTAGGTAGGGTTGAGCTAGGAGAAGATATTTGTAGTGTCAAAATTTAGTTCTAATGACTAGCAATGATGTTCTCATACCTTGTCAGTTGGCACATAAAAGTGCATCATGTAGCAATTGTCTTTGTTTTATCTCTCATATTTTTCTCATTATTTTTCTTATCTTTATATTTTATTATCTCTCTTCATTATTTTTTACATTTATAATTTATTTTAATTTCTATTATTTTACTTCTGATATTTTTAATCTATAAATTTAAATTATTTATTTATTTTTTATATTTCTTATTTTATTTTTATTCTTTATGTATTTTAATATTTAATATTTATATATTTATTTTCTTTATCTATTTATCTATTTTCTTTATTTTTATGTGTATTTTCATTTGTTACATCATTATTTATTCATATTATTTATTTTTTTGTTTCCCTTTATTATTTATTTTTATATTTTCTTATCTCTCAGCTTTATCTCATTATTTTTCTTATCTTTATATTTTATTATCTATCTTAATTATTTTTTCTTTAATAATTTATTTTAATATCTAATATTTTTCTTTCTTATATTTTTAATCTATAGACTCTATTTATTTATTTATATTTATATTTCTTTCTTTATATTTATTCTTTATATATTCCTATAGTTTATATTTATATCTTTATTTTTTATCTATTTATAAATTTTTTACATTTATTTATATTTTATATTTGTTACTATATTATTTATTCATATTTTATATTTTTTATTTTTTATATTATTTATTTTTGTATTTTCATTATCTCATTATATATTTCCTTTATCTTTGTCTATATTATATATATATATATATATATATATATATATATTATTTTGGAAAAAATATTTTGATTTTAGATATCAGAGGACCTTTCAGGCCCATGTTGGGCATGAAATCCGAGGATATTAGGCCCAGCACGGGCCTGATATATTGGGATTTTAGGTCCAATGTGGCGTGATATTTTTCCAATTTTAAAATTACTTTTTTAAAATATATAATCATCATTTATTAATAATTAATATAATAATCTTTTAAATATTTCTTTATATTTTTACAAAATAAATTTTTTGGTGGAACTCAAGTATGATCATATCCGAATTACATGTATTTAAACTTTAAACAAGCCTAAACGTATCATACTATCAGCAACATCTGAAAAGCCCATAAATATACAATGGATAGCATAATTCAAGCCCTTGCAACACCATAAATTCATAATATTTAAAATTGTTGCAATCAGACTTTCATAGGTCCATCAGTGGGTTTTCACTGAAACCCACTAATAGACCTAGGATATTTGGATTTCTCAAAACTCGATATCACTAGGTAGGGTTGATCTAGGGGAAGATATTTACAATGTCAAATCTTAGTTCTAATGACTAGCAAGGAAGTTCTCATACCGTGTCAATTGGCACAAAACAATGCAGAAACTATATTTCAATAAACAATACACAATTATTTTTCTTAACATACAATTATATAAATGAGACAACACTAACCACAATTATTTTTCTTACTGTTGGATCGGGATGGCCTGGCTAGAGGGGGTAAATAGATGGGAAAAAAATAAAAGAGGTGGCACTCATCTTTTAAAAAGAAACTTGGTCACAATTGAGAATGTTGCTTCCAAGGCAGTGGACGCTCAATAAAAATCTCCTTATGGCGGAGAAGCCTTACAACAAATGCACGCTAAGAGATTTTATAAGTGAATTGATTGATTTCTAAAGTTAAAACTCTAAGTCTATTTATAGGCTAAGAGAATAAATCTGGATTATTGATTGTCCATGAATTTTCTCTTGGCCTATGATCCATGGATGCAATCTGGACTGTTGTTCTTGGATGAGATTAAACTGTATCCATTGGATTTGATTAATGGATAAGGTTTTATCCTTTAAGAGATAAAGTTTAATTAAATCTTTATCTTCTGTTCGCAGCAGCTCATTGACTTCGCCCGCTATCACAAGTGGTAAGCACGGAGTTGCTATCCCATGTGGTAACTAAGGAGACATGTGTTGCTCGAGGTTCTGGGTTTGATTCCTTTTACCAAGAAATAAATCCCCCTTTTTTGGGCGTTTGGTTTGACTTGGTCAAACTGACTAGCCTTTTGCTTATTCGTTTCTGGGTGATTTTTGGCCAACCGGAGTAAGGCTCACCCGAACCCGACTCCGGTCATTCACCCCTCGAGCATGCTTCCACCAGCTTCCCGTCCCTCGGACGTCATGCACGTCCTTCTCGATCCACCGTCATACTCTTTTGTAGCTTCCGCGTCCCTCGGATTGCACCAAGCCCATCGACTCACTTCCCCGCACAATCCTTCTCGTCCCCTACATCTTACACTCGACTTCCTCTATACCTAAGCTCCTCTACACTTAGTAGAGGGATTAGAAAACACAGGCCCTAGCTTAACCTAGTTGATCACATCAAAACTAACCGAGGTACGAACAATCTCCCCCTTTTTGATGTGCATCATCCCAAGTTCAGTTAGGGTTAAACACAAAATAAAACTTAACAATGTTAAACAATTTAAGCATAAAAACAGAATTGATAAGACTATGAAAAAAAAACTATCTCCCCCTGAACCTCAATGCTACTCTCCCCTTTTGATCACAGCAAAAACTGAGGTAACATAATTAGGGATAAAAAAATGTTGAGTGCGACGATGTTTGCTTTCTTGTTCTATTCTACAAAACAATATTCGCGAAGCTCCAAAGTAGAAAACATTTGCTCTAATGTACTTACCTCTAAATTTTTGGAAATGAAATACGCGTCGATTACCGATGTCCATTCTGAGGTTCTCAGAAACGCGTTTAAGACGTACCTTTGAGTGTCGCGGCATGTTACATTTTGTCCGAGGTTCCCAAGGTCCATGATTAGTTCTTTTACCTTGGCGTGTAAATGCGCAACTGATTCTCCATCTTCCATCCGGATGTTTGTCAGTTGGCTTCGTAGGAGGTCTCATTGCGCCAGTTTCGTCTCTGAGGTACCTTCATGCAATTCCAGGAATTTCTCCCAGAGCTCTTTTTCTGAGTTGTAATTCCCGATGTGGTTGATTTCTTACACGGGAAGAACGGCTAGCAGATGAAATTCCGCTCTACCATTTGCTACAAAGTTTGCTTGCTCCTTCTTGGTCCACGACTCTACTTCTTTACCCTCTCCATTGTTGTCTTTAGGAACTGAAAAACTATTTTTCATAATTAGTAGTAGTTCAATATCAGTTTTAAAAAATACCAGCATTCGGCGCTTCCACATGAACTCCCCCTTAAACCTCGACGGGTAGATTACTACTCCAACCATTTTCTCAAAAATGTTGCAGTCGACGGTTAGTCCTTCTGCGTCAAACTCAGCTCTGATATCACTTGTTGGCTTGGCTAGAGGGGGTGAATAGAAACGAAAAAAAACTAAAAGGGAGGCACTCATCTTTTAAAAAGAAACTTGGTTGCAATTGAGAAGGTTGCTTCTAAGGCAGTGGACGCTTAATAAAAATCTCCTAATGGCAGAGAAGCCTTACAACAAAAGCATGCTAAGAGATTTTACAAGCTAATTGATTGATTTCTAAAGCTAAAACTCTAAGCTTATTTATAGCCTAAGAGAATTGTTCCAGAAGAAATCAACGTCGACGGTCAGTCACTAGAGTTTAGCCCAAAAGGATGATGATGAGAGAGAGGAAGAGCTCCCACCCTGCGAGATTAACACGAGTGTTAATGGGAACACGCCGGAGATCGTCCAAGGAGACCACTCAGACACTCATGTCAATACCAGAGTCTCTTAGATGGAAGGAAATAATGAGAAGCGTGAGTAAGAATGAGCATAACCCCCTTACCTGGGGGGTTGGAGTACCTTTTATACCTGAGGCGGTAGTCACACGTGTCTCCACGCTCATCTCCACATCCCCTCAATTGTTGGTTATTGGATAATCCTTGTAACGGTCCTTGCAGCTATTAAATCTGGGTTGTTGTGATAATTTAGATTTTAATGGCCGCGTATTATGGGTTATGATTATCCCATAATTAATAGCGATAATTATCCACAGATCCGAAGAAAGGGGACGGTTACTTGAGGTCGGGCTACCGATTGGGTGATCCTTGGGCTCCACTACCCCGAGGTGATCTCAGGGTCCTTTGGCCCTGGGGGATCCCAAGCGTTCGCCTTCCCGAGGTGATCTCGGAGACCTGACCTCCCGAGGTAATCTCGAGCATATGTCCTCCTAGGGCGATCTCAAGAGTAAGCCTGCCCGAGCTGGTCTCGAGAATCTACCTTCACAAGGGAGTCTCGGGAGTCAAGGAAAGAGAGTCGTCCAACCTCGATAGATCTTCCCACATAGCTTCTTCAGTCCATGTGTTAGCCATGGGGTGTTCAACCCCATCACAAGTCCCTCCCTTCAAGTCTAATCGAAGGAAGTTTGATTGACTGATTAGACTAGTGGTGTAGTGAAGAAGCTATGTAATGGTGGGTCCCTGCACCCATTACTACCTTATTGGCGGTATGCTGGGTCTGAGGAATCAAAGCATTCCTTGAATCAGTCCAACATCTCTACGAGTTTCGAGACAACGCCATGACAGTTGTCCATGGCCCATTAAAAGTGTATGGGGTCTCTTAATGGCGACAAGGCTGTCTAACGAATGTAGTCTCGCCACGTGCTCCGTCATTCTCTGTGCGGCGATCTCTCGCTGATACACGCCGCAAGGCCATATGAATTGACGACCGTAAAGGATGGTGGCGCCTCAGGATGCCCAATCAACACCATTGACGTGATGCATCCCCATTGCACACGAGCGGGCGACTTCTCTCTATAAAAGCGAGTGCAACGACACCCTTCTGCCTTCTTGCCTTATCTGCTTTCGACCTCCTTGACCTTCTTCTAGTTCGACCACTGCATTCGCTCACAGTGTAAGTCTTCTACTCTTGTTTACTCTTTTTGTTCGCCATCATGAGTCCGGTAGAGAAGAAGAAGAAGCCCTGAAGTGAGAGACGAGACCCCTCAGAGGAACAGACCTATAGCCCAGAGTGGTATGACACCATCTCTTCTAGGGTTAAGTTAGAGACCCTCCAAGCTGCCTGTGAGAAGTACGGTATCCCGGTGGACTTAGAGGTAGAAGTACTCGCGTTGGGTCAATCACATGTAGAACCTCCCCTAGGTTTCTTTACTTTTTTCCTAGGGCAGGTAGAGTTACAACTTCGCTTCCCTATTCCTCCCTTCTTCATAAGTGTTTCCTCTTACTTTGACATTCCTCGCCACCAGATGGCCCCCAACATCTTCGCTCAGATGGGTGGGGCGTACATCATTTTTAAGCTTTTCGATATTCCCTTGACCCCCCATTTTTTCCATTTTTATTTGTTCTGGTTGGCTCGCGAGGGGCGTTTAGCTTTACAGCCCGCACCGGTCATAAGTTCCTAGGGGGTCTTCCTTCCTCCCACAAGGGATGGAAGGAATGTTTTTTCTTTATCCGACTCTCCCAGCGTCCCTTTAGCCCTAGTCGTTGGATGGAGAGCCTTCCCCCCATCCCGGACCTTGGCGATTTCTAGCAGGACGCAGGATACCAGAGGGCTAGGGGTATCCTGACTGGGATGGAGTTCCATAACCTTCAGCTGGTGCACTACGAGGAGCTTCTCTATAAGGTTGACCTCAGCCCAAAAATCACCGAACATAGCCCTAGTCTCCGTAAGTTCTCCTTTTCGGTAAATATCTTTGTTAATTCTAACTGATATCCTTCATTCTTTATTTTGCAGATGACATAATGCTTTCACAAGCCATTTATGCCTCCTTAAGTGGGACCAAGCTAATGAGGAGGCCCTGGTTCCAGCCCCAGTTCCTTCTGCCCCGGTAAGCGTCTTGGCCGAGGGCTTTAAAGAGGTGACCCAACGGTCCAAAGACCCAGGAGCCTAGGACCCACCCGAGGCCACAGGGGCAGCCGAGAGGCCTGCTCAAGCTGAAGGGGATTCTCCGCCTTCCCCAGTCCAAGCAGGAGATGGGGAGACCGCGCCTGCGCTCCCCCGACAAGTAGTAGTTACCCCCCGCACCCGAGAAGAAGCAGCGGAAATAGCTCACCCATAAGCAAGCTCCCTTGAAGAGGTTGAGGAAAATCTCGACCTCGGAGCTTCCCCCAATCGCTGATGAGGAGGGCAGGGTGTCTTTGTCCCAGAGCCTTCAAAAGGCACCCTCTTCTCCTTCTAGGATCTCCATTGATCTGGCTGTCCCTACTCCAACCGCCCTAACTGCTACTCCATCTACTCAGCGAGGCAAGTAGGTGCTGCCCGGTGTGCCTCGCACCCATTGGAAGGCCCCAGGGCGAAGAAGGCGACGACCAAAGGTTCCTAGTCCATCCAAATAAAAGTAACTCCCTCCAAGAGTCCCAGACAGCAAGTGGCGTCCAACTCGGAGGAAGACACCCCCGACCCCAGAAATGTCCCTAGCCCGTTGGTTGAGGCTGTAGAGGAACCTCTTCCCCTTCCTCATCAGCTGATGAGGTCGGCTGGGGTCGGCCAGGTATCTGGGCATGCTACACCTGTCTCTACTGACGGTAATTCCCCTTTAACATTCTCCCCCTCTATATATATATATATATATATATATATATATATATATATATATATATATATATATATATATATATATATATTCACATTCTGACTGTTATCCTTTCGTATTGTATGTTGCTTCTAACTGTGTTGCTACAAGCCGCTTGCTATGCTCCCGAGAGGTTACTGAAGACCTCCTCCAACGAGTGGTAGTGTTAGAGGTAGAGGCTAGCAGTGCCCGCGAGGCAGGCCTCCTGCATATGGAGGTTAGCCGGGCCCTCAGGGGGAGGTAGAACATTGCCTCGACGCCCTGCTAGCCTTTGAGGAAGCTCTTCATGGTTAACGCCTTCAGGAGCGCTCCCTGTCGGAGAAGAATCAGGTCCTCTCTAACGACCTGTAGAAGCTGACCAGGATCGGGAGCAACTCCAGACCCAGGCGAAGGAGTTGTCTACCCCCGTCCAGCTCCAAGAAACCTCCAAGCAGCAATTCAGTCCAAAGACTATAGGGCCCCGAGGGAGTCCCCTGGTGTTGCCAATGGATGAGCAGACAGCCTGAAGAGCTTGCGACCAAGAGGGAAACTCCAAATTCAGATGGGCCAATTGGGTAGCCCGAGAGGGAGGAGTCATAGTAGTTGTATCTCTTATACTCTCTTTAGTTGTCTGAGAGTGTAACTACCAAAGGTACACCAGAATTGTTAATGGAACACAGTGTTCTTTTCCTTTGTGTACTTGGAGGCTTTCTTTAATCTATGTCTCCTTGTGCATTTACACGACCCCCTTTTATCATCACAGGTAAGATCATTTTAGTCTAGCCATGGACCAAGGGGTCAACAGTGCAGCAAGGATGACGTTCGTCCCCAGAACCCAGGGCTCAAAGGCCAGCCGAGTGCTGCACATCAATACAAGTCTTCACCGGACAACTGTAAAGAAATGACTTCTGTCACATTCTTATAGCCAGTTCTTGGTCGGTAATCCGCAACACCCAAACCAAGCCTACTCACCACGAGCATCCGCAGCACCATGAGGTAGTAGGGTTTTACAGATCCTGGTCAGGCATCCGCTGCACCCGAACCAAGCCTACTCACCTCGAGCATCTGCAACAATGCGAGGTAGAAGGGTTTTACAACACTTGGTCGTGCATCCGCAGCACTCGAACCAAACCTACTCACCTTGGGCATCCGCAGCACCGTGAGGTAGTAGGGTTTTAACTACTCTTGGTTGGGCATCCGCAGCACCCAAACCAAGCCTACTCACCTCGGGCATCCGTAACACCGTGAGGTAGTAGGGTTTTACAGCTCCTAGTCGGGCATCCGCATGACCCAGACCAAGCCTACTCACCTCAGGCATCCGCATCTGTAACGACCCGGCCCATTTGGCGGCCCATTTGGCGGTCTCGACCGTCGACCGTCGACCGTGCCGTTACCAATACTAGGTCTTCCCACTCCTGGGCGTGGATTTTTGCCTTCCCAGGATTCGAACTCTAGACCCAGGCTTAAATCTAGTTCTTTATGAATCCTGAATTCAATTGAGCTATAGCTCAATTGGTATTCAGGATTCATAAAGAACTAGATTTAAGCCTGGGTCTAGAGTTCGAATCCTGGGAAGGTAAAAATCCACGCCCAGGAGTGGGAAGACCTAGTATTGGTAACGGCACGGTCGACGGTCTTCTAGGGTTGGCCGAAAGTGTAGGGTAGGGGGATTTAGGGTTTTTGAAATCAAACATTCATACAACCATTTATACAAACACCTTATCTACACTATCATGTCATACACTAACATAAGATACATCATAGAGTTATTCAACCCTTGAATCCCTAATTTTTTCATGTCTTGGTCGAAACTTGTAGGGGGCGCAAACCCTAATTTTTGTTAAACCTTCAATGGGGTCTTGGGAGTGTCCCCTAGGATGAGACCCTTCCCTTGGATTTTCGGAAAATCTCAAGGAGGAAGAGGAGTTTGAATTTTGAAAATTGAAGAGGGAGAAGGGAGTTAGGATTTCGAAAATTGAAGAGGGAGAGGGAAGTTTCAATTTTCGAAAATAGAAGAGGGAGTGTGAGTGAGGGGTTTGCAACCATGATCCTTAGCCCCTTAGCACTCCCTCTTATTTATACTAAGGGAAGAGGCAAGGTGCCTCTTCTCCAAGTGTCTCTTCACTAAGGGGTTTCTCATCAAGAGTCTCTTCCTCTACCCTTTCACATTCCCTAACCCTTAACAAGAATTTCCCTTCCTTTCTCTCAGCAATCCCCTGCTGGGTGAATTGGTTACTTCGTTGCTTTGCTTACCAAGAGTTCCAAGGTTCGATCCTCGGCAAGAGCATATTTTTGCTCCTCTTTGGTTTTCACTTTTGCAAAGCCCATTAGCCCAATTCACTCTCATATAGAATAAATCACATTTATGAAATCACATATTCTAATTCATGAAATCACATATTCTAATTTATGCAATTACATATTCCTAATCCTTTCTAATGAAATCACATAACATTAAATCATGAAATCACAAAAAAGTAATTTTATTCATTTATGAAATAAATGTCATACAATCTGATAATATATCGATATTTTTGTGCCCTTTTTACAATCGAAAGCAAGCCCAAAATTTGGGGCGTTACAGCATCACCGTGAGGTAGTTGGGTTTCACAGCTCTTGGTTTGGCTTCCACATCACCCGAACCAAGACTACTCACCTCGAGCATCCACAGCACAGCGAGGTAGTAGGGTTTTATAGCTCTTGGTCGGGCATCCGCAACTCCTGGACCAAGCCTACTCACCTCGGGCATCCGCAGCACAGTGAGATAGTAGTATTTTACAGCTAATGGTCGGGCATCCGTAGCACCCGCATTAAGCCTGCTCACTTTAGGCATCCGCAGCACCGTGAGGTAGTAGGGTTTTACCAGCTTTTGGTCGAGCATCTGCAGCACCGCGAGGTAGTAGGGTTTTATCAGCTCTTGGTCGAGCATCCGCAACACCCATGTTAGGATGTATACTAAAAGCCTTGCTTTTGTATAAAAACATCTACATTTTGAAAGAGAATCACAAAAACACAGGTTGCATATTTATATTAGTATATGCACAAAATGTCTGATACTTTGTATTGTAGATAAAATGGTGTGTGGTGGTGCACAGAAGATCATGTTATCAGTTCCTTGCGGAGTATAGGAATAGGCTGACAACCGAGATGGAGTTGGACCAACCATTGAGATGGTTGTTGCGTAATTAGGTGTGGTTTGTCATAACCATAAAATTACACTAATGTAATTTATACTGTTTATAATTGGATTAGACCTCGGTTTTATTATGGAGTACATAAATCCCAATATGATAACGGGCATGTGCATTTAATTATTATTTCTTTGATTTACCAATAGGCGAGATTTATTCTGTTAAATCGATAAGCCCGGTAAGTTGGGAAATAATGTTATGTACATGGTGTATCATTCATTATTGAGGGTATCTGTACCCTGGTGAGTCAGGATGATGATGCCCCCTTGATGAGCTCATAAGGTTCATCATGTTAAATCTTGCAAATGGACTATGGTCCAACATGATGAAAAGGTTGAGTGGTACTTGTCAAGGATCAAGAGGTTGATGAAAAGGTTGAGTGGTACTAGTCAAGGTTGAGTGGTAGTAGTCAGTAATTTAAATTAATTGACGGGCATTCGAAATATTAAACATGGGGAGATAGATGTGCTCATAATAGGTGGAGCCCATATGAAAATATGGGGGTTGGTGAGGATGTTCAATGGGGATCCTTTAGTGGAATGGATCTCCATTAATGGATCGGATTTGGATCCATTAGCGGGTCAAGACCCAACTCCTCATTGTCCCTATCGTAGCCCTATATATACCCCATGGGAGTCATGATACAAAGGGAATTAATTGAGAAATTAATCATCAAAAGCCAAAAACCAAAACCCTAACCTTCTCCCTTACTCTCTCTCTCCGAGGGTTGTTTGCGCAGGGTGAAGAAGAGGAGAAAGGAAGCGGTTTTCTCCTTCAACCATCCTCATCTCTTCCTCCTCGTGGCGTGAAGGATCACCAGGTCTAGGAGGAGCATTGTGGTGCTCGGCGAGGAGAGAAAGCAGAGGGAGAAGGGTTGCCGGCGACAATCTTGGGATGTTGCGGCGCCGACTGTGGAGAGGACAAGAATTTGGATTCTTCTCCTACTTCTTCCACAATCTCTTCTACTTTCATCTTCACTCCTTCTTCTTGAGCGTGTGCAAACCCTGAGCAAGGAAGAGAGGCGGTCAGCAGCCAGGAAAAATAAGGTTCTTCCTGGTTTTGTCGGCGGTGGGATTGAGAAAGATGAGGAGGAGGTTGCGGGTTTGTGTGGGAAGAAGAGGAGACCTTTTCATTTTTCTTCTTCCTCATCTTCATCTTCCTATCCTCCTACACCTCAGCTCCCTTGTGGCCGGAGCTCCTTGGACGGTGGTGGTTGTCGGCGGCGCAAGGTGGAGGTGAAGGGGTGGCCGGCCGAAAACCATAAGTTAGGGTTTTTGGTGCTAAGTGGAAAGAGATTGAAGAAGGTGGTATTGGTGAGCCCTTGGTGACTCCGTGTCTTGGTAGCTCGTCACCCACACGACGTCCAAGAAGGGAGGGTCATACGGTAGAAGACTACGAGGTAAAAGACGAGGTATCTCTCTTTGGCTTCTTATTAGTTTCTATCATTTCATGTGATATATTGTTATTGCATGTGTTATTAATTAGTTATCATTGTTCGTTAATTGTTCGCCAATTAATTGTATGATAATTAATTATGTCATGGACCCCGAACATAAACACAAAAACCAGCGATCCGCTCATCGTCTTTTCTGCGGTCAATTGATTCAGAAAGTTACAAGGTCTTACTCTTGAGTTTGGCTAAGTTGTAGCTTGAATCAATTGATACGATGATGAGACGGTCGTTTGGGAGACGGGTCTCCATTCGGATTAAATTTTTAATCTGTAGACATGGAGAGGTCTCTCATGTTCGACCCCGTGTTCGCTCAGGAAACCTGCCGAGCCATACCCAGCGGTTCCATCAACCCGGACCAAGCCTACTGACCTCGGGAATATGCAACACCGCGAGGTAGTAGGGATTTATAGCTCTTAGTTGGGCATCCGCAGCGCCCGGACCAAGCCTACTCACCTCGGTCATCTGCAGCACCGCGATGTAGTAGGGTTTTACCAGCTCTTGGTCGTGCATCTGCAGCTCCCGGACTAAGCCTACTCACCTCAAGCATCCGCAGCACCGTGAGGTAGTAGAGTTTTAACATCTCTTGATCAGGCATCAGCAGCACCAAGACCAAGCCTACTCACCTCGAGCATCTGCAGCACCGCGAGGTAGTAGAGTTTTATAGCTCTTGGTCGGGCATTGATAGCACCTAGACGAAGCCTACTCACCTCGGGCATCCACAGCACCGCGAGGTAGTAGGGTTTCATAGCTCTTGGTTGGACATCCACGGCGCCCGGACCAAGCCTACTCACCTCGGGCATCCACAGCACCGCGCGGTAGTAGGGTTCTATAGCTCTTGGTCAGGCATCCGCAGTGCTCGGACCAAGCCTACTCACCTCGGGCATCCACAGCACTGTGAGGTAGTAGAGTTTTATAGCTCTTGGTTGGGCATCCGCAACACCCGGACCAAGCCAACTAACCTCCGGCATCCGCAGCACCGCGAGGTAGTAGGGTTTTACAGCTCTTGGTCGGGCATCCGCAGCACCCAGACCAAGCCTACTCATCTCGGGCATCTACAGCACCGCGAGGTAGTAGGGTTTTAACTGTAACGCCCGCTTTTTTTTTCCATAAAGCGGCGTTACGTTAACATACTTAGGGCATGTAGATATCATAAGGCAGTGGAATAACTTTAATACTTACACATACATGCCCTACTACCATTCCTAACATAATGACATGGGAACTTGGCATATTAACTTCATACTTAGCATCATATCATACTTAGCATCGTGTCATATAGTCGCATAAGTCATTATTCAAATACATAAGTAGCAAACATAAGGTTCTAGCATAAGACCGGTAAACATATTGTTTTCGTGGCCAAGTCACTACCACACACACACATTCTTGTCTTCCTGCTGCTTCCTCATTGTCCCCTGGCGTGATCTGCGGTATAAGGAAATAAGACTATAAGCACATCGGCTTAGTAAGACTCTTTCCTACTCACTAAACCATTAGTCATATCATACATGAACATATGAAACATTCAACATAGCATACATAATTATCATTGCATAATTCTTAACATGAACGTAAGCATATATCATGGCTTTCTTTGACATAACATAAGCATATAACATGGTTCTTAACACAACATAAGCATAGCATGGTTTTTATCATAACATAAGCATGGCATGGTTCTTAACATAACATGAGCATAGCATGGTTCTTATCATAACATAAGCATAGCATGGTTCTTAACATAACATAAGCATAGCCTAATACCTGACATAGACATAAACATAATTCAACTTAACATGGCATAATACATGACATAAACATAAACATAAATAAACATTCTTAACATGGCATGAAACATGGCGTAAACATAAACATAAAGAACATTCTTAACGTGCATGATACATGGCATAAACATAAACGTAAAGAACATTCTTAACATGCATGATACATGGCATAAACATAAACGTAAAGAACATTCTTAACATGCATGATACATGGCATAAACATAAACGTAAAGCATGAACTAACCTGTATGGCATAAACATAGGCATGCTTTCTATCATATCATATGGGCATCTTCTTAACATAACCATAAGCATAAATCGTTTACTATCATGCATATTTCTTGACATGAGACATAAGTATAAGACATTACTATCATAGCATAATGCATAACATGAATGCATGAGTCTAATGCATATACATAAGGATGCTTAACTTTTAAAATCATACTTTTAAATACTTAAACATCATCATAACATCATTGGGGGTCCCCGGCTTGTATCACATACATACATCATAAGCGCGCATCCCTAAGTAAATACGAGGTAGCGAGCCCCGACCTACTAGGGTAAGGACAGCATAGTCGGTAGTCCCAGAATCGGGGCGTTCTTAAGGTGCCCATCCCTGTTGCACAGCTTCGGTAGTGCCAGTACCGTGGACAGCATAGTCGCTAGTCCAGAACCGGGGCATTCTTAAGGTGCCCATCCCTTGGACCCATACTTCGGTCCGGTACAAGCCCATTCATAAAGTAAAATACTTTACATGCTTTATCATTCCTAAGACATGGCATACATCTTCATTCATAAACATGGCATGCATCTTCATTCATAAACATGACATGCATCTTCATTCATAACATAGCATGCATCTTCATTCATAACATAGCATGTGTAACGACCCGGCCCGTCTACCGGCCCATTTACTGGTCGCACGACCATCGTACCGTCGTACCGTCAACCATCGACCGTGTCGTCATTCATAACATGGCATGCATCTTTATTCATAACACATGGCATGCACTTTCATTCATAAACATAACATGCATCTTCATTGATAGAACGTGGCCTACTTTCATAAACATCATTCTTATTCCTAGAGCTTGCATGATCATGGCATATAAGGTAAACATTGCATTACATTCATTGAACTTGTCATGTTTGCATAGACATTTATCCTAATCCATAGAACTTGCATGATCATGATACATAAGGTAAACATTGCATTTCATACATAAGCATGGTATCTATCTCAAGCATGCATGGGTAGGACTTCCATAAACCTACTACCTACCATTCAAGTACATGGCATAGGACATAAGACATTCATAAATAAACCCTATTAAGCATGACATCCAATCATAAACATACAACATGAAACATGGTGCTTGGAATTAGGGTTATAGGTAACTTAATTTCTACCACATGCTTGAACCTTTATATAAACTTCATCATAAAGCATAAACCATCATTCTCCATACCCTAACTTTCCCCAAACCCTAATTACCTTGCTTGGCCGAAACCCATAAGGGGAAAAGTTCCATCATTCAATTACATGTAAGGTAGCATAAGGAGAAGTATCAACCATACAATACCTATAGGGTCCCAAGAAGCCATTTAGGCTCATGATTAGGGTTCACCCTAACCCCAAACCCTACTTTCTAGGGTTGGCCGAAATGTATAAGGGCCATGGGTGCATGAATAAATTCATAGAATTTTCCAATTAAACATCTAACATCTTTCATACCATACCATAGGAGCCCTTAGGACCCTTACTTGAAGGAAACCGTAACTCTTTGCCCTAACCCTCTACTTGGCCGAAAGTTGTAGGGTCACAAGGCCTTGTGAAAATTTACATAAGTCACCCTCAATCTCCCTTATAGAATGATAATACACAAAACACATACTTGAAGGTTTAGATTCAACCCTACCCATGGGTTCTTGAGGTTGGCCGAAATCCTAGGAGGTCCTAGGGTATCCCAAAATTTCCCCAAATCTCATTTTAACTTATATTCATCATGTACAAACATTAGGAAGCATGAGAAATATTTTTAACATCATTTTGGACCTTAAAACCCTAGTGGCCGAAAGTTTAGGGTCCCATATCATGAGTTCTCCAATGTAAATCTCAAAACCAACTTGATATCATGCTAAAAATCATAAGGAAACTATTATACCACAGGTGAGGGAGTCTTACCTTGGTTGATCTTGAGTATAAACCTTAGATTTGAAAGAAAGATGGAGATCTTGTTGCCTCTTGACCACCCCTAGCCTTTGTATCCTTATAGAAGCCTTGGATCTTGGGGATGAAGCCTAAGTGAACTTTTTCCAAGGGAGAACCCTCTCCTTGGGTTTCGGCTAGAATGAGGAAGGAGGGAGGAAGAATGGTTGACTTGATGGAAGAAGAGAAGTAACCCCCCATGCCTCTCTTTATAACTCATCAAGGAGGGTAAGTGAAGAGTCATGGTGTCACTTCATTTCCCCCTAAGCCTTAACCATAATCCACTTCATTTCCTCATAGCACTCCCTTGCTAGGTGAATTGGTTAGAGCATGCATGCTTGTACATGAGGTCCAAGGTTCAATCCTTGGTGCATGCACAATTTTTTTTCCACTTATTTTTATTTTATTTTCCTAGTATTTTCAAAAATCCCTTAAAAATTCCCCCATAATTATGTTAATATTTCTTATTAAAATCCCTTTATATTTCTATTAATTTTTACCTAAAATTCACCAATAATCATGGTACTTGAAAGCATATATAAGGCCCATTAGTGCCTATTCCCCCAATTTACATGGAAAAAATCATGGATTTCTAGGTAAAAATTCGTGTTAATATCTCTAGATCCCTTGGAAAATTATCTAGTCATGCTCAATATTTTAAAGAAATATTAAGAAAATTTTCCGGGTCGTTACATTAACAACTCTTGGTCGGGCATCTGCAGCACCTTGACCAAGCCTACTCACCTCGGGCATCCGCAGCGAGGTAGTAGGGTTTTAGCTGGCAGCACCTTGGTGTTCTTTACATAATATTTTATTTCCTTTTTTATTTATCGAACTGCAAGTCAGTACCAATAGAAATACAAGTTTTATGCAAACGATTCATCATCTCATCGTGTACGGTAAGGTCAGAGATGATTGGCATGTCATGGCCTCTCCAGCCCCTTGCCTTTGCCATCCGCTAGATAGTAGCTGCCTCCTGTGAGCTTTCTAGTGATGATGTACGGTCCATCCCATTGAGGCTCCAGCATCCCCAGGTTCTTAACTGGTTTGATCCTCTTTTAAACCTTGTCTCTGAATTCAAAGCTGCGGACGATTACCCGTCGATTGTAGGCTTGTTGCATACGTCATTGGTATGCTTCAAGCCAGGTTGATGCTTTATCCCGGACCTCTGCCATGAGATCTAGGTCAATCAGTAGCTCTTGATCATTGTCCTCCTTATTATAGTGCTGCCGTTGGACGGACTCTTCACCTACCTCCACCGGAATCACAGCCTCAGCTCCATACACCAGCTGAAAAGGGCTCTGGCCTGTTCCTTCTCATGGAGTGGTACGGTAGGAGCATAAGATATTGGAGTGCTCCTCGAACCTGCTGCCCCCGATGTGGTCTAATTTTATCTTGAGTCCCTTGAGGATTTCATGGTTAACGACTTCAACTTGTCCATTGCCCTGAGGGTATGCAACTGATGTGAAGGATTGACGAATGCCTAGCCCCTCGCACCATTCTTTGAGCTTGTGCCCGACAAACTGCCTTCCATTATCCGACACCAGCTTATGGGGGATGTCATATCTGCAGACAATATCCCTCCGTAGAATATTCATTACCGCGGCCTCCGTGATATGTGCTAGAGGATCCGCTTCCACCCACATGGAAAAATAGTCTACGAGGACTAGCAGGAACTTCTTATGTTGGGGTCCAATGGGAAATGGACCTACGATGTCCATTCCCCACTGATCAAAGGGGCAAGACACTATGGAGACTTGCAGGGGCTCGATTGGTCTTTGAGTCACATGCTGATGTCTCTAGCAGGCTTCGCATCCGGCCACGAACTTGAGAGCGTCAGCTTGTAGAGTGGGCTAAAAGTACCGTGCCAAAATAATCTTCCTAGACAAAGACCTTCCCTCAATGTGGCTTTCGCAGATGCTTCATGTACCTCCCGCATCACATAGTCGGCTTCCTCTGGCGCGACACATTTGATGAGTGGTCGGGCAAAGGCCCTCATGTATAGCTGATCTCCAACCAATGTGAATCAGGCAGCCCGGCAGCGGAACAATCGACTTCCTTGATCCATGCTTGGACCGTTCCCATTTGTAGGAACTTCACATATGGATCTCTCCAATCAGCTACGGTGTCACCTTCCACCTCCTCACCAACTGCGCTACCGTTTCTTCCAAGGGACTAGGTTCATCTAGCTGCTAGGTCGAGATGGAGCTGGCCAACCTTGCTATCTCATCGTCCTTGACATTGTCTGCCCAGGAGATCTTCTGCAGTATAAGCTCTATAAAGGAAGCTTTCAGCTGCTCATAGTGGGCTACATACTTCTGCAGGCGTTCGCACCTGACTTCGAAGTTGCCCTTTATTTGTTGTGCCACAAGCTGAGACTCTGAATGTACAACGACCCGAGTAGCTCCCGCATTCTTGGCTGCTTGCAGGCACGCTAGGATTACCTCGTATTCGGCTTCATTATTGGTGGCTTTGAAGTGGAGCCGAATGGATAAATATAATGTGCCCCCTCGGGGGGAGACCATTAACACCCCGACTCTGCTGTCTCAGCTGTTGGAAGACCCATCTACATAGATCTTCTAGGCTCCTTCGACATCGGACTCTGGGACAGTCTCAAGCATGAAATCTGAGAGAGTTTGTGCCTTGATAGCGGTACGAGGTTGGTACTCAATACCATATTCGCTTAGCTCTGTCGTCCATTTGATCAGCCGACCTAAAGCTTCAGGATTTGTGAAGACTCGTGCGAGCGGGATGTTGGTGAGAACAACGACAGAATGTGCTCTGAAGTATGGCATTAACCTCCGGGCCATTAAGGCCAATGCATAGGCTAGCTTCTCCGTCATAGTGTATCGTGTCTCGGCATCCTCCAGGTGATGTCCAAAGAAGTATATGGGATATTGCACCATGCCTTCTTCCTAGACGAGTGTCGAGCCCACCGCTTGTTCTGCTACAAATAGGTAGATAAATAAGGTCTCCCCCTCCATTGGCATGTAAAGAATAGGGAGCTCGGCGAGATAGGCCTTCAGATCAGCAAATGCCTTCTCACACTGGTCATCCTAGTCAAACTTGGCTGCCTTTCTCAGAATCTTGAAGAATGGTAGGGTCCAATCTGCAGACTTGGAGATGAACCGGGACAGGGCCGTGATTATACCATTTAGTCGTTGTACTTCCTTGAAGTTGCAAGGGATGGCATATCCAGAATAGCCTTTACTTTTTTTTGAATTAGCCTCGATTCCCCTCTCTGTCACCATGTACCCCAACAACCGGCCACTCTTCACCCCGAACAAGCACTTAGCCGAGTTCAACTTCAGTTTATTAGCCCTCAAGGTGGTGAGTGTTTCTTCTAAGTCGGCTATCATGTCCTTTCCCTTGTCGGTCTTGACTAGGATATCGTCCACGTACACTTTGATATTCCTCCTGATCTGATGCCTGAAGACCTTGTCCATCATCCGCTGGTACGTTGCGCAATCCAAACACCATGACATTATAGCAATACGTGTCATTTGCTATCACAAAGCTGACCTTCTCCTGGTCTTTGGGAGAGAGAGGAACTTGATGGTAGCCTTGATAAGCATCCAACATCGAAATGAAATCACAACCGACCGTAGAATCTACTAGCCGATCTATTCGAGGCAAGGGGGTAACAATCCTTAGGGTAGGCTTTATTCAAATCGCAAAAATCAATACAAATCCGCCATTTACCCCTGGCTTAGGGACAAGGACTATATTAGCTAACCAGGCTAAGAATTGAACTTCTCTTATATGCCCGGCTCTTAGCAGCTTGTTGACCTCTTCTCTGATAGTCTTGTCCTGCTCTGGTGCAAAGTGCCTTCGCCTCTGTTTCACCGGCCAAGCTCCAGGGATTACATGCAGGTGATGCATGGCTAGAGCTGGGGGGAGCCCTTTAATTACCTTAGCATCCAAGGTGAAGACGTCTCGATGGCTCTGCAAGCAGTCTATAAGATGGCTTCTCAGCTCCGGTGCATGGTCGGTGGCGATCCTCGTAACTCCACCTATCTGTTGAGGGTGAATTTGGACCTCCTCGCTCCCAACCTCCGACCATTCTTCTTTGGGTCCTTCATCCTCCCATGGGTCGGCGAGATCAATTTGCAAGGCTTCATGAGATTTTGGGTTCTTGTGGGACTTCGATCTGACTTCCCCGCTGTAGCTTCGCCGAGACATCAACTGGTATCCCTTGACTTCAGCCACTTGGTCGCTTACCAGAAACTTGATCTTCTGGTGGTAAACTGAGACCACCGTCTGAAATATACTGAGTTTCGGGCGTCCCAAGATGGCATTGTAGGATGAGGGAGCATCCACGACCAGGAAGGGAGTCCTCGTCGTCCTCTCCAGAGTATCACTACCCAACGACAATGATAGAGTAATTTGCCCTATCGGCTGTACTTGGTATCCGGTGAAGCCGAAGAGTGGAGTCGAAACTGGATGTAATTCATCCTCATCAATCTGCATCTAATCTAGAGTAGCCTTGTACTGGATGTTAACGGAGCTACCTGTATCCACGAAGATACGCTTAACCTCATAATTTGCAATACGTGCAAGAATTACTAGGGCGTCTTCATGGTGAGCTTCCACGTCTTCCAAGTCCTCCAGGACGAAGGAGATCGTAGGGTTATGATGCTAGCTCTGACTCATCCTAATGGCGTAGTTCTCCAGCCGATGGGTGTGAGCCTTCCTTGCCTAGTGGGAATCCCCTTCGGTGGGTCCCCCTGAGATCACCCCCATGTGTCCAAAAGGCAGGCCACATGCAGGGGCCTTGCCCTTCTTGGGGTCTCTTTCTAATGAGGGAGACCTGCGGGGTACTGCCCCATGACTCCTTCCTCTTGAATGCGAACGAGACCTATGTTGGGCCTCGTTCTCTACCGACTGCCGGAGGCGGGGAGACAAGCATCGCCGGGGGGGGGGACCTTCGACAATACCCCATCTTCTTCCACTTCCTCTGAGGTTTGGGGTCAGCTTCCTCATTCAATTTTCTCTTCAGGGCATGGCATTCCTCGGTGGAGTGTGTCATACTGCCATGGAAGTCATACTACTTCATCAGCGGCTTCGGTTGCTGAGTGTCAACTGTCTTTACCAGCTTCCGCCTACCATCCCACTGGTCTTTACCCAGGCGAAGATTTTTTCCTCGGGCTGGAGCCGGAGGTTCCCTACTTTCTGACCGTACAATGATTTGAGCGGGGACCCTGGCAGGCATGTTGCACTTCTTCCACGTTGACGTGCTTGACATAATGCCCTAGCAAGTCATCGAAGCTGGTGGGTGGCTTCTTCACCAAGGATCAGAATAATTCCCCCTCAGAGAGCCCCTAAGTGCAGGCACTGACGAGGATCTCCGACGTCGCGGTTGGCACATCCTATGCCACTCGGTTGAACCGTTGGATGTAATCCATGTGCGGTTCTTTCGGCTTTTGCTTGAGAGCAAATAAATTTAACGTCGTCTTCTGATACGATGGCTGCTAGCGAAATGATGGAGGAAGGTAGTTCTAAACTCCATGAAGGAGTTGATAGAACCCTGGGGCAGCCTCTGGAACCATCGTTGGGTGGCCCCTGATAGGGTGTTCAAGAACACCCGGCACATTACACCATCAGTGTACTAGTGTAGGAGTGTCTGTTAGGATGTATACTAAAAGACTTGTCTTTTTCTATGAACATCTACATTTTGAAAGAGAATCACAACAACACAGCTGCATGTTTATATTAGTATATGCATAATAGTCTAATACTTTGCATTGTAGATAACATGGTGTGTGGTGACACATAGAAGATCATGTTATCAGTCCCTTGCATAGTATAAGCAGAGGCTCACAATCGAGATGGAGTTGGACAAGCCATCGGGATAGTTGTAGTGTAATTAGGTGTGGTTTATCATGGCCATAGAATTATACTAGTGTGCTTTATATGCATTGAGCAGGACTAAAATAGAAGTGATCCAATTTGTACTAACATAATAATTGGATCAGACCTCAGTTTATTATGGACTACAATCTCTAAATCCCGATATAATAATGGGCATGTGTATTTAGTATTTTATTTCTTTGATTTACCGATAGGCTCGGTATGTTGAGAAATAATATTATATACATGACGTATCATTGATTATTGACGGAATCCGTGTCCTGGTGAGTCTAGATGATGATGTTAGATGTGTATACTAAAAGACTTGCTTCTTTTATATATAAGATCATCTATATATTTTGAAAAGAGAATCACAACAACACTATATGCATGTTTATATTAGTACATGCATAAAAGTCTTTTACATTGCATTGTAGATAACATGGTGTGTGGTGACACATGGAAGATCATGTTATCGGGCCCTTGCATAGTATAATTAAAAGGCTTACAGCCGAGATCGAATTGGACAAACCATCGGGATGGTTGTAGTGTAATTAGGTGTGGTTGGTTTTGACCATAGAATTACACTAGTGTACTTTGTGTGCATTGAGCAGGACCAAAACCAGAGGTCATCCAATTTGTACTGACTGTTGGTTATGGCTTGGCAGGTTTCCATACCGAAAACTTGGTCATCCTTCAGAGACCTCTCCATGTCTATGGATTAAAAAATTAATCCGAATGGAGACTCGTCTCCCAACGACCATCTCGTGCCGTATCGAACGATCCAAATTACAACTCGGCCAATCACATAGATCGAGCCTTTTAATTTGCTTGACCATTCGACCGCGGAAAAGGTGACGAGTGGATCACCAAATTTTGTGTTTATGGTCGGGGTCCAATTAGTTAATTATTAACCATGACAAACCATCAAAATAATTAACTAATTAACATGAAATGATGAGGCAATTAAAACATGACACAATAATAAACAAGGATGTTAGGAAAGAATTATACCTTCCCTATTAACTCGCGGGCTTCTACCGTATGACCCTCCCCTTCTTGGACGTCATGTGGGCGATGATCTACCAAGAACTGAAGCCACCAAAAAAACCCTTCTTTCTCTTCTTGCTTACGCTGACCAAAGAAGGAGATGGTCTCTCTCCCAACCTGCTGTTCCTTCTCCCTATGCACTGCCATAGCAATTTCGTGGGCAGCTATTCATGCTAGGAGATGCCACAGCAATCCGGTTGCTGTCCATGCTCGCTGGTTGAAGCGAGCAGCACCTGCTACATGCAGGCTGGGAGATGCTGGGAGACGCCAACACCTGCTGTCCCGTGCATGGAAGATGCACACAGCAGGTGTCCATGTGTGCTGGAAGATGCTAGGAGAAGCCAGCACCTACTTTCCCATGCATGGAAGAATCTGCTCTCCACCTGGTGTCCCACGCATGGAAGAATCTGCTCTCCCCATGCTGCCCATGCACGCTTGGAAGCTGACAGCACCTGCTGTCCATCAATGCATGGAGAAGCTGTTCTCCACCTATGGGAGAAGCAAGCCACAACAAGGTGAATTGCTTATTCTCGAATGGAGCAACCACCGCAACCGGCTGTGATTCCTGGGTGTTTGGCGCCGCACACCCAAAGGAGAGAGGGAGAGAGAGAGGAGAGAATATAAAGACTTAGGGTTATGCTCTTGATGGCTCATGGCGTATTTATAGGGCTACGATAGGGACCATGAGGAGGAGTTGGGTCTTGGCCTGCCAATGGATTAAACCCGATCCATTAATCAAAATCCATTCCGCTAAAGGATCTCCATTGAATTACCTCACCAACCCCTATATTTACATATGAGATCCACCTATTATGTGTCGTCCATCGCCCCGTGTTTAAGATATCGAATGCCCGTTAATTAATTTAAATTACTATCAATTCAAATTAATTAACTTCTAGATCCTTGATTAGTACCACTCAACCTTATTATCATATTGGATCAAATCCACTTATAGGGTTTAACATGATGAACCTTTTGAGCTCATTAAGGGGGCATCATCATCCCGACTCACCAGGACACGGATTCCGTCAATAATCAATGGCACATCATATCATTAATATTATCTCCCAACTTACCGTGTCTATGGATCTAACAGAATAGATCTCGCCCATTGGTAAATCAAAGAAATAAAAATTAATAATATGTGTCCGTTATTATATCAGGATTTAGGGATCGTACTCCATAATAAAATCCGAGGTCCTATCCAATTATAAAGCCAGTACAAATTGGATAACCTCTGGTTTTGGTCCTGCTTAATGTACTCAATGCACACTAGTGTAATTCTATGGTCAAGACCAACCACACCTAATTACACTACAACCATCTCGATGGTTTGCCCAATTCCATCTCGGTTGTGAGCCGCTACTTATACTGAGCATGGAACTGATAACATGATCTTCCATGTGACACTACACACCATGATATCTACAATGCAAAGTAATGGACTTTTATGCATGTACTAATATAAACAAGCACCTAGTGTAGTTGTGATTCTCATTTTAAAATAAAGATGATTATATATATAAAAGAAGCAAATCTTTCAGTATACACATCTTACAATCTCCCACTTATACTCAAAGACTTTGCTGTGCTTAAAATGACATACATCTGACTCCCTGATCCTCCACATGCCTAAAGCTCTCTCTATCAAGGCCTCAGTGAAAAAGATCTCCCAGGTTGTCCTCTGATGTAATCTAGGTAACAATAGCTTTTCCTTTCCTGGGTGGTACTTGCGCTCTATGTGTTTACTCGCCTTATGGGCTCGTGATTCCATCGAGTTTGCAACTGCACCATTGTTTAACATAACAAAATGTGATAGCTTTAAGCAAACCAACAATCACATCGAAGTCCATCTTGAGGTTCCTGAACCATGTAGCTTTCCTGGCTGCCTCAGAGGCTGCCATATACTCAGCTTCCTTGGTGGAGTCCGCCACCCAGCCGTTGCACGACACTCCTCCAACCTATGGTTCCACCTCCTAAAGTAAACACAAAACCCGAGGAATACTTATATTTTGCCCCTATCTGACTAGAAGTCTGTATCCGTATAACCCATAGGAGATTGATTTACCCGGTAAACCAGCATATAATTCTTAGTCCTTCTCGGGCATTAATATATGTTTTTACCACAATCCAATTTCCTTGACTTGGGTTACTCCGATATCTACTAACCTTGCCCACGGCAAAGCAGATATTCGGTCTTGTTTTTAGCATACCTGAGGCTTCCATAAGCCGACGCTAAAGGAACCGCCATTACCTGCTCTATCTCCTTTGATAATCTAAACATATCTCCTTAGATAGAGTAGCTCCACAGCTGAAAAGTACAAAACTTTTCTTGGAGTTTCAATGCTAAAATGAGTTAAGACAGTGTCTTGTATGAAGCTTGGGATAAGCACAACATCCTTCTCTGGTGATCCTTTAGAACATTGATCGTCAAGGATGTGCCCTGCTTCTCCTAAGTCCTTCATATCAATTGTTTGGACAACCATACCCTTACGCCTGATAATACTTTGTCATTGTTGCCAACTATCAAAATATTATCTACGTATAGTACAAGAATACCACTACGTTTCTGTCCCATTTCTTACATACACTAATCTCATCCGTCCTTTGAACAAATCCATATGACTGGATTATCTCTTCAAAGCGGATGTTCTTTGTCATAGGTCCAGGGATCTTGATTCATGGTCACCAAGGACCGAGTCCGAAGACTCTCCCAAGAACATGAATCCTTCTGGTTGACTAACAACCCTCCTACTACGATGAGGTACCACCTGAGTATCTTCTATGACACGCAGTGCAGTGACTTGTGGTGTATCCTCTTGTACAGTTGGTACTAAGGTCAAAACATCCCCTCTTAATTCTTCAAGAACTAGTATACTTATGGTCTTGTGGTTCATCACATAGTCTTCCTCTAAGAATCGGGTATTCATGCCAATGATTACCCTCTGCTCCTTAGGACTATAGAACCACCTTTCATTCCTCTAGGATAACCTATGAATAAGCGTACGAGATTCCAACTTATCAGTATCCCCTCTCAGCACATGTGCTAAGCTACCCCAAATCTGAATGTAACACTCGTAAAATCCTCTCAATTTTTACATGAACACTAATATGAATTTTAGTATAATTCTTAATGGATTTTATGTGGAATTCTAGTATAATTCTTAATGGGCTTTATGTGGGATTTTTTTTAAAAAAAAGGAAAGGACCAAAAAGTAGCATTTGCCAAAGTTTGAACCTTGGACCTTTGGTGGTTGCAAAGCCTTATGATGCATGTAATAACCAATAGCCCCAACAAGGGTGTGCTATTAGAAAGGAGAGGAAAATTATAGTTAAGGGTAGGGGATGTGAAGAGGCACCATGTGAAGAGGCACAAGGTGAAGAGGCACTTGTGAAGAGGCACCTTGCCCTTTCACTTAGTATTAGTAGGGATAAGTGAAGAGACAAAAGGCATTAGAAATTGTTCACTTCTTCCTCCTTCTTCCACCCCCACTGAACCTCTCTCTCTCCCTCTCCAATTTCTGAAAACCTCTTCTAGGGTTTCTCCCCTATAAAGCTTCACAAGGGGGATCTCTTGAAGACTTAAGACCCCTTATAAGGCGAGAAGAACAAAGGAGATCCTAAGGGCAAGGAGGTCTTCATCGATCTCAATTTAAGGGTATATAGATTGGTGGTAACCAAGCAAAAGAAGTAAGTCTCCCCTCACTAGTAGTATAATTGCTTTGGGTGTTATCTTGCTTAAATCTATAGAGTAGGCCCCTTGAAGGTTTCGGCTAAGCCCCTAAAACTATGATTAGGATCAAGTTAAACCCCCAACTATGCTTGCTAATGATTTTCCTATGATATGATATGTGTTATATGAAATATTATATGATTTTTATGTCACTTATGGTTGCTTGAAAATGGGACAAGGGTTTGGCCAAGTCCTAGTTTTAGGCCTAGGAGGAGGCTAAAACCATAAGTATTCTTTCTATTGGCTTAAGAGATCAAGAATATGTTTCCATGATTCATTAAATGACATAATAATGTTGGCATGCTTCTATGTTACTTTATGATTATGTTAGGCCCTATTTATGTATGCTTTATGTTATGCATCATATATCATGATTATGTATAGGCCCTTTAGGGCATACCTATGTTATGCATGACTTATGAATGATGGAATGCCTAAAAGATGTTAAGAACATTCTTTATGAAAAGAAAGGAAATATGATAAGCTATTTTACTTTTGTATGGGCTTATACCGGACCCTAAAAAGGTCCTTGGAATGGGCTCCTAAGTTGCCCCTAGGACGAAGGTTGCCTTGTTCTCTAGTAGGTCGGGATTAGCTACCTCGTATCTACTTAAGGGATGCGCGTAAATTATGAATGTGGTACAATAACAGACCCTTATGTTGAGAGTTATGTTCAAGTACTTATACATATATGTTTTCAAAGAAACATCCCTCATGCATAAAGACATTTATCTCACATTATGTGCCTACTTGAATTACCATACTTGAAGTTAAAATACTCTTGTGATATGAATATTCTTTCCATATGTTGTTGTTTAACTTTCTCTATGTCCAATTCATGATGCATGCTTTTGTGAGAAGAAAAGGATCTTACTAAGCCTATATGTTTATAGTTTAGTGATTTCCTTATACTGCAGAAAAGGGTAAGGACATGCTAAATGAAAGGGAGCAGTAAGAGGGGCAAAGATGTGTGTGGCAGTGGTATGGTGGAAGAGATCCTGTTACTTATGCTTGCTTATGAATCAAGAATTTATCCATGTCTTAAGTTTCCGCATTGTTACACTTGTTGATGTTAGATTATCATACTAATAAGTCATACTATGTTTTATGTTTGTTCGTATAGTACAACATGCTATGCTATGTTTTGTGTTCATTCCTAAAATACGATATTTCTACAACTAGCACTTGTCATGGAATTCATGTTTAGAGCTTGCTTGTTTAAAGACTCAATATGGATTATGTAACATGCTCTAGGGTGTTAGAGTTTGATGCCTATGTAGTTTGATTCATACCTTTAAATTCCAAGTGTAAACTCTAAAACCTATGTTAATGCTCACATGCTTTTGTGTGGTGTTCATACTCACATGCCACGGGTTAGGCCGTAGGTTGTAGTTGAGCCTAGGGTTCCTCTCATATAATGTCATGTTTGCTTAGTAGCTCATTCCCCATCTAGAGTCTTATATGTCGTAAGTTCACATGATTGCATAATGTACTTCTTGAATTAAAAGTTTAAACCAAGTTGTGCACATGAATACCAAGCATGCTCCCATGTTTTAAGATGTCTTTATATGTTTTAAATTGTTCCATTGCGTTAAGGTATATATATATGTATGTATGTTCACGTAGCGCTGCCTTTCCCTTTTTATAAGGTGAGGAGGGACGGGCGTTACACTGAATATGTCTTAGATTAGGCTTTCGCCCAGTCCACATTTCTATGGGAGTAGAAGGTACTGACCTAGATGGTATCTAGTATGTACGCTGTCGTTTCCAGTGCATATCCCTAGAACGAGTTTGGCAACTCGGAGCAGCTCATCATTGTCCTAAACCCTCTCCATAAGAGCTCTTTTCCTTCGCTCTGCTGCACCATTCTGTTGGGGCGTACCGGGTGCAGTCAATTGGGATTGAATCCCAGTCTCTGATAAGTAAGGCCTAAAATTTCCCAAGAGGTACCCACCACCACGATTCGATCGTAGAGTCTTGATACTTTTACCTTGATGTTTCTCCACAACAGTCTTGAATTCTTTGAACTAATCAAAGATTCAGACTTGCGACCATCAAGTAAACGTATCCATACCTTTGAATATTCGTCTCACAAAGTATTCAAAGCTACCTCTTTCCTGGATAGTATAGTATCACACAAATCAGAATGAACCAATTCTAACATATCTTTGGCTCTATACCCTTTAGCCTTGGAAGACCTCTTGGTCGTCTTACCTTCCAAGCAAAATTCAAAGGTTAGGAAGTCTCCCACCACCAATGAACCCGAGGGTCCATCGGCTATCGACCTTTTGAATCCTACTAAGGTTGATATGACCAAGCCTTAGATGCCAAAGACATGTTTGGTTTATCATGGAAGGAACCTTTCTCTTATATTGATTAGATGATGAGCTATTAGCTACTATTTGCATCTTGGGAGACTTTGATTCTAATTGCTTAAATTGCTTATACATTTACCTAAACAGATAATCTTTCTATTCCACTTTTTATAACAAAAGCAATAGAATATCTATTATTTCAGAAACTGAACCAGAGTTCTTTCTAAAATTAGGTACATAAAGCAATCCTCTTAAAACCAAAATTTTATCTTCCTATCTAAAGATAAATAACTCCCACTGCAATAGTCGCCACCTCCGTAGCATATCCCATGTAGTCGGTAATCTCGTCCTTAGCTAGTCGTTTGGCTTCCTGGGACCCCTGCAATGAATTGCAGACATGATTAGTGGCATCCGTATCTACACAACAGGTACTGGTAGATAACACCACTAATCATGTTACAACGACAAAAGAAAAATATATACTTTTCTCTTGACAATGGGGGCATTTCACATTTCAATGTCCAGTTTGCTGGCTCGTGAAGCACATGTCTTTCGGCTTCTTCACACCAGCCTGAGGTCCCTGCGATCCTGCTGCCTTCTTGGACTCACCATGTTTCTTCTTCTTCTTGCCTTTCGGCACAGAAGTAGAACCCTTCTGAGTGACAAGGCCTGTGAACTCTGACAAAAGAGCCCCTCTGCCGCCTGGAGTTCTCCAAGGAGTTCCCCCAACGTATACTCATGCTTATTCATGTTATAGTTGAGCCGGAACTGCTCAAAACTCCTAGGCAGAGATTGGAGTATTATATCGATCTGGGTTTCCCCGTCAATTTGTCCTCCAAAGACCTCAATCTCATTGAGGTGGGCCATCATCTTTAGGACATTATTCGAAGAGCACATATTTATACTCTTCATCAGTAAGGACAATATCTAGGTTTCTATGTAAGTTTATTTTCCTTAAGTATGGTCCAGTGGGTTAAAGGCTATTTTTAAAATCCTAAGAATCACAACATACACCACTTTAGAAATCGAAAATAAATTGATTCCTCAAAACAATAAATTTTCGAAATCAACCAACACTCCAACACCGAGAATTTGCATGCCATGTTAGTGTGGATGTATACAAACTCTACATTTGTTAGAGAAGGTTTTACCCATTAATCTTACAATCTTGTCAACCTAACTTTTTGACAAATAAGATTAATAGATGGTCAACTTCGGCCCTACAAATTATTAGCAGTGACTCCATTGGGGAGGATACTAATAATTATATTTAAGTGTTTACCATTGCATGACACTAAGAGAATTATTTAAGGATTATGTGCCTTCCGTTAGGGAAGTACACATGCTCTTCTATAATTCCCTATAATCTTTTCTAACATTGTAATCCGCAGAACAAGCCTATCCATTATGGAAGAAGGTGTAAGATCGTTGATGGTTGCTAGAGGGGGGGGTGAATAGCAATTTTCGGCTCTCTCTCTACAAGAAGGTTAGCACAATACAAACAAAACAATAAACAATAAGAAAACAATGCAAACACCTTCGTTTACTTGGTATCCACCTCCGAGAGGTGACTAATCCAAGAATCCTTCGGTGGATCACTCCCTGGATACCCTCCGAGTAGCCCTTGTCGCTTCTTGTTGGTGGAGAAACCTCGCCACAACACCTCGACAATATCTTAGCTCTTAGACTACTATTTGGCTCTTACCCAAAGCCAAATTCGTCAAGAGTGTTCAGCCAAATCCGAGCCTCTTTAAATAGAACTCAAGGCTGAAACCCTCGTCACCAGTCGACTGCTCCCAGGGCAGTTGACTGGTGCCAGCAAAACAGCAGTCCAACGGCTAGCTGTAACGGCTAGTTTTTGACTTTACCAGTCGACTGATCCTAGGGCAGTCGACTGGTCCCCTATCGAAAGCTTTCTGTGAGTTTTATAAGTCGACTGCCCTAGGGCAGTCGACTGATCCACTCACCCACCTAAGGTTTCCCTTCCCGAGTACACTTTCCTCAGCACTCGAACCCTAGGATTTCCCGAGTACAATCATTCAACACTTGTACCTTCACGACTCACCTGACTCCTCACCAGTAGCCTCGATTATTGCCTTCGCATCCTCTTCATCTTTGGCTCCCATCCCTTGGATGCACGTAAGCCTCCAACTTGCCTCCATGCTATCCTTCACGCATGCCTCGAAGTCTGTGCCCCTCGGCTCATCTTCCCTGCTATCCATAGTCCCTCAGGTGCGCACATAAGCCTCCAACTTGTCTCCATGCCACCCTTCACCGTACCGAAGCCATCCAGCTGAGTCAATATGTGTAACCTGTGTATCCTGCACACTCACATACACATATTAGAACACAAGGGTAAACCTAACTTAAACCCTTTGCCCAAACATCAAAATTCATGGTCACTCCGGACCATAGATTCCCTCAACAATCTCCCCCTTTTTGATGTTTGGCAATACGTTCAAGTTAGGAAAAACAATTAGTAATAAATAGCAATAACAATGCTAAACAAACAACTGGACTTATGTTGCCAAGGCTCCACCTTGGACTTACACCGTCAATGCATATGTAAATGCAAACAATCATGCATCCTATCCCAAGGCATCCCACCCCTAACCCTCCAAGTTAAGACTTTTCACCAAATCAGGCTTTTTAAAGGTTCTCCAAAGCTCCCCCTACATTGGACTTACAAAGACTTTTTAAGAACTTCTCTAAGGTTCCCCTTATGCCAAGAATGGAGCAACAATCCTCCCCCTTCACCTAGGCTCCCCCTAGACCTAGAGTTTCTTGCAAAGGCGTGTTTGGTTTCCCAAATTAAACCCAACACTTCTCCCCCTTTGCCTAACATCAAAAAAACTCCAACAATATCCCAATCATTGGATCATTTACCCCCTATTGATCATAAACAACATGTACTAGCCCCCCATACACTTGTTTTACATCATTTGGACCACTTCCCAACTGTTGATATAAAACTCAGCCCTGACCAGTGGACTGCTCCCCAGGTAGTCGACTGATACTCTGAAAATCAGAATTTCAGCTTTTCTGGCCAAATTCAGGAATGCGCCAGAAATTCCTCAAACCTCTAAAAATTCCCAAATTTTTGGAGAAGTTTGTGGTACCCATACCTACTTGGGAAAAATACATTCCAAAATGTATCTATCACCATTCCCAAGTTTGACACAAAACCCAAAACTAGCAAAAAGGTTCACTCAAGCCTTGACCTAAAGTCCTAGCTTTGGTTTCCCCTTGATGTCACTGCCCATACCAATCCTCAATGCATCCCTAGAATTGATTTATATGACATTTGTACATCAAAACTAATTTTCATGCTTTATTACCCCAATGTCTCATTTCCAAGCATGAAACACATAATCCATGTGCTATGACCCAAGAATTTAGACTCTAGTCTGTCTCCAACTCATTTGGCACACTCCATGGTCCATCTAGTCCTCTAGGAGCACCTCTCCCAAGGTCCATTCACCATATATCCCAAAGACTCCTAGAGCTCCCCCTTGAGCTCTTAGCCGTAGCCACCTTCCTAGGTGACTCAACCACCACTAGGCCACACCTGTGTACCTCCGGTGACTCTTGGCCTACAAACCTAATCTTCTTAACCTTAGACACCTTGTCTTTGGTTAAGTCCTTCTTTTTCCCTTTAAATGACACCCCTTGCCATTTTTGGATTCCCCCTTCTTGCCATAATCATATGCTACCCTAGCATATCTCTTTCCCTTGGCATGGGAGACCTTAAATCGATATCCTAGACCTGATCTATTATTTTGGATTTTGGACCACCCAACATCATATCCAAACCCTTAGATCCAATCGTGAATTTCTCTAGGGTTTTCTCTAACCTATCAAGTTTTTCCCTTAAAGCTTGATTTTCCTTTTCTAGGTTCTAAAACCTAAAGTCCACATGTCCACCTTGGACATTCCTACACCTACCTATCTTCCTATGCATATGTCTCCCTTTCTTGGGATTTTTGCCTTGATCCTTAGGTCCTAAAGTCTTGGGTTTATCATGATGCATTGATTTCCTAGGGTTTTGATCTACAATATTAACCCAACTCCTATCATGATATTTAAATCCATAATTGTGCACAAGTAAGCATTTTTCATTATTTCTAGCATGCATGGATGGATAATTTGGACTATTTTTAACATGCATAGAGGAACTTGAATTTGAATTACATTTTACCTCAAGGTTAGGAATTACCTCCCTTACCTTTGTAGTTCCCCTTTGATGTGAGCTTCTTTTCTTTTCATTCTTCTCCCATCTTCTTAAGTGCACTATTTTCTTGAGCTCTCCACTCTTTGGGAACTTCGTGTGGTAGTGCCCTAACTCACCACACGTGAAGCATCTAATTTTCTTTCTTTTCTGTTGAGCTGCCTCATTCCTACCATCCATGTTAGATTTAAGAGAACTTGAAATAGATTTAGGTTTTACCTCCTTTTTACCTAATGGACACTTGTCCTTGTAGTGTCCCTTTTCATTGCATCCAAAGCATGTGATATGTTTCTTTTTCTTTGCTTTGGACGAGGTTGAAGCTTCTTCTTGCTCTGGTATGGAAGTGGGTCTCTCCTCCCCCTCAATCCTTGAGATGGTGACCTCTTCTCCTTCTCTTGAGGAAGTGGATGATCTCTCACTCTCTTCTTCCTCTTTTTGGGCTATTGAGCTCACATCCCTTGATGATATTGATAATTCTTTTTCTTGTTGCTCTTCATGAACTATTTCTCTTGTTTCCTTGAGCTCTTGAACTTGTGTCGGGTTCTCATGAAATTCTTCTATCTTTTTCCATAGCTCATATGTATTTTGATATTTTCCTACACCACTAATTACATTGTTAGGCAAAATATTAAGTAAAATTGAAATTACCCTTTCGTTTGCCGTTAAGTGATTTTGTTGCTCTAGATTCCAATATCTAGGGCGAAGCTTCTTTCCGTTCTTGTCTCTAAGAATTTCAAACGGTTCTTCAAGCATGATCCTAAGATCTCACTCCATTCCGAATCATGTCTCTATTCTTGTCTTTCAATATCTGAAATCTTCATGGTCGTAGGGGGGTGGAGTGTAGATGTCGTCTCTTAGCTTATCTTCCATTGTTTTCTCCTCTAGCTTTGTTTTCTCCCTTGGCGGTTAGTCCAAAAAGAGCGGTCCTTCGCTCTGATACCACTTGTAAGATCGTAGATGATTGCTAGAGGGGGGGGGGGTGAATAACAATTTTCGGCTCTTTCTCTACAAGAAGGTTAGCACAATACAAACAAAACAATAAACAATAAGAAAACAATGCTAACACCTTCGTTTACTTGGTATCCACCTCCGAGAGGTGACTAATCCAAGAATCCTTCGGTGGATCACTCCCCGGATACCCTCCGGCTAACCCTTGTCGCTCCTTGTGGGTGTAGAAACCTTGCCACAACACCTCGACAACATCTGAGCTCTTAGACTACTATTTTGCTCTCACCCAAAGCCAAATTCGTCAAGAGTCTTCAGCCAAACCCGAGCCTCTTTAAATAGAACTCAAGGTTGAAACCCTTGCCACCAGTTGACTACTCCCAGGGCAGTCGACTGGTGCCAGCCAAATAGCAGTCCAACGGCTAGCAGTAACGGCTAGTTTTTGACTTTACCAGTCGACTGCTCCCAGGGCAATCGACTTGTCCCTAGTCGAAAACTTTCTGTGAGTTTTATCAGTCGACTGCCCCTAGGGCAGTCTACTGGTCGACTCACCCACCTAAGGTTTCCCTTCCCGAGTACACTTCCCTCAGCACTCGAACCCTAGGATTTCCCAAGTACAATCACTCAGCACTCGTACCCTCACGACTCAGCTGACTCCTCACTAGCAGCCTCGACTATTGCCTTCGCACCCTCTTCATCTTTGGCTCCCATCCCTCGGATGCAAGCAAGCCTCCAGCTTGCCTCCATGCCATCCTTCACACATGCCTCGAAGTCTGCGCTCCTCGGCTTATCGTCCCTGCTATCTATAGTCCCTCAGGTGCGCACACAAGCCTCCAGCTTGTCTCCATGCCACCATTCACCGTACCGAAGCTGTCCAGCTGAGTTAATATGTGTAACTTGTACATCCTGCACACTCACATACACATATTAGAACACAAGGGTATACCTAACTTAAACCCTTTGCCCGAATATCAAAACTCATGGTCACTCCGAACCATAGATTGCCTCAACAGAAGGCACTCAGAGCTAACGCACGGGCTTGTTCTCATCACATATCAGATTACAATGGAGGCCAGGGGACCCTTAAGGTCCCTCTCCTACTTAGTAATTTAATTCGAGGAATTTTAACTAGCACATTCACACAACAAGCACATAACCAACATATGAAAAATACAGAAAATCCTAGATTTTCCAACATTCATGGCCTTGGTCTCTAATGCACCTCCAGTCATGTCATCACTTCGTCCACTCCTTCCTTCCTTATGCGCAAGCCACCTTGAGGGTTCTTCGAGCCGAAATGACTAGCTAATTATTTACATCATCGATCCTATACTCCACAATGGAGTGTACATGAAAACTAGATCGAAAGTTAAATAAATAGCTCGGCTAAACATGTGTCGTATTTAATTATAAAAATTAAATACCTAGTCTCGTCATCCCCGAGGATTAATTAATTTATAATAAATTGCACAACCATTCATACAACCATTATTTGGCCATGACAAGTTGGAATCTCATGCCTGCAACACAACGTTAGCCTACACACATCCACATATCATCCAGCAAAATAAAATGTATGAAAATGTAAAAAATTATCCAATCCCTAAACACACAAAGCCGGAAACCTCAGCTCTGATACCAATTGTTGGTTATGGCTTGACAGGTTTCCTTAGCGAAAACTTGGTCGTCCTTGAGAGACCTCTCCATGACTACGGATTAAAAAATTAATCTGAATGGAGACCTATCTCCCAACGAACATCTCGTACCATATCGAACGATCCAAATTACAACTCGGCCAATCACAAAGATCGAGCCTTGTAATTTGCTTGACCGTTTGACCACAGAAAAGGCGATGAGTGGATCGCCAGCTTTTGTGTTTATGGTCGGGGTCCAATTAGTTAATTATTAACCATGACAAACAATCAAAATAATTAACTAATTAATATGAAATGACGAGGCAATTAAAACATGTCTCAATAATAAACAAGGAGCTTAGGAAAGAATTATACCTTCCCTATTACCTCGTGACCTTCTACCGTATGACCCTCCCCTAGTTGGACATCGTGTGGCCGACGATCTACCACGAACCGAAGCCACCAAAAAAACCCATCTTTCTCTTATTGCTTATGCCGACCAAAGAAGGAGATGATCTCTCTTCCAACCTGTTGTTCCTTCTCCCTTTGCATAGCCATAGCAATTTCGTGGACTGCAATCCACGCTATGAGATGCCACAGCAATCCAGTTGCTGTCGATGCTCACTGCGAGCAGCACCTGCTTCATGCACGCTGGGAGATGTTGGGAGAAGCCAGCACCTGCTGTCCCGTGCATGGAAGATGCACACAGAAGGTGTCCATGCGTGACCGAAGATGTTGGGAGAAGCCAGCACTTGCTTTCCCACGCATGGAAGAATCTGCTCTCCACCTGGTGTGCCACGCAGGGAAGAATCGGCTCTCCACTTGTTGTACATGAATGTTGGGAAGCCAAAATCACCAGCTATCCATCCACGCATGGAGAAGCTGTTCTCCATCGAGGGGAGAAGCAAGCCACAGCAAGGTGAATTTCTTACTCTCACATGGAGCAACCACCGCAACCGGTTGTGATTCCTGGGTGTTTGGCGCCGCACACCCAAAGGAGAGAGGGAGAGAGAGAGGAGAGAATATAAAGACTTAAGGTTATGCTCTTGATGGCTCATGGAGTATTTATAGGGCTACGATAGGGACCATGAGGAGGAGTTGGGTCTTGGCCTGCCAATGGATCAAACCCGATCCATTAATGAAGATCCATTCTGCTAATGGATCTCTATTGAATTACCTCACCAACCCCCATATTTACATATGAGCTCCACCTATTATGAGTCGTCCATCCCCCCGTGTTTAAGATATCGAATGCCCGTTAATTAATTTAAATTAGTGACAATTCAAATTAATTAACTTCTAGATCCTTGATTAGTACCACTCAACCTTATCATCATGTTGGATCAAATCCACCTTCAGGGTTTAACATGATGAACCTTTTGAGCTCATCATAGGGGCATCATCATCTCAACTCAGCAGGACACGGATTCTATCAATAATCAATGATATACTATATAATTAATATTATTTCTCAACTTACCGGGCCTATCAATCTAACAAAATAGATCTCGCTCATTGGTAAATAAAAGAAATAATAATTAATCATATGTGCCTATTATTATATCGGGATTTAGGGATCGTACTCCATAATAAGATCTGAGATCCAATCCAATTATCAAGCCAGTACAAATTGGATAATCTCTGGTTTTGGTCCTGCTCAATGTACTCAAAGCACACTAGTGTAATTCTATGGTCAAGACCAAACACACCTAATTATACTACAACCATCCTGATGGTTTGTCCAATTCTATCTCAGCTGTGAGTCTCTACTTATACAGTGCAAGGAACTGATAACATGATCTTCTGTATAACACCATACACCATGTTATCTACAATGCAAAGTAATGGACTTTTATGCATGTACTAATATAAACAAGCACCTAGTGTAGTTGTGATTCCCTTTTCAAAATGAAGATGATCATATATATAAAAGAAGCAAATCTTTCAGTATACACATCTTACACTGACTTGATAATTGGATTAGACCTCGGATTTATTATGGAGTACAATCCATAAATCCCGATATAATAACGGACACATATAGTTAATTATTATTTCTTTGATTTATCAATGGGCTAGATTTATTCTGTTAAATCGATAGGCCCGATAAGTTGAGAAATAATACTAATTATATGGTGTGCCATTGATTATTGACAGAATCCGTGTCCTGGTAAGTCGGGATGATGATACCCCCTTGATGAGCTCAAAATGTTCATCATGTTAAACCCTGCAGGTGGATTTGATCTGACATGATGATAAGGTTGAGTGGTACTAGTCAAGGAGCCAAAAGTCGATTAATTAGAATTGTCAGTAATTTAAATTAATCAATGGGCATTCGATATCTTAAACATAGGGGGATGGATGACTCATAATATGTGGAGCCCATATGAAAATATGGGGGTTGGTGAGGAAGTTCAATTAAGATCTTTTAGTGGAATGGATCTTATTAATTAATTGGATTGGTTTTAGATCCATTAGTGGGCCAAGATCCAACTCCTCTTTTTGGTCGCTACCTTAGCCGTATATATACCCCCATGAAGCCATCACGAAACGAAATTAATAGAACCTCAAATTATTCCTCTCAATCTCTTCCTCTTAGGCGGACACAGCTGTGGTGGTGAAGGAAATGGTCGGCGGCGACGCTTCTTGGCTAGGGTGGATGGTGGCGATAACCTCCAAGGGTGGTCTTTCCGGAGAGTTTTTGAGGGAGTTGATCACTTCCTTAGCTCTGCCTCGGGTCGGCAGCAGCTGTAGAAGGAAGAAGGAGGTGCTGGTTGGGGAGAAGAAGGAGCTCTCTTCTTGGTTTGGCCAGCGGCGACAAAAACCCTAGGTTTTTGTTTGGCCGACACAAGGAGAGGAAGGAGAGAAGCTTTAGCTCTCGTTTGGTGGTCTCGGTTCTTGGTAGCTCATCACCCACATGACATCCAGGATGGGAGGGACATAAGGTAGAAGGCTAGGGGATAAAGCGAAGGTATAACTCACTTCCTTTGGCTCCTTTTTGTTCTTTTGTTTTGCTTCATCATTTTATGTGTATTAGTTAATTATTTTAATTTTTTATCATGGTTAATAATTAACTAATTGGACCCGACCATATACACATGAACTGGTGATCCACTCGTCGTCTCTTACGAGGTTGTCCGGTTAGAAGAATTACAAGGCGCGATCTTTGTGATTGGCTAAGTTGTAATTTGTACTGATCTTTGTGATTGGCTAAGTTGTAATTTGTACCGAATGATACAATGACGAGATGGTCATTGGGACACGGGTCTCCATTCAGATTAAATTTTAATCCGTAGACATGGAGAGGTCTCTCAAGGACGACCAAGTATTCGCTAGGGAAACCCGCCAAGCCATACCCAACAATTGGTATCAGATTTGAGCTTTCCGGTTTAGTGTGTTTAGGATTGGTTAATTTATGCTCTTTTTCATATATTTTATTTTGCTGGATGATATGTGGATGTGCGTAGGCTAACTTTGTTGCAGGCACTAGATTCCAACTTATCATGGCCAAATAATTGATGTATGTGATGGTTGTGTTATTTTTGTAAATTTATTAAATTCTCGGGGTTGACGAGGCTAAGTAGTATTTAATTTTTATAATTAAATACGGAACGTGTTTAGCCAAGTTTTTCATTTAAATTTGATCTAGATTTTATGTACACTCCTTCATGGAGTATAGGATCAATGATGTAAATGATTAGATAGTCATCTCGGCTCGGAGATCCCTCAAGGTGGCTTGCACATAAGGAAGGGAGGAGCAGACGAGGTGAAAACACGACTGGAGGTACATTGGAGACCAAGGCCATGAAATGTTGGAAAATCGAGGATTTTCTTTTCACTATGTTGCTTATGTGTTTGTTGTGTGTGTGCTTGTTAAAATTCCTCGTAACCAATAACTAAGTGGGAGAGGGACCCTAAGGGTCCCGTGACCTCTATTACAATCCGATAAGTGATGCGATCAAGTCTGTGCGTCAGCTCTGAGTGCCTTCCTCACCATCGGATGGGCTTGTTCTGCGGATCACTAGGTCAGAAAAGACTATAGGAAATTATTGAAGAGCGTGTGTACTTCCCCATCGGAAGGCACATAATTGGAAATAGTTTTCTTAGTGTCATGTAATGGTAAACACTTAGATGTGAATAATAGTATCCTCCCCATCAGAGTCACTGCTATTATTTTGCAAGGCTGAACTGAACTAACTATTAATCTTACTTGTCAAAAGTTAGGTTGACAAGATAGTAAGATTAATGGGTAAAAGCTCCTCTTACGAATGTGGAAGTTCATATACGTCCACTCCATCGTGGCATGCTAATTTCTCGGTGTTTAGAGGTGTTGGTTGATTTCGAAAATGCATTGTTTTGAGGAATCAATTTATTTTCAAATTCTAAAGTAGTGTATGTTGTGATTCTCAGGATTTTCAAAATTGCCTTTAATCCCATAGCAACCATACTTAAGGAGAACAAACTTACTAGACCCAATTACATTGACTGGAAAAGAAACCTAGACATTGTCCTTACTGCTGAAGAGTACAAATTTGTAATCCTTGAAGAATGTCATGAAAAACCTAGCAACAGATCTAGTGAAGAGCAGAGGGAGCATTACAAGAAATGGGTCAAGGCTGATGAGATGGCGCGGTGTTACATTCTAGCATCCATGTCGAATGTATTGCAACATCAGCATCAGGCTATGCCCACTACTTGTGACATGATGTTGAACCTCAAGGAGTTCTTAGGGCACCAGAATCGTGCCGCTAGGCAGGTCGCGATGAAGAACCTCACTAGGTGCCTGTTTATATTAGATGTGTATACTGATGAGATGGCACGGTGTTAGATGTGTATACTGAAAGACATGATTTCTTTATATGAACATCTTCATTTTGAAAAGAGAATCACAACTACACTAGGTGCCTGTTTATATTAGTACATGCATGAAGTCCAATTACCTTGCATAGTAGATAACATGGTGTGTGGTGTCACACGGAAGGTCATGTTATCAGTTCTTTGCTTTGTATAAATAAGAGACCCACAACCGAGATGGAATTGGACAACCCATCGGGATGGTTGTAGTGTAATTAGGTGTGGTTGGTCTTACCCATAGAATTACACTAGTGTGCTATGAGTACATTGAGCAGGACCGAAACCCGAGGTTATCCAATTTGTACTGACTCAATAATTGGATAGGACCTCAGTTTATATTATGGAGTACGATCCCTTAATACCGAAATAATATCGGGCATATATTATTAATTATTATTTTTTGATTTACCAATGGGCGAGATCTATTCTGTTGGATTGATAGACCCAGTAATTTGGGAGATAATATTAATAATATGATGTGTCGATGATTATTTACGGAATCCATGTCCTGGTGAGTCAGGATGATGGTGCCCCCTTGATCAGCTCAAAAGGTTCATTGTGTTAAACCCTGTAGGTGGATTTGATCCGGCACGATGATAAGGTTGAGTGGTACTAGTCAAGGACCCAGAGGTTAATTAATTTAAATTGTCAGTAATTTAATTAATTAATGGGCATTCGAGATCTTAAACACGGGGGGATGAATGACTCGTAATAAGTGGAGCTCATATGTAAATATGGGGGTTGGTGAGGTAATTCAATGGGGGTCCTTTAGTGGAATGGATCCTCATTAATGGTCGGGTTTGGATCCATTAGCAGGCCAAAATCCAACTCTCCTCATGGTCCCTATCGTAGCCCTATAAATACCCCATGGTGCCATGAAACCAAGTTGATAGTTGATGAATTAATCCAAGGATGCACAAGTAAATCCTAAGATTGTCTCTCCTCCTCTCCTTCTCTCTCCCTCTCTAGATGCGCCGACTCATGCATGGAGAATAATTTCTTCGGCAACTCAATTGCGTAAGCAATTGAACCAAATTGCCCCGGGGCAATTGCTGGCGCCATGCGCCAGGGCAGTTGCGAGGCATTTGGCAATTGCCTCGGGGCAATTGCCGGTGCCAGGCGTCGGAAATTGCCTCAGCGAGGCAATTGCTGGCGACAAGCGCCAGCAATTTCCTCAGCGAGGGAATTGGAAATTGCCCCAATTGCCTCGGGCCAATTGCCGGCGCCAGGCGCCAGGGCAATTGCTCCAATTGCCTCGGGGCAATTGCCGACGCCAGGCGCCAGAGCGAGGCAATTGCCTTGGGTACTCAGCGAGGCAATTGCCGGCGCTAGGCGCCAGAGCAATTACCTTCGAGGCAAGGCAATTACCGAATTGTAATTGCCGGCGCAAGGGGCAATTGTCTCAGCGAGGAAATTGCTGGCGTCAATTGGTGAGGCAATTGTAATTACCGTGAGGTAATTCAACAATTGCCCTGAGTCTTTCTTAGGGAAAAGAGACAGATAGTTGCCTCGTGTTTGGGGCATGGTAATTTTCTCCGAGTTGCCTAGAAGAACACGAGTTGGAGTTGTGGAGTTGCTCAGATTACTAGTTGCTTGTGTAACTTAGAGTTGCTCAGATCACAAGAACTCCAAGATACTCGTTGTTCAGACACTGGCAGTGGAGTAATGAATCAATTGGGTTTTTGTTTGAATTATCTCCTTGGAGTGGCCGACGACATCCCTTTGGTTAGGGATTGGTTGGTGCAAGGAGAAGGGATCCGCTTGGTGACCACAGGTCTTGGTAGTGTTGGCTATGGCTTGGCGGGTTTTCCTGGTAAATACCTAGTCGATCCGAGAGACCTCTCCATGCCTACGGATTAATAATTTAATCCATATAGAGAGTCATCTCCCATCGACCGTCTCGTGTCATATCGAATGATCCAAATTGCAACTTAGCCAATTACCAAAATTGGCCTTGCAATTTGATCGACCGTTCGAACGCGGAAAATGCGACGAGTTGATCGCCGACTTTTGTGTTTATGGCCGGGGTCAAGTTAAGAATTTATTAAATACATTTTGCAATCAAAATAATAAATTCTTAGACATAAAATGACAAGGCTTATAGACATGGCACATGAAAGGCATAAGGAAATATAACGGAGCTTATGGAAAATTATACCTTTCCGATCACCTCGCGGACGTCGTGTGGGCAACGATCTACCGCGATCCGAGATCACCAAGAGATCTAATCAATCCTCTTCTTCAACCGGCCAAAACCCTAGCTCCTAGGGGTTGCGCCGCCGACCACCCCCTTCCTCTTCCCTTGCGTCGACGACCACCGGAGCCGACTCCAAGCCCTCCGACCAGCAACAGACCTAGAGAGGAAGGTGAAGAAGATGAAGAAGGAGAGAAACTACCTTCTTCCTAGCCCCAACACAGCCCGCTACCTCTTCTCCCTCTACCTTGATGCGTCGGCTCAACCTTTGGTTGCGCCGCCTATAGCCGGCTGCCGACGCCTCCCTCGACCTCCCTGAGCACCACGCAAGGTAGAGGACTCTTCTACCTTGCTTCTGTGAGCTTCAGCCCGATATTGGTGGAGGAGGGAAGAAGAACCGAGGAGCTCTTCCTCTTCTTCTTATTGCGCCGCCGAAACCTAGGAGAGAGGGAAAGAGGAGAGGGTTTAGGTCTTGACTCCTGGATTGATTAATTGGCTTGGTTTCTTGATCTCATAGGGTATTTATTGTAACGCCCGCCACTTACGTGAGCGACGCATTACTTTTTTTTTCTTTCGTACATTATTGCATATGAAGCGTAAATATAGCAGCGGAAATAATACTAAATCATGAACATATGCAATTGGATAAATTTCTTTCTAACTAAACTAGTTTAAGCATGTGAATCATAGCATAACATATTTAATAAGAGAGTATATTATTCTACATTAAGCATGTATATCATAAAGAACTTCAACTCCAACAAGTAGTAAGCGTAACCATAAGAACTAACACATGCAGTTTATAAGTAGCAACATTAAGTCCATGAGAAATAAGTCCATAAGTAAGATTAAAGACAACAGTAGGATCGTTCTTCCAAGTCACTGCCACACACACACATGCCCTCCTGCTGCTTCCCCTTTAGTTTGATCTACAACATAAGAAGGTAGACTATAAGCATAAAATGCTTAGTAAGCTCCTTGCTTACTCACAAAATCCGTACATCACATATAATTAGAAATCTACATCATTTGACATAAACATATAACATGAATAAATACTTAAAACATCTAAAGCACATAAGCATAAATACTTAAAACATGGATATGTGTGTCGTTATTAAGGACATATGGCATGAGTAAATACTTAAAGCACCTAACATTTGCATAATCTTTAAAACGTAATCATGTGCATAAACATTAAACATAGTATATGCGATATCATTAAATATAAACATGTGCATAAACATTAAACATAGCATATGCAATATCATTAAACATAAACATATGCATAAACATTAAGGATACTCTTTGAAAAATATATATAATATAATACTTGAACATTATCATATCATCATCATTGGGATCCCTGGCTTGTACCCATTCATCATTTGCGCGCATCCCTTAGTAGAGTACGAGGTAGCTAATCTCGACCTACTAAGGTACTAGGCAACCTCTCGCCTAGGGACAGCTACGGTAGTCCAGAACCGGGGCCTTGCTTAGGAGTCCACCCTTTGGACCTTTTTCAAGATCCGGTACAACCCAATACATAAAGTAAAATAACATACATGATTCCTTTTGTTTCCATAGCAATTTCGTTCGTTATTTCTTTTCTTTTCTTAGAAATTGCTCTTTAGACATTTTTTTATTCATAATGTCATACATGTCATGGGCATACATTCAAAATATAAATATCATCATAACTTTCAAGCATGAACATGGCATGGAGAAAACATAATTTCATGGTAAGGAAAATCATAACATGTCAACTTATCATTCATGGTTCATAAAACACATAATGTTAAATTTAAAACTAAGGATAATACACCTAGAGAACTTGTTCAATTTTTTTTCATCTATCATGGCATAATGAAACACAGATACCTTTAATTCCACATATATTCTACTGATCAAAAACATTTAGATAGGGTTATCATTACATAAAAACACAACAAAACATCACATAACTCTTGCAATATGCATACATTGAATATCCTATTACCAAGAGACATCATCAAGTGAAGTAGTGACCTTAACCCATCCTAAAACCCAATTTAAGGTATTGATCATAAACTTCTAAAGTTCATATCAACATGAAAATGACAAAAACAAAAACAATTGATTCATACAATATGCATATAATACATATTCTAACACTAGGAAGCATTAGCAAGTAACATGGCATCTTTAACTCTTTTTTTTTGCCCTTATTTAGGGTATTAACCGAACATGTTCAGAGGGGAAACATGGCCTAAAAATATATATAAAACCCTCAAACAAACATTAACAAGGAATTAAAAATCATTAGCTAGTCAAAAAGAACCCAAACATCGTCTTATGACCATAAAAGTCTATGGCTTCATAAGAGCCTTGGCCTAAACTTTTAAGGGTCTTTTTGCTTCATCTTTTTTTTCATCATAACTCATAACTTAACATCAAGAAAACATTGGAGTCATTAGATAGCATCAAACACAAACCTAGGCCCTAAATCCATGCTTGGCCGAAATTTGCTCATAACGGAAAATTTCACGATTTTAGCAACACATCGCAAGAATATACAAGAACATGAACAAAAATATATATAAGCTATTATGTTGCAAGTGAGGGGAGTCTTACCCTTGTGCTAAAGATTTCCAAATAATATATATCACCTAGGAGGAGAAAGAAAGAACTTCTTTCTCCTTGGCTCTTCCTTTGCTTCACAAACACAAAGTCTTCACTAGATCTTCTTGGAGAGAATTTATTTTTGATGGAGAGAGTACCTTGGTATTTTCGGCAATGAGAAGAGGGAGGAGATGCCTTATGGCATTTTTTTTTCTTTCCTCATCTTCTTATAGTAAATGAAGAGGTATGCCTCTTCACTTTCCATGGTAACCCCTTTACCTTCCATTGTGACTCTTCATCCTCCATGGTGCCTTTTCATCTCCCTTATCCTTACACCTATCTACAATTTCCTTTATCCTCCTAATAGCACTCCCTTGCTAGGTGAATTGGTTACATATGCATTCTTAAGGCTTACAACATCTCTAAGGTCCAAGGTTAGATCCTTAGCACCCACCTCATGTCATTTTTTTTAATATTCTTTTGCAAGACCATCTAAAGTAAGACCCATTACATGATGTGTTATTTCTTTTATCCTCATGGGGCCCATTAGGATAACTAATGAAGTGCTATTTAAGACCCATTAGGAATTTCCACCATTTAGAGCCCATATAAGGCCCATTAACACTTACACTAAAATTCTCACAACTCTAACTATCATTCATGAATCATAACCAATATAGCTATTATTCATGCAATTATACTCAATATTAGGCATCATATTGAAGGGAATTTTAGTGGGGTGTCTTTTTATTGTAACGACCTGGCCCATTTGGCGGCCCATTCGGCGACCCCTTATTTTTCTGTGGGTCGTCGACCGTCGACCATGTCGTTACCTTACTAGGACTTCCCACCCTTGGCCAGTGGATTTTTGTCTTCCCCAGGATTTGAACTCTAGACCTCCAAGCTAAAGTACTATAGTTTATAAATCCTGGTAACTAATTGAGCCTGGGATTCGTGCAAATCCAAAGTCCGAACCATGTCCTTAAGCCTAATATTGTATGTATATGTGCTTTATGTTTGTATATCTTGCAGGTACCAAGAACCGGAGACAAAGAAGGAAAGTGGCTGGAAAATAGCTGCTGGTGTTAGTGATATGAGAGAAGTGTCCTAAGGCAATCGCCTTATGATGTAAACATTTATATTAATAAATGATAATTCACTATTTGAGTATACATGTTTTATGTATTTGATTGAGATCTTAAACTCATCTACTGAATGTCCGCAATACAACTCACAGCATAAGAGAATTTGTGATGGGATCCCAACTAGTGATTATCTCTAATGTGCAATTGTGAAGTATTGAAATTATCCCTAGTCGATGAATTGATAAAAACGGACACTATCAATTCTGTTGAGACTAGCATGGGTTATTCTCTAATCAGCTGATTCTCACTGGCTAGTGACATTCGGATGTCCGGAGATAAACATGGATGCTAGTTAAGGGAACTAGTTCATTGGAGTGACTAGCTGTAAGACTTCATATGGGAATCTACATGTAGATATGTCAATGAAGTTCTTACTGTAGCTTAAGTGCGATGTTCCTTTGACTTGCGGTGTTCAAGTCATCTTGGTCATGGAGACTTATACTTTAAACATCTTAAGCAAGCATCTCCAAGGAGGTGTGAACCCAGGATGATTGGGTATAAGCCGAAGTGCCCGAAGATGTTTGAACAGCCTATAAAGGATTCACCACTCCTTGCGAGGAGATGTATACCCAGGCCTATCGTCGGATTGTTACTCAAAACCTCTGGCCAGAGTAGATCATGTTTAGAGTGCGAGTCTCTTAAATACATGAGAGTAATTAGAAATCCAAAGGACGAGAAAGACACTACTTGGGCTAGGTGTGACGTAGTCAGCCTAGTGGGGACTGACACAAATAGACTGTGTCCTGAACCAAGTGGGTATAAGGTGGTGAAGGGAATGGGGCACGATTCATTAGAGCTGCTGAAGGGTTTCAGAATAATTTCTTCTGAGGTCAAACCGTTGATCTTTCGATTAATTGGGGATCATGATGTACTACTAGGTGCCACTCATGATCGTTCTATAATTAGTTAATTATAGACGGGCAACATAAATCGAAAGCCTATTTAGTCACACGCACTACGAGTAATCCGAGGGATTTAAAACGAGTTGAAAATTGGATTTTCTGATCAAGAGAAATAAGTCGAATCTGAGTTAGTCAGAGGCGCAATGGAAGCTAAAAATGGCTAAGTCTTTAGAAGGCTTTTTGGGCGAATTAAATGAGTTTAATTCACGGCGGTTCGGGTTGGTTTGGCCGGCCAAAGAGGGTGCCAAAAACCCCTTTGGTGGCCGGCCACAATAAGAGGAGAAAACCAATTAATTTTGGTTTAATTAATAAAATAAATCTAGTGCGATTTATTTTATAAATTATGGATAAATAAATTTATATAAAGAAATTTATATAAATAAAATTTATAGAAATTTATTCTTTTATGGAAGATTAAAATAATCCATGAATTGGTTTATTTTAATTTTATAAAATCAATTATGAATTGATTTTTTCATAATAAGAAAGTTTATAAATTTCTTATAAAAATTTATTCCATAATTTAAAGAGAAGAAGAATTAGTTTTATTATAAATTAGTTTATAATAAAGACTCGGTTTAAACGGAATAATTAATAAGAAAATTTATAAGATAAATTTCTTATAACTAATTCCGTTAATTCCGTTAATTCGGTTTAGAGGGAGACTTAACAAAGGAGTTGCTACTATATAAAGGAACCAAAGGCTAGCCCTTAATTCCAATTAAGAGATTTATTATTCTCTCCCTCTCTCTCTTAATCTCTCCTCTCCTCCTTCTCCCTCTCTTCCCTTAGGGCCGGCGCCCACCCTAGCTCCCCTAGGGCCGGCACCCAACCTACATCCAAGGTGGTGGAGGTCGTGAGCTTCAAGAAGAAGAAGGAGAACCCGAACACGAAGAAGAAGAAGCAGATAGCGATTCCTCTCTTCCCGGAATTCGATTCCGTTACTTCGTTGGTTAGTTTTCCATTATTTTCTCTTATTCTTCTAGTTGTGCCTTCCGAGAATCTAGTAGTTCTTGTCGGCATAAAACTCGTGACTTTGCGAAGTCATCCCGAAGAGAACTCGGCGTGGACGCGAATAGAGGCGGAGCTTCCAAGGGACGCTACGGTTGGATCTCGTCCCTTTCTTCGAGTTACGCGAGGTACAAAGTAAATTAGTTTACTTTTCACAAAATTGTATTGTATGATTATGTCAACACACCATAGGGTTGCATGCTAGATACGAAGTTAAAATAATTTAGGAAATTATTTTATGCAAACTCTGCCGCTGCACGTAAAAATTTTAAATTTTACGAACTCGTATCCTTGTCAACATGCACCCGGTCCCAACAGTGGTATCAGAGCCGGTTAGTGTTCGACATTATCATATAATTGTTTTGCGGAACACTTTGTCATGATCTCAATTTCGGAAAAAATTTTCAATTATGGAAACTTTCAAATTATAATAGATTTTAGATTTAGAAATTTCAATGTTTGGAAATCCTCATGAAATTTCACAAACGTTTGAAATTTTCTAGTTTCTAAAATTTTATAATAATTGTGAAAATTTTCCATCCTTGGAAACTTTCAAAATTTTGAAAAATTTTCTATTTTAGAAATTTTCTAATTTTTGGAAAAACGTAAGTTTTCTTTTTACCAAAAACTTACAATTATTCTGAAAAATTATTTTGAAATCTCGCAATTTTGGGCACTTTCTTTTGAGAAAGTCTAGACAAATTCATGGACAATTAATTGACAATTAAATTTGAATTGGTTTTTAAATTGACAACAAAATTCTTTATTTTGGATTGAGCCTCGGGGAGCCGTCCAATTTAAAGTTAGTTGTTGTAATTTAATTTTCAATTTTTAATTGAAATTGTCATGTTTGATTTGGATTGAGCCTCGGGGAGCCGTCCAATTGGATTTACAACACATTATTTTTCTTTGGGTATCTGAGCCTCGGGGAGCCACCCTTAGAAAACAATTTGTTGTAATTAATTAAATCCATGAATAAAATATGTTGAAGAGGTGATGCTCTTACATATTGTTGTCTCCAAAATTAATTAGGAAAATGGTTTCCTATAGAGTTTTCTTAAATAAGATTTTCATGAAAATAATATGTAGTTGAATTAAGGGATTTGTCTCTTAATTTAATAAGATTTGATTTAGAGAAATCAATGTCTTGAACATATTATTTCCGAAATTAATTATGACAATTTAGGAAATTGTTTCCCAAAACAATTCCTTTAATAAAGTATGAAATTTTAATTAGGAAATCCGGTTCCTAATTTAATTCATGAGACTTGATAAATTAAGTCACATACATACTTTATTAAGGAAATCGTTAGTCATGACATAATTTTATGTCATGAATGTGCTTAGAAAAGAATGAGACCCAAACACCCCTTACAAAATATTAAGGCTAACACCTTCCATTAATATGGTTAGAACCGGAGTTTTGTTTCTAGTTAGGGTTGATGGACACATCCATGCCCGACTTGAACCTCAACATGTTCAAACCGTGGAATTAGTTTATGAATAATATAATTGAAGTCAGAGGTCAATCCTTAGTTTTGGTTGTTGGACACATCCAATCCTGACTAAATTTGGTTGTCCAAAACTTTCTCCATGAAAGACCTGGGAGAAGCAACCTATATCCTTGGGATTAGAATCTATAGAGATAGATCAAAACGGTTGCTTGGTCTTTCGCAATCTACATATATAGACCGAGTGCTAAAAAGGTTTAGCATGTCGGAATCCAAGAAAGGTTACCTTCCCATCAGGCATGGGATCAACCTTTCAAAGTCTATGTGTCCACGCACAGAAGACGAGAGGATTTGCATGAATAAGATTCCCTATGCATCCGCAATAGGATCTATCATGTATGCTATGTTATGTACAAGGCCCGATGTATCGTATGCTTTGAGCGTCACAAGCAGATACCAGTCGGATCCAGGAATGGATCATTGGGCGGCTGTAAAGACAATCCTTAAGTACTTAAGAAGAACTAAGGATGTGTTCCTAATATATGGAGAAGAAGATATGGTAATACGTGGGTATACAGATGCCAGTTTCCATACAGATAAGGATGACTCCAAATCTCAGTCTGGATTCGTATTTACTTTGAATGGAAGCGCAATAAGTTGGAAAAATTCCAAACAAGACACCGTAGCGAATTCTACCACCGAAGCAGTTAGGATCAAGAAGTTTGTCTCGAAACTTGATGAGGTTCCAACCATTGATGAAGCAGTGCCGGTTTACTGCGACAACAATGGAGCTATTGCACAAGCGAAGGAACCAAGGTCTCATCAGCGATCAAAACACGTGCTTCGACGCTATCATCTGATCAGAGAGATTATAAGTAGAAATGACATACAAATTGAGAGAGTTCCCACTGAAAGGAATATAGCGGATCCTTTAACTAAGGCCTTGCCTCAAAGCAAGTTTGAGGGTCATGTTAGAGCTTGTGGTATTGGATACCGTAGCGATTGGCATTAGGCCAAGTGGGAGTTTGTTAGTGATATGAGAGAAGTGTCCTAAGGCAATCGCCTTATGATGTAAACATTTATATTAATAAATGATAATTCACTATTTGAGTATACATATTTTGTGTATTTGATTGAGATCTTAAACTCATCTACTGAATGTCCGCAATACAACTCACAGCATAAGAGAATTTGTGATGGGATCACAACTAGTGATTATCTCTAATGTGCAATTGTAAAGTATTGAAATTATCCCTAGTCGATGAATTGATAAAAACGGACACTATCAATTCTGTTGAGACTAGCATGGGTTATTCTCTAATCAGCTGATTCTCACTGGCTGGTGACATTGGGATGTCCGGAGATAAACATGGATGCTAGTTAAGGGAACTAGTTCATTGGAGTGACTAGCTGTAAGACTTCATATGGGAATCTACATGTAGATATGTCAATGAAGTTCTTACTGTAGCTTATGTGCGATGTTCCTTTGACTTGCGGTGTTCAAGTCATCTTGGTCATGGAGACTTATACATTAAACATCTTAAGCAAGCATCTCCAAGGAGGTGTGAACCCAGGATGATTGGGTATAAGCCGAAGTGCCCGAAGATGTTTGAACAGCCTACAAAGGATTCACCACTCCTTGCGAGGAGATGTATACCCAGGCCTATCGTCGGATTGTTACTCAAAACCTCTGGCCAGAGTAGATCATGTTTAGAGTGCGAGTCTCTTAAATACATGAGAGTAATTAGAAATCCAAAGGACGAGAAAGACACTACTTGGGTTAGGTGTGACGTAGTCAGCCTAGTGGGGACTGACACAAATAGACCGTGTCCTGAACCAAGTGGGTATAAGGTGGTGAAGGGAATGGGGCACGATTCATTAGAGCTGCTGAAGGGTTTCAGAATAATTTCTTCTGAGGTCAAACCGTTGATCTTTCGATTAATTGGGGATCATGATGTACTACTAGGTGCCACTCATGATCGTTCTATAATTAGTTAATTATAGACGGGCAACATAAATCGAAAGCCTATTTAGTCACACGCACTACGAGTAATCCGAGGGATTTAAAACGAGTTGAAAATTGAATTTTCCAATCAAGAGAAATAAGTCGAATCTGAGTTAGTCAGAGGCGCAATGGAAGCTAAAAATGGCTAAGTCTTTTGAAGGCTTTTTGGGCGAATTAAATGAGTTTAATTCGCGGCGGTTCGGGTTGGTTTGGCCGGCCAAAGAGGGTGCCAAAAACCCCTTTGGTGGCCGGCCACAATAAGAGGAGAAAACCAATTAATTTTGGTTTAATTAATAAAATAAATCTAGTACGATTTATTTTATAAATTATGGATAAATAAATTTGTATAAAGAAATTTATATAAATAAAATTTATAGAAATTTATTCTTTTATGGAAGATTAAAATAATCCATGAATTGGTTTATTTTAATTTTATAAAATCAATTATGAATTGATTTTTTCATAATAAGAAAGTTTATAAATTTCTTATAAAAATTTATTCCATAATTTAAAGAGAAGAAGAATTAGTTTTATTATAAATTAGTTTATAATAAAGACTCGGTTTAAACGGAATAATTAATAAGAAAATTTATAAGATAAATTTCTTATAACTAATTCCGTTAATTCCGTTAATTCGGTTTAGAGGGAGACTTAGCAAAGGAGTTGCTACTATATAAAGGAACCAAAGGCTAGCCCTTAATTCCAATTAAGAGATTTATTATTCTCTCCCTCTCTCTCTTAATCTCTCCTCTCCTCCTTCTCCCTCTCTTCCCTTAGGGCCGGCGCCCACCCTAGCTCCCCTAGGGTCGGCGCCCAACCTACATCCAAGGTGGTGGAGGTCGTGAGCTTCAAGAAGAAGAAGGAGAACCCGAACACGAAGAAGAAGAAGCGGATAGCGATTCCTCTCTTCCCGGAATTCGATTCCGTTACTTCGTTGGTTAGTTTTCCATTATTTTCTCTTATTCTTCTAGTTGTGCCTTCCGAGAATCTAGTAGTTATTTTCGACACAAAACTCGTGACTTTGCGAAGTCATCCCGAAGAGAACTCGGCGTGGACGCGAATAGAGGCGGAGCTTGCAAGGGACGCTACGGTTGGATCTCGTCCCTTTCTTCGAGTTACGCGACGTACAAAGTAAATTAGTTTACTTTTCGCAAAATTGTATTGTATGATTATGTCAACACACCATAGGGTTGCATGCTAGATACGAAGTTAAAATAATTTAGGAAATTATTTTATGCAAACTCTTCCGCTGCACGTAAAAATTTTAAATTTTACGAACTCGTATCCTTGTCAACATGCACTCGGTCCCAACAGCTGGGCCCCCCCCACTGATGAGGGCGCCCTGAGTAATGCATGAAACCCAATAATGGGTTAAAAGGCATGATGGGGGCGCCCAGAATGGTCAGGGCACCAAAGCCAAAGGAGAAAAATGTAGGTTAAGTGAAGCAGGCAGAATAGGCTTCAAGCGGGGCGCTCGGGAGGTCCGAGGCGCCCTGGTTCAAAGCTGTATTTGCTGTTTCGAGTTCGAAACATAGATAAGCCTTCATGAGGGTGCCCGAGAGGTCCAAGGCACCCTGGTCAAAGGTTTTATCAGCTACGGCAAGGTCGACGCAGGGATAAGGTTTGACCGAGTTTATCAGGGCGCCCCCGATGTCCAGGGTGCCCGAGGAGTGCTATAAAAGGGGCTTCGACCCCTCTGATTCAAACACAACTGCTGTGAGTGATTCCGAGCATTCTGACCGACGACAACGCGCTAGAAATGAGGCTCTATGACCGGGAGGCTCCAGGATGAAGTGCGCGGCACTTCGAAGGTCCAGATCGGCCGAGCTTTAGATTCTGTTTTGTTCGGTTTGCTGTTATTTAATTCTACACTTAAGTTTCAATATTCTTGCTTGTAACTATCTACTGTAAGACGGGTTTTCTCCGCCTCCGAAAATTCTAGAAAGGAGACAAATAGTGGACTCACGCCGAGTACATAGACCTTGGACGTACTGACCCAGGTAGGTCGGGAACCAAGTAAATAAATCCCGCGAGTAATCTGTGTTTTGTTCTGTTCTTTATGTTTCTGTTTTCTGCTGTGCTACTAACGCTATAAGTGTAGAACGATCGAACGTTTTTGAAGATTTTTCAACGGTCAATATTCACCCCCCCCCCTCTATCGACGGCACCGGTCTAAGTCCTGGTCGTGGATTGGGCACTAAGACCTGGCCGAGGGCTGGGCACCGAAGACCTAGTTCGAGGAATTTGGTACTAAGACCTGGCCGAGGGCTGGGTACCAAAGACCTGGTTCGAGGAATTGGGCACTAAGACCTGGCCGGGGGCTAGGCACCGAAGACCTGCTCGGAAGGTGGGCACTAAGACCTGGTCGCGGATTGGGCACGAAGACCTGGTGAGTAAAGCTGGGCAAAAGTCCAACCGGAGGAGCCGGTTGGCAAAAGGTAAATTCTCCTTAGAGGAGTAGGTGAGGACGCGTTCCCCGTCGAGGGAACATAGGCGTCGGCTCGACCTAGGGCTCCATTTAGGAGACCCAACGTCAGAACCAAGACAGCTAAGGCTGTATAAACCTAATACTTGATTGCTTTGTGTTGTTTTGGACTAACCCTAGATGCAGGACCGAATGAATGAGTTTCTGCAGCTCAGAATGCCTAAAAGGAGAGAGGCAACAGGTGAGTAGGGCGCCCCCAAGGTCAAGGCAAAACAAGTTAAGCAAACATGTGCTTCGGCAGTTCACTGGGTGAGGCGCCCCCATTCTCTCGGTCGCCCCGGATGCTCAGGGCGCCCTGGGCTCAAGCCAACGAAGCGGATAGAATCAAGCCAGCGAGAAGCCTGCGGAACGAGTCAACCCGGGCACCCCCTGCGTCCCGGGCGCCCCAGGTCAAACCTCAGCCCGATCCTGGTCGGACAACGGCTGACCGAGCCATGTCCGGATTGATTGACACGTGGGGGGGGGGGGCGCCCCCAACGTTCAGGGCGCCCCGGGAGGCTATAAAAAGCCCCTCGACCCCAAGGCTTCAGAAACCACTGCTTCCAACGCCAATATGCTCTTCTACTCAAGCGCTCTGCTCCAGAAAACTTCCATCTCGAGATTCTAGCGCCGACGACGACCCTACGCACCGAAGAACGATCTACACCGGGCGTCGGTAAAGAAGAGTTAATTTTTTAATTGTACTTTCTCTGCACTACTACTGTAGATCTTCTTGTTATTATTTGCACGACTATAGTATTGCCCGCAGTAAACGGTCAACGACCGTGGACCTTGGAATACGAGCCGACCGCGACTCCGAACCAAGTAAATCGTGGTGTTTGCGTTTGGTTTTTGTGTTAAAATTCCGCTGTGCATACTCTCTTTAAAATCCGAACCATTTTACGATATTCACCCCCCCTCTATCGTATTCTCTCGATCCAACAAGTGGTATCAGAGCGGGGTAACTCAAACTTGGTGCAACCACCAGTTTGGGAATTTTTTTCGAATTTTTCGCATTTTATTTCAAATAAATAATATCTGTAGGTGGGGTTAAAATATTCTTATGCATTTTTTAATTTTGAATTCTCATTTTTTCACCATAAGTTAGAATTGATATAATGATCAACTTTTAAAAATTTGTCATAAATTTTTTTATTATTATTTTATATTTTTTTTCGAAATTCGTGCTACCTTAATTCGAGCAATATTCATCTTTTTTTTTAAAAAAAACTCCTATTTCTCTCCATTAATCAGAATATTCATTTTTTCTAAATTTGTCATTAACTTTTTTATATATTATTTTAATATTTTGCCTCGAAATTCGTGCAAAATTTTTGTTGGGCTATTTTTCCCTTCTCCCGCACTACTAATACAAGATCATGTCTTGGTACTTTTCTATTTGTTCTTTTTGTGTGCAAGATTTATCCTTAATGGCCAATCAAGAATGGAATAGTATTCGTCCGCCTCTATTCTCTGGTGGGAACTTCAGAACCTAGAAGGGTCTAATGGAATCCCACCTAAAGGCCCATCTAGATCTATGGATGATAATCCAGACGGGGTTTACAGTACCCACAGAAGATGGAAATCGATCGCCTAGGATAAATTGGATGAACCAACTCTGAGGAAGATCGAGGCAGATGCAAAGGCGACTGCAATACTACAATGTGGCCTAACCAATGAAGACTTGAAGCAGGTTGGATCCTTCAACTGTGCTAAAGAGATGTGGGAGAAGCTAATCAACCTACACGAAGAAAGCTCTGAGATTGAGGTCCTTGAAGGTGTGATGTTTGAATCATCGGACGAGTCAGACAAAGATCACCTAAGTTATCTCGCACTCCCGGTCCTAGCACAGACAGCCGAGTTAGAATCTGAACCCGAATCCAAAGTCGAAATCGAACCAGAATCAGAATATGAATTGATTGAGACGGTAACCGATTTCGATTCTTTTCAAAATTAGAATTAAATAATCAAACAAATACTGTAATGGTCGAGGAAGGTGTAAATTCTATTACAGGGAAAACTCCAAAAGAACCACCAAAGAAGGAGCTTCAACCAGTACCCGAGTCCGACTCAGACACGGAATCAGAAGATGAGTTTAGATCCGAGGCGGCAAGAATCAAGGGGGAGATTCCCAATAAGGAATCAAAAGGTAAATTTGTAAATTCAAATTTGAAAGATCATTTAATTTGTTACACATGCAGGGAAAGAGGACACTACAAAAGTAGGTGTCCTACTCGTAAGATACGAATGGCACCACCAAAGGTGTCAAAGGAACCAGTTCCAAAAGCAAGAAAGGACAAAAGTCGCATCCAATGCTTCAAGTGCCAGGAGTTTGGGCATTACAAAGATGAATGCAAAGATAGAATAGCCAAAGATTCAGGATAACCTACCAAGATGGGTAACTTCAATTTATATGAAAATCCACTTTTTACCATGAATGTAGATAGTTTACATAATCTCCCTCGGTCAAATTTAGATATGGATGCATGTTTAAATAACATAATTAATTCATGCAAATTAATTCATTCAAACTTCAAAAAATTAAGACACGAAAATGAGAATTGGAAAATTAAATTTGATATACTGGAAAAATTAATTAACAATCTTGCAAACTTAGAAAATCTAAAAATTTCCCCACATTATAATTTTACTTAGCTTTTTATGCTTGGATTTAGAATTAGATAGTTTAAGGACAAACAATTTAATTAAAATTTGAACAACATAGTATTGGGTGGAGGTGAAATGATAGTACGTTAGGGAAGCCTTTCTAATAAGGTCAAGTATACACTACATGGTCTGTTTAGTCTGGTGGAACTAGCCGAAGCTACCGATCCAAGACCCAAGCTAGTTAGACCAAAATCTTTTAAGAAGTAACTTGAAGATAAATTTTCTGTAAAAGGCTTTGTCAAGGAAAGGGTTGATGATCCAATAAGGCTACGACCAAAGAAGGCCTAGTGCCTCGCCAAGACCTGGAAGCCAATTACAGAAAATCAAATTCACTTTACTATTGAATCTAACACAAATTTTAAGTAAATCTTAGATTTAACACTAATTCGAAGATAAACATTAATGCATCTTACAAAACAGTTAAGGATATCCTGTTTTGTCACTTAGAAATGAGTGAGATGCTTAGGACCTAAATGTTTAGTCCAACCCAACCAACATTACAAAATTCAAATTTAACTCAACTGAACAACTTCAAAATTCAAACTTAACTCTCTAAATTAATTTTAAAATCCTCAAAAATCAAATTTAACTTTTAAACTAAGAGTTAATGTTTCAAGTCACTGTACTCAAGATTAGGTCTCTTTTTCACTTACCTGAAATTTATTTCTTAACATTATTTATTTCCTTTGTCATTATACAAACATTTCTTTCAGTCAATCAATTTATTCTTGAAAAATAAGCATGGCAAAAAGTCACCTTGGGGATTACTTAGGATATTTTTAAGAAAAATATACAGTCCGGGCTCTGATATGTTTCGAACTTAAGTTTTTTTAAACCTTCTATTTTTCTCTTGGAAATTATTTTAAATATAGAATTTCTCCTTTTCAATTCTCTATATTAACTTTTTCAAAAAGGAGAAAGAAATTATGTTTCAAATCATTAAAATAAAATATTTTTTTAACTTAGTTTTCTTCTCTTTTTTGTTTAACTCAAACCCTAAGACTCATAGAAGGATTAACTTGTAGTCAACAAGCCTCCTAGGACTGTGTCAGGTTTATGGGGAGTTCAAACTGAAAAAAGAAGTTTAAAAATACTATGTTTTCAAATAATCACTATGTTTTTCAAAAATTGTGCTTTACAAAAATCACTATCACTCATGTTTTCGAAAACTATGCTATCATTTCAAAATATGTCTTTCAAATACTCAGTTTTTCGAAATGTTAATACTTCAAAATTCATTTTAAGAATTGTGCTTGATTCCCTTTTTGATTTTGACAAACCCTAAAGACACAAGGGAGTCTACTTCATGATATACAAGGACTCCTAGGAAGTGTCAAATTTAGGGGGAGTCTAAATTGAAAGAAATTATGTCTGACAATTATTTTTCAAAATTATATGTTTTCATACACTGCACTTTTAAAATCCTTTTTGAAAACTTAAATAATTTTTTCTTTCAAAATACTATCCTGTAAGATCATTTTGCTTATATATATATACAATCATTTTCAAAAGTTTACTTTACATTGGAATACTTTAAAAATCTTTTTAGAATACTTTTGAAAATAAGACTTACTTGACTGTGAAAAATTTTCCAGGACACTTAGGGAAATGTCCTTGTAGTTAATAAGGGTTCCTAGGATTGTGTTAGACTGGAAAAGAAACCAAGTCAAGAATTATGGTTTCAAAATAAAATTAAAATTTTTTGTTAAATATTATCTTTCAAAAGTACTTTTCAAAAATGCATATTATGTTTTAAAAGTACTTATACTTCTCAAAAAGTATTATACTTCTCAAAAAGTACTTGCATTTCTCAAAGGCTTAATTTTTCAAAAACTTTCAAAAATTTTATCCTTTACCTAAGAAATTCTATTTCTCTTTATCTTGAGGATTAACAATAAGTGGCTAAAAGTTCGGAACTTGGACTTAAATCATGCTTAGAATCAAATATAGTTCGGAACTTAGATATATTGATTAAATGCTTTAAGTTTTACATATCAAGCTTGGACTTAATAGAAATGTCAACCTGATTTAACAAACTGTTCTTTAGCATTAATCCTTGCTTAATAAGTTAATAATGTGTTACTTGTTCCCTATCATTTAGTTTTTTTTTAACACTTGATATTTTGAAAAAAAAACTATTTCAATATTGATTTATGATTTTGCAAAACTAATAGGCTCTGATACACAATCTTTTTCCTTAAACCTTTGTCAAAATATATTTTTCAGAGTATTTTTAAGAGGGAAAGCAGACTTAAACAAAATTAAATTTTTCCTTAAATTTCTTCCCTTCTTCAAAGAAACTTTATTGAAAACTTCGAGTTGCTCTTAACTAAGAATTTTCTTTGTGATACTCAGAAGTTTTTATATTTTTTTAAAACTGAACTTAGAATTATTCCTCTAAATAATGAACGTTTTCATACCTAGAACCTTTTTCAAGACCTAAACTAGGCTTAGAACCTTTTTCAAAGTGAAAAATTGCATATTTTTTAAAACTTCAAAGGGGAAGAGTTTCATATTAAGGGGGAGCTTCATGAAAACTTCTTGTTTTTTAAAACATAATTTTCAAAACGTCCAATAAAAAGTACTTTTTCAAAAAGTTTTGTAACATATTTTGTTTAAAAACTATTTTTTGAAAAGGTTGTGAACTCCTTTACTTAAATTTATTTTGGTAAAACTCAAAACTCTCTATTAAAAACCCTGTTCGCCCATGTATGTTTTTGATATATGTCAAAGGGGGAGGAAAGGTCAAAGTTAAGGATTTTATAACACAAGTATTCAAGGTTTTAGGGGGAGTATGAGGAATAAAAGATTTTTTTCAAATCTAGTATGTTCATAACTGCTATAACTGCTATACTTCATTGATTTTACCTTATGACTGCTATACTTCATTGATTTTACCTTATGTTCTTAAACTGTTATAAGTTTTTACTTAACTTTGAATTGTGTTGCCATAAATCAAAAAGGGAGAGATTGTTGGTGCAAGAAGCACCATATCGAACCTTGTTTTGATCTTGGCAAAGGGTTCAAAGTTAAGTATCATTTGTGATCTAATAAAGTTACTCAAGTGTGCAGGAAAGTCCTAGGTAATCTAGGCAATAAGTCCTAGCCATGGGTCGGGCAACTAAGTCCTGACATAAGGTTGAGCAATAAGTCCTTGTCGTAGATTGGGGACTAAGACCTGGCCGAGGGCTGGGCACCGAAGACCTGGTTCGAGGAATTGAGCACTAAGACCTGGCCGAGGGCTGGGCACTAAAGACCTGGTTCGAGGAATTGGGCACTAAGACCTGGCCGGGGGCTGGGCAACGAAGACCTGCTCGGAAGGTGGGCACTAAGACCTGGTCGCGGATTGGGCACGAAGACCTGGTGAGTAAAGCTGGGCAAAAGTCCAACCGGAGGAGCCAGTTGGCAAAAGGTAAATTCTCCTGAGAGGAGTAGGTGAGGACGCGTTCCCCGTAGAGGGATCATAGGCGTCGGCTCGACCTAGGGCTCCATTTAGGAGCCCCAAAGTTAGAACCAAGAAAGCTAAGGCTGTATAAACCTAATACTTGATTGCTTTGTGTTGTTTTGGACTACCCCTAGATGCAGGACCGAAGGAATGAGTTTCTGCAGCTCAGAATGCCTCAAAGGAGAGAGGCAACAGCTGAGTAGGGTGCCCTCAGTGTCCCGGGCACCCCCAAGGTCAAGGCAAAACAAGTTAAGCAAACATGTGCTTCGGCAGTTCACTGGGTAGGGCGCCCCCATGCTCCCGGGCGCCCCGGATGTTTAGGGCGCCCTGGGCTCAAGCCAACGAAGTGGATAGAATCAAGCCAGCGAGAAGCCAGCGGAACGAGTCAACTCGGGCGCCCCGGTCAAACGTCAGCCCGATCCTGGAGGGATAACGGCTGACCGAGCCATGTCCGAATTGATTGACAGCAATTAAGTGAGATTCTTTGGCACATACTTGATACCTAGCGCACATACCCACGACAAAAAGTATATCAAGTCGACTAGTTGTGAGGTATAGCAGACTACCTATCATGCTTCAATATTGAGTCAAATCAACAGGTTTATCACTCTCATCATTGTCTAATCTTGTATTTGTAGCCATGGGAGTGGTTACCTCTTTTGAATCACTCATGTTAAATTTTCGAAGCATTTCTTGAGTATACTTTGATTGGTGCATATGGATTCCATCACGAGTTTGCTTGATTTCAAGTCCAAGGAAGAAAGCCAACTCTCCCACTAGACTCATTTCAAATTCATTCTCCATGTGTCCAATAAACTCATTTAAATAGCCCTTGTTGTTTGAGCCACAAATAATGTCATCGACATATACTTGGGCTACAAATATATTGTTACCATCTCTCCGTAGAAATAGTGTAGGATCTATTTGGCCTCTAACAAAGCCTTTCTCAATAAGAAATGTCGACAACCTTTCATACCAAGCTTGGGGTGCTTGAACACGTGGTTTGGAAATTCGGTACTCTCAAACCCCGGAGGTTGTTCAACATAGACCTCTTCTCTTATTAAACCATTTAGGAAGGCCGATTTGACATCCATTTGATATAGCTTGAAACCACGATGTGCTGCAAATGCAAGCATCAATCGGATGGACTCTAATCGTGCCACGGGAGCATAGGTCTCATCATAATCAAGGCCTTCTACCTGACTGTAGCCCTTGGCTACTAATCGTGCCTTGTTTCTTATGATTTTTCCCTTATGGTTCAATTTATTTTTGAAGACCCATTTGGTTCCAATAATGGTGGTCTTCTTGGGTCTAGGGACTAAGTCCCACACTTGACTTCTTTCGAATTGACCTAGTTCGTCTTGCATGGCAATGATCCAATCGGGATCATTTAATGCTTCGTCAATTTTTTTAGGTTCAATTTCGGAAATTAGGGCAACTTCATTAGTCTCATTCCGGAAGAATGATCTAGTCCTAACCCCATGATGGATGTCTCCAACAATCTAGTCTTGGGGATGGCTAGAGGCTAACCTAGTTGTCCTAGGAGTTGGTGGTGCTTCTTGAATGGTTTCACTAGACACCAGCTCAGCCTCTGGATCCGGCTGATCGATGGGTTGTCTAGGCTCACCAACATCAGACTCATCACCATCATCAACAACATTTGGACTTTCATCCAAACCCAGTTGCCTGAGTTCGAATTGAGCTCCATCGACATCTTCTGGTTGATCATTTGCTTTTAGAATTTCATCAAAGACAACATCAGAAGATTCTTCAACCAATCTAGACTTCTTGTTGTAGACTTGGTAGGCTTTGCTAACAAGGGAGTACACGACCAATATCCCTTCATCAGCCTTTGCCGTGAACATTCCAAGGTGGTCCTTGGTGTTTAGGATAAACACCTTACAACCAAACACCCTAAGATGTTTAACCGTAGGTGATTTTCCAAACCAAAGTTCATGGGGAGTCTTTCCTAAGAATCTATGGATGAGGACTTGGTTTTGCACGTAGCAAGCTGTGTTTACAGCTTCGGCCCACAAGTAGATCGGTAGTGAGTACTCATTAAGCATGCTTCACGCAGCCTCTTGTAAGACCCGATTTTTCCTCTCTACAACACCATTTTGTTGTGGTGCTCTAGGAGTGGAGAACTCGTGTCTATACCCTCTATCTTGACAAAACTCTAAAAATCGTTGGTTTTGAAATTCACCTCCATGATCACTTCTTATTATTTTAATTGTTGATGATTTCTCATTTTCAATTCTTCTACAAAATGAAATGAAAACATCTAAGGTTTGGTCCTTATATTTTAGAAAATATGTCGATGTATATCTAGTAAAATCATCAATGATAACAAAACAATATCTACTACCATTCAAGGATACGATTGTACTACAATCAAACAAGTCCATATGAAGTAAATCCAATACGGTAGAAGTACTTACAATGCTTTTACCTTTATGTACAGATTTTGTTTGCTTACCCATTTGACATACATCACAAATCTTTTCTTTTTCATACTTGATGCTTGGTAAGCCACGAACTAAACCCTTGTTGGCTAACTTTCGGATATTCTTCATGTTCACGTGTGCTAGTCTCCGGTGCCAAATGGTGGACTCATTCTCTCTTGACATGAGGCACTTAGCAAAAGTATTAGTAGCACTTTTAAAAGAAACTTGGTAAATGTTATCGACTCTTGTTCCTACTAGTACCATGTCAACATTGTCATGTTGTCTAACTAGACAGTGACTTGATTGAAAATCAATTGTGTAACCCGCATAACATAATTGACTGACACTTAGGAGATTAAATGTCATCCCCTTGACTAGAAGGACATTCTTAATCCTAAGACATTCGGATATTTGAATGTCTCCTATTCCTATAACCTTAAAACTACCATTGTTATCAAATGAAACATTACCTCTACTTTTTCTTTGAAGGGTAGTAAATAATGATCTATCCCCAGTCATGTGTTTGGAGCACCCACTATCAACGAACCAAGTTGATAGATGCTCCCCCTCAATCACAACCTACACAATTCGAAAAATAGAAGATTTAGGTACCCAAATCTTGGGACCTAAAGCACCTACTAAGCAAGACTTAGGCACCTATGCCTTGACTACTTTTCTTTGAACTCTAGGTGCCTTCAATTGTCTAACATCAGTCCTAGACATTAAAGACACAAATGATGGTTCTTTGGGTCGGTAACAAATACCGGCCATATTGTAGACTGCCCTTTGGGCATTTAGAATCATGTCTAACATTTTTGAGCTTGTTGAGAATTTCTCAAGAACACTCTTGAGCCTCTCAACCTCACTCTTTAAAGATTTGTTTTCATCCTCTAGCATCTACATCCTCATCCCTAGAGGATTTTAACTGTTTAACTTCTAATTGTAATGATTTAAACTTAATTTTTGACTTTTTCAACAAAATGGTTAAGCATGCACTTGTTCTATAGTATTTTTCAAGTTCGGGAGTGATTACCTCTTCATCATCTGAAGATGATGAAGCCGCGTTTGAGGAGTCAGAGGATTCATCACTGCTCTCATCTCCCTCAAGTGCCATGAGTGCCACATGCCGTGTAATCTTCTCCTCCTTCTCTTCATCGGATGAACTTGAGGAGGATTCATCCCAAGTGGCCTTCAATGCCTTCTTCTTCTTCTTGGATTTATCCTCCTTCTTCTTTAGCTTTGGGCATTCACTCTTGAAGTTCCTTTTCTTACTACATTCATAACACGTAACATTAGACTTATCAATCTTAACTTCACTAGGCTTACCTTTACCCTTGAAACGCTGACTCTTCCTCATCATCCTTCTAACAAAATTTGTCATGTAACGACCCAGAAAATATTCTCAATATTTTCTTTAGAAATATTGATCATGCCTAGATAGATTCTCGAGGAACATAGGGGTACTAGTATGAACATTAGCATGATTATCCATGATTCTCTAGATAGACTAAGAAGCTAAGTAGTAATGGGTCTTACATGGGCCCTTCTAATACCATGGCCATTAAGGGACCTTAGGTAAAATTTTATCATGAATGGAAATGGATGTCATTAGAAATATTAACATAAACCTTAGGGGGCTCTTATATGGGCCTTGGCAAAAAAAAATAATTATAAAAGTAATAAAAAAAAGTGCATGCCCCAAGGATTGAACCTTGGACCTAGTGTACCACCATGCATGTACTAACCAATTCACCTAGCATGGGAGTGCTAGTGGAAAAGGAAAAGGATTATTGTTAAGGCTAAGAGGAAGTGAAGAGTCACCATGTGAGGAGGCACCATGACTTTTCACTTGCCCCCTCCACTTAGTATAAGAAGGGTGGATGAGAGGGGAAAGGATTTAAGTTATTTTCTTTTACTCCAAGACTTTTCCTCTTCCCTTCTTCCTTCTCCTTCCTCCTTCTAGCCGAAACCCACAAGGGGTTTTTCCTTTGGAAAAGTTTCATAAGGAGACTTCTTCTTCAAGATCTAAGGGCTTCCTACAAGGCTACAAGGGCTAGGGGTGGTGTATGGTCAAGGAGGTTTTCTTTTGCTTCTCTATTCAAGGTTATAACCAAGGTAAGACTCCCTCACCTGTGGTATAATAGTTTTGGATGTTATCTTTCATGATTAAAAGTTTTTTTGGGTATGTTGAGAAAAACCATGAAATAGGGTTCCTACAATTTTCGGCTAAAGCAAGTTTTGGGTCGAAGATGATGTTAAAACCTCTCTTATGTTTCCTAATGCTTCCTTATGATAAATAATGAATGATATAGGAATTGTGGAATTTTTTGTAGCCACCAAAAGCCCCATGAAGTTTTGGGCCACCCTCTCATTTTAGGGTTAGGATTAGATCTAACTCTCCAAGTATGTGTATTATGATTCCCTAGGATTTAATAGATATTAATGGTGGAATATATGAATTTTTCCATGGATTTAAACCCTCCATAAGTTTCGGCCAAGGCCAAAATATGGGTCTAGGACTTAGGGTTTGCCCAATCATGGGTTCAAATGGCTTCCTATGGCAGTGTATGTATTGTATTGGATGTTAATTGTGACCTATATGAATTTTCCATGGACTTGTGGCCCTTTAGGGTTTCGGCCAAGACTCAACCTAGGGCTAAGAAATTAGGGTTAGCTCCAACTATGGGTTCTAATGGTTTCCCTATGGCATTGTAGGTAATGTATGGGTTCTTCTTGACGTATGGTATCCCACATGTTATTTGAATAATAGGGTATCCCTTCTTCCAACATTCGGCCAAGCACTTTAACTAGGGTTTGGGAGGAGTTAGGGTTTCAAGAATACTTGTTTATGGCTTTTTGTGATGTATATATATGTTCAAACATGTGGTATGAATGTTATGTTACTTAAAACCCTAACCTTATGTACTATACTTCATGATTTTTGTATGCTTATGTTAGATACCATGTTTTAGGAGGTTCCATGCATGAATGTTTTAAGCCTATACCATGAACGCAAGTGTTGTGAAGTAGGCCTTATCTTTGTGAAGAAGAACGCATGATTAAGTTAAATGCCTATGATAGCTATATGGTAAAGTAGGCTTATGCATGTTCTATGTTGAATACCATGGACCTAGGTAGTATGCGTCATGTTCATACGAATCCTACCCATGCACGCTTTTGATAGATACTATGGTTATGTATGCTAAGTGACATGTACCTTGTATGAAATGCATGCTTATCTTATGCACCATGATCATGCAAGCTCTATGAACTAAGATGATGTTTATGTCTTAAGGCATAATTATGTATGTATGCCATGTCTTATGAATGAAAATGATGAATGAAGATAAGGTTCATGCCTTCGAGGCATAATGATGATGTTATGCATTAAGTATGAATGATGAAATGTTAAGTATGCTTTATACCATGCCCATGTAATAGGATTTGGTTTATGTCTTTAATTATGCCATGTATGTTCTATGAATGAAAGAAGCATGTGAAACTATTTTAATTTATGAATGGGCTTGTACCGGACCTAAGTAAGGTCCACGGTTCTGGACTACCGATGAAGCTGTCCACGGTTCTGGGACTACCGTAGCTGTCCTTACCCTAGTAGGTCGAGATTAGCTACCTCGTATTTACTTAGGGATGCACGCATATGATGAATGTATGTGGTACAAGGCTGGCCCCCATGATGTGATGATTATATTTAAGTATTTATAAGTATGATTTTCAAATAAGCATACATATGTTATATGCATTTGACTCACGCATCCATTCATGTTATGCATCCATGTTAATAAATGTTTATTATGTTTATGTTTTATGATTAAGAACCCTGGCATGTTAAATGTTTATTATGTTCATGTTTTATGATTAAGAACCATGTTTACTATGTTCATGTTTCATGATTAAGAACCATGCCATGTTAAATGTTCATTATGTTTATGTTTTAGGATTAAGAACCATGACATGTCGAATGTTTATTATGTTTATGTTTTATGGTAAGAATCATGCCATGTTAAATGTTTCATACGCTTACGTTTTATGTTAAGAATCATGCCATGTTAAATGTTCCTATCCTTATGTTTTATGTGATGTATGGTTTTAGTGAGTAGGGAAGGGTCTTACTAAGCCTATGTGCTTATAGTTTTATTGTCTTATACCGCAGATCAAGCAAGAGGATATTAAGGGAAGCAGCAGGAGGGGCAAGAGTGTGTGTGTGATAGTGACATGGTAAGGAAAAAGATTCTCATATTTATACTGTCTCATGGCTTATGTTTGCACTGTCTTTTTAAGTTTCATGCTATACTTATGTTAGTTATGTCTGAAGAATAACTTACTACCTATGTTGCTTATGGCTACTTTATGTGATTTTTATATCATGATATTATGTAGGATGTTAACATGCTAAGTTACCATGTCGCTATGTTTAGGAATGATAGTATAATACATGTCTACGAGATTCAAGTGTTAGGTGCATGTAAGTATAAATGTTTTAAATTATTTCGCTGCATTACGGTGTTCATGTGCCTATATGTACGTTAGCGTAACGCCGTCTCTCGCCTCACCGTAAGGTGTGGAAAAAAAAAGACGGGCGTTACAGGTTCATATCAGAGCAGTTTGTCATCTCACTACACACACATCAAGCATCCTTCCTGCAGCTTCCAAGTGAGTACCTCTATGCATATCTTATTTTCGTTTATGATTCTAGAATATGTAAGTATGGATGATATTTTATGATTTTAGAATATGCAAGTATGAATGATACCTTATGATAGCAAGTACTTTTATGATATGTAACTATGAACGATACTTTACCTTATTTTTATGAAATCAAATACTTTAGAATTGAATATGTGGGTAGGAATAACAAAGACTTATATTAGTCATACTTGTCTTTTTATGAAGAGAAGCATGGCTAGAAGACAGACTAATAGACTTAATGAGACAACTCCATCGCCTGACCTGATGCAATTAGTGACCCAACTTCAGCGTCAAGTTACCGAGCAGCAGCAAACCATTAATACCTTGATGAATCAACAAGAAAATTCTACTACTCCACCTGTGAACCAGACTGCTATGCCCGTCGCACCCACGGTTACGCAAACCCCTCCAACAGGCCCGACCACTGTAGCACGACAAGAGGCTTATCTGCTTCAGTGGTTGAGGCTGAAACCGGAAAATTTCTCGGGTGTTGACGAACCATGGGATGCCCAGGCGTGGTTCAAGACAGTGGAAAGTACACTGGAGCTGCTGGACTAGCCTAAGAATGAGAAGATCAAGTGTGCATCATTCTACCTTTCTGGGATGCCAGAATGTGGTGGGAAAGGGTCAAGGGCAAGAGACAGGTGAGCCAGATGACGTGGTCAGATTTTGAATCAGAGTTTTTGAAGAATTCTTCAATATGCGTGTCACAAACAAACACTACGACGAGTTCACGGAATTCTGACAGGGCAACCTCTCAGTCAATGAAGCCGTGAAGAAATTTAACCTACTGGCTCACCTCTACCCTGAGCTGGTCCGCATTGAGAAAGAGAGGGTCCGACTTATGCTGAAGATGTTGCGGCCCGAAATAGCCCTGAACGTGGCCGGCGGAGTTAATAGACCGCAGACCGCCGAGGAGCTGTTTAGTAGTGCTCTACTCACTGAGCACTATCTGAACAATATCAATCAGCAAAGGAAGGCGCTAAATGAAAGTAAGAATCAAGTCCACTCCGGGATTCTCGATTCTTCCTTTCATTATCCCTGATGTTCTCCCCTTTAATTATCGCTCAGGAGGTCAAAAACCCCAGAGTACCAACGCTAACTGGAGGGGAGACCAAAGTGGTAAACGGAAGCCATGGGACAACCCCCAAGGGGGCCCAGCAAATAAACAGTCCAAGCCTTCCCCGTGCGTGACATGCGGAAAAAGGCACCCCGGGGAATGCCGTAAAGGTACGAACCGGTGTTTCATCTGTGGAGTGGAAGGGCATATGGCGGCATACTGTCCTACCGAGAACCAGACCCCTCCCCAACAACTCGTTCAGTACCAGAGTGCACCAGCGAAATTACACTATATGCAAGCTGAGCTGGAAGGTACCCCGATGTTGGAGGCCCCACCAACTATGACGAATGCCAGGGTTTTCTCTGTTACCAAGCAGGATGCTGCGGAAGCTTCTACGGTTGTCACAGGTTAGATACTTATTTCCAGTCAGTACGCTACTGCATTATTGATACTGGGGCAACGCACTCGTTCGTTTCTGTGCTATATACTAAGAAGATAGATATGTCACCACAAGTTTTAGACAGTAAGTTCTTAACTACCCTGCTTTCGGGAGAAATAATGACATCCACTCACGTGCTGCGTGTTGTGCCAGTCGGAATCGCAGAAAGAGAACTCTACTGCGATCTGATAGTACTCGACATGTAGGATTATGATGTCATAATGGGAATGGATTTTCGGAGCAAATACGGTGCTTCCATCGAGTGCCGTAAGCGAAAGGTAATCTTTCGACCCGAGGCAGATTCTATGTTTGAATTTATCAGAGAGCCAAGGAAAAGAACCTGGAAATTTTTATCGACTCTCAAGGCACAGAAGATGTTAGACAAGGGATATACTGGATTTCTAGCACATGTGGTTGACGCAAGTCAAATAAAGGACCAGAAGCTGAAAGAAGTCAGGATCGTATGCGATTACCCAGAGGTGTTCCCGGATGAATTACCAGGATTAGCTCCTGATAGAGAAGTGGAATTCGAGATTGAATTGGTTCCTGGTACTCACCCGATCTCCAAGGCACCTTACCGTATGGCGTCGGCTGAATTAAAGGAGCTTCAAGAACAACTACAGGAGTTACTCGATAAGGGATTTATTCGCCCTAGTCATTCTCCATGGGGAGCTCCGGTACTATTTGTAAAGAAGAAAGACGGATCTATGCGAATGTGCATAGATTATCGAGCACTGAACAATGTGACGATCAAGAATAGGTATCCCCTTCTGAGGATAGATGACCTGTTTGACCAATTGAAGGGAGCCACCATTTTCTCGAAAATTGATCTAAGGTCTGGTTATCATCAGGTTAGAGTAAAACAGGATGATATTCCGAAGACGGCATTCCGAACAAGGTACGAGCATTTTGAATTCGTTGTTATGCCCTTCGGCGTGACAAATGCTCCTGCTATGTTTATGGACCTTATGAATCGGGTATTCTCGTCTTTCCTCGACAAATTTGTGATCGTCTTCATTGATGATATCCTTATTTATTCGAGAACCCAAGAAGAGCACGCCAAGCATCGGAAGGTAGTATTACAGATTCTTCGGGAAAAGCAATTATACACAAAGTACTCCAAGTGTGAGTTCTGGCTTGACCAAGTAGGCTTTTTGGGCCATATTATTTCCAAAGACGGGGTTATGGTAGACCCAACAAAGATTGAAGCTGTGAATAACTGGAGCCAGCCAAAGAACGCCAGCGAAATCAGAAGTTTTCTCGGGCTGGCGGGCTATTATCGAAAATTTGTGGAGGACTTCACGAGAATCGCAGCCCCTCTAACGGCTCTCACCCAAAAGGATAAAAAGTACGAATGGACGGAAAACTGCGAGAGGAGTTTCTTGGAGCTAAAAAGGAGACTTACAAGTGCTCCAATTCTTACCCTTCCGAAAAGTAACCAGAGTTTCGACATGTACAGCGATGCCTCTAAACTGGGACTTGGAGCTGTACTTATGCAAAGTTGTAAGGTCATTGCCTACGCCTCTAGGCAACTCAAAGAACATGAACAGAACTACCCCACTCATGATCTAGAATTGGCAGCGGTGGTCTTTACTCTTAAGATATGGAGGCATTATCTATATGGAGCGCAGTGTAGGATTTATACAAACCACCAGAGTCTGCGATATTTTTTCACTCAGAAAGACCTAAATATGAGACAACGCCGATGGCTTGAGTTGGTGAAGGACTATGACTGCGAGATCTTCTACCATCCAGGGAAGGCAAATAAAGTGGCCGATGCACTCAGTCGAAAGTCGAGTGCCACTGATGTCCATATCTATATTACCCCGCCCACTCGAAAGAGAAATTATGAATTTTGGGATCGAGGTTATCTCCGGACAGCTTTCTACCATGACAATAGCACCGACGCTGTTCGAGGACATATTGGAAAAATAAAATGCCGATCCGAGTCTTCAGAGAATCAAACAGTAGATCCTAGAAGGAAAGGACGATGGTTTTCATATCGCCGACGGGGGAGTACTATACCTTAGGGATCACCTATGTATCCCTAATGATCCGGAGCTGAGAAGAGAAATATTAGCAGAAGCTCACGGAACCCCTTATTCGATGCATCCGGGATCCACCAAGATGTATCAAGACCTGAAGGAGAAATTCTAGTGGTCCGGTATGTAGAGAGATGTGGCTCAGCATGTTAGTACTTGCCTGACCTGCCAAAGAGTGAAAGCCGAACACCAGCGACCTGGAGGAGTTCTGCAGCCACTTCCAATTCCGGAATGGAAATGGGAAGATATCTCTATGGATTTCATTTCAGGACTTCCCAGGACCATAAACGGATATGATGCAATATGGGTAATTGTGGACAGGTTGACGAAGTCTGCTCACTTTCTAGCAATTAAGATGTAACACCCCAAAATTTCCATTTTAAGTTCTTAAAGTCCTTAGAACTATTTAAAAAATCGTTTAGAAATATTCTAGATATTTTTAGGAATTTTTAGAATATTTTTATGGAATTTTCCGAGTCCGTTTAGTATTTTTACTAAAAGAAATAGAGTTTTCGGCAAAAAGTTGCCTGGACGAGTTTTGAACCCGAGACCTCCCATGGGATCAACGACTTAAGTTGGTCGGGTTAACCAGGCGCCCCAGCAGGGGTGTGCTGAAAGAAAATAGAGAGATATTAAGTTAAGTTATAAGTTGGACTTAAATACCCCTTGGTATAAATAGAAGAACTTAAGTGGGGGTTTTATTTTTGGTTCGGCAACTTCTCCCCCTCCTCACCATCCGCCGACCCCCTCCTCCCCTCTCTTGTGCGCACGCCAACCACACCAAGCCTAGGGCTTTCCTCCGGTGGCCGGCCAAGGCTCTTCTCCGAGAGATATTCCTATATTCGGAATCCCCGCGACGAGAGGAACGCGTGAGCGCGAAGAAATCTCCGAGACTTCAAGTTTCTCCGGAACCTCCGACGCCGTTCTTGGTTGTAAGTCCAAGATATCGATGTAAGTACTGCTCACCTGCAGTAAGAGGCGGTTTTCCGCAAGTTTTTCCCGTTAGAAAGTTAAAATTGCAATTTTCCTTTAGTTTATGATTTTGCATGTAACCCTAGTTTAATCCATGCTTGTATAAGTTTAATAAAGTACCCTATATGAGGTTAGGGTCTAAGAAAAGTTATGAGAAAAGAAAAGAGAAGATAAAGATAAGAAAAGAAAAGGCCAAGGCCTTAAGAAATCCCAAAAGTCAAGACTTAGGGATTTGGGCACACAAGGTGCTCGTTAAAATGCCAAGGCATTCAAGATAAGAAAAAGTAAGTATTTTATTTTCTAAGGCCAGTACCCGGCGTCCAAGGGTGTCGTTAAAGAAATCCAGGTGTCCAATTCCAAGGTCTTGGCCCTGGTAGACCAAGGTCTGCTCTATTAGGATTGGTGGCTCGCTACCCCAACCTTTTAGGGAACGCGCATAAGATGATACTTACGTCTTAAGTGGATCCAAGTGAGTTATTATTTTCAAGTATATGCTTTAGCAAAGATTTTCTAAAGTTTAAAGAAGTTTTCTAAAAGTTAAAGAAAGATTTAAAGTTAAAGAATGGCTAATGTTTCAAGTTAAGCCAAGAACAAGTAAGTTGAGACTTAGTTATGCTTGAGTATGCATGTCTTGAGTTATTCATGTTTTAGTGTTTTCTTTTAAGCATAAAAGTATCTCATGTGATTTCACATTGTTAAAAAAAAAAAAGCATGTTTGCACATTTCGAGATTTTGTGAGCTAGATAGTACTTACTAAGCTTTATGCTTATTAGTTGCATTTCTCTTGCTGCAGGTAAGGGTAAAGGTAAGCAATTCTGAAGGAAGGCGACAAGGCGGTGCTGAGTGACGTGTGTGTGGTGGCTGACCTTGGAGAGGTCCTTGGGACAAGATGAATGAAGGGCTTAAAGTGCATTTATCATAAAGTCTTAGTTTAAGTTAGATCTTATAGCATTTATCCAAGTATTTGCGTTTTAGATATTTTGCATATCCTAAAACCATGAGTAAAGATTCCATGTCATTTTATTTAGCATACATATCCTTATGATTGCATTGGATGAGTATAAGTATGAGTAGTTTTGAATATTGATACTTGATGGAGTTATTTGATGCATGTGCCAAGATATGGTGAGTTTCCCTTTAAATCAAGTTTTTATTGCTATAAATCTGCCTAGAAAAGTTGCATTACATTCCAAAATGCTTTAGTAAGGTGTAGAACATGTATTTTGGTGTTATGGATGCATAGGAGTTAAGTTTGGTACAAAACTCTAGTTTAAAGTTCATATAGATTTTTCATAACTTATTTACTTCCGCAAAAGTTCTAATTTCGAGTTTATGAAGTTGTTTTGATTGGCTAAAATGTTTAGGAAACTAGTATAGAGTATAGAAATGGTGTTGTGTCTTTGTATGGCTTGAAACTATAAGTTTGGTGGACTATTGAGACAAGGTTTCGAATCTGAATTTCAGATTTTCAGGCGTGCCAGTCGACTGGTTCAGTATCAGTCGACTGCCCTATCGAACAATAACTTCTGTTCGATGCATCAGTCGACTGCCAAGAGGCCAGTCGACTGGTGCCATGCCCAGAAACTTTCTGTGGCTGATACCAGTCGACTGGTTAGATGGCAGTCGACTGGTACCATTGCAGTGAAGTTCTAGAGAAAGGAAGTATGCCATTGTATCATGCATGACTATTAGAGTTAGAATATCATCCCTAGATGAATTTAAAAGAAAAAAAAAGAAGTTCCGCATTCTTAGTCGTGCATTAGAGTCAAGAAGTAGATAAAGTAACAATCCGTCTAAGGTAGAGAAGGCGGGTCGCTACATAAGATGACTTATTCGATTGAGCAACTAGCTCAATTATATGCTAAAGAGATAATTAGACTTCATGGAGTTCCCAAGACCATCGTCTCAAATAGGGATGGTCGCTTTACTTCCCATTTTTGGGAGTGTGTTCAGAAGTCTCTCGGCACTAAACTACGATTCAGCACTGCCTTTCACCCGTAGACTGACGGGCAAACTGAACGAGTGAACCAAGTACTGGAGGATATGTTGCGGGCTTGTGCCCTGGATTTCAAAGAGAGTTAGTGTCGATATCTATGTTTAGCGGAATTCGCTTACAATAATAGCTACCAAGCTACTATCGGAATGACACCTTATGAAGCTTTGTACGGGAGGAGATGTAGGTCTCCAATCTGTTGGTACGAAGGTGGTGAAAGAAAGGAAATGGGGCTCAAGACGGATCTCATCGACGACACCACTCGAGCTATACAGAACATTCGGCAACGAATAGAAGCTGCTCAGAGTCGGCAGAAGAATTATGTGGATGTCCGGCGTAAGCCACTGGAATTTGATGTTGGAGATTTGGTATTTCTCAAAGTGGCCCCTATGAATGGGGTAACGAGATTTGGGAAGAAAAGAAAACTAAGTCCGCGTTATGTGGGACCATACCCGATTCTGAAAAGAGTCGGCAAGGTGGCATATGAGTTAGAGCTGCCTCAAGAGATGTCGGCTATCCATACCGTGTTCCATGTGTCGATGCTCAAGAAGTGTATTCCAAACACAGATCAAGTGATTGAGCCGCAGACAGTACAAGTTCAGGAGGATCTAAGTTTTGAAAGCCGACCTATCCAGATCTTGGATCGGGAAGTCAAAAAGCTAAGGAATAAAGAGGTACCCTTAGTCAAGGTCCTATGGAAAAGTCAAAGGTTCGAGGAAGCTACCTGGGAACGCGAGGACGAGATGAGACGCAAGTACCCGGAGCTATTCTAAGTTCGAGGATGAACTTTCACGAGGTATGGGGGATTGTAACGACCCGAAAAATTTTCTCAATATTTTCTTTAGAAATATTGATCATGCCTAGATAGATTCTTAAGGAACATAGGGGTACTAGTATGAACACTAGCATGATTATCCATGATTCTCCATATAGACTAAGAAGCTAAGTAGTAATGGGCCTTACATGGGCCCTTCTAATACCATGGCCATTAAGGGACCTTAGGTAAAATTTTATCATGAACGAAAATGTATGTCAATTAGAAATATTAACATAAACCTTAGTGGGCTCTTATATGGGCCTTGGCAAAAAAAAATAATTATAAAAGTAATAAAAAAAAGTGCATGCACCAAGGATTGAACCTTGGACCTAGTGTACCACCATGCATGTACTAACAAATTCACCTAGCAAGGGAGTGCTAGCGGAAAAGGAAAAGGATTATTGTTAAGGCTAAGAGGAAGTGAAGAGTCACCATGTGAGGAGGCACCATGACTTTTCACTTGCCCCCTCCACTTAGTATAAGAAGGGTGGATGAGAGGGGAAAGGACTTAAGTTATTTTCTTTTACTCCAAGACTTTTCCTCTTCCCTTCTTCCTTCTCCTTCCTCCTAGCCGAAACCCACAAGGGGTTTTTCCTTTGGAAAAGTTTCACAAGGAGACTTCTTCTTCAAGATCTAAGGGCTTTCTACAAGGCTACAACGGCTAGGGGTGGTCTAAGGTCAAGGAGGTTTTCTTTTGCTTCTCTATTCAAGGTTATAACCAAGATAAACCAAGGTAAGACTCCCTCACCTGTGGTATAATAGTTTTGGATGTTATCTTTCATGATTTAAAGTTTTGTTTGGGTATGTTGAGAAAAACCATGAAATAGGGTTCCTACAATTTTCGGCTAATGCATGTTTTGGGTCAAAGATGATGTTAAAACCTCTCTTATGTTTCCTAATGCTTCCTTATGATAAATAATGAATGATATAGGAATTGTGGAATTTTTTGTAGCCCCCAAAAGCCCCATGAAGTTTTGGGCCACCCTCTCATTTTAGGGTTAGGATTAGATCTAACTCTCCAAGTATGTGTATTATGATTCCCTAGGATTTAATAGATATTAATGGTGGAATATATGAATTTTTCCATGGATTTAAACCCTCCATAAGTTTCGGCCAAGGCCAAAATATGGGTCTAGGACTTAGGGTTAGCCCAATCATGGGTTCAAATGGCTTCCTATGGCATTGTATGTATTGTATTGGATGTTAATTGTGACCTATATGAATTTTCCATGGACTTGTGGCCCTTTAGGGTTTCGGCCAAGACTCAACCTAGGGCTAAGAAATTAGGGTTAGCTCCAACTATGGGTTCTAATGGTTTCCCTATGGCATTGTAGGTAATGTATGGGTTCTTCTTGACGTATGGTATCCCACATGTTATTTGAATAATATGGTATCCCTTCTTCCAACATTCGGCCAAGCACTTTAACTAGGGTTTGGGAGGAGTTAGGGTTTCAAGAATACTTGTTTATGGCTTTTTGTGATGTATATATATGTTCAAACATGTAGTATGAATGTTATGTTACTTAAAACCCTAACCTTATGTACTATACTTCATGATTTTTGTATGCTTATGTTAGATACCATGTTTTAGGAGGTTCCATGCATGAATGTTTTAAGCCTATACCATGAACGCAAGTGTTGTGAAGTAGGCCTTATCTTTGTGAAGAAGAACGCATGATTAATTTAAATGCCTATGATAGCTATATGGTTAAGTAGGCCTATGCATTTTCTATGTTGAATACCATGGACCTAGGTAGTATGTGTCATGTTCATATGAATCCTACCCATGCATGCTTTTGATAGATACTATGGTTATGTATGCTAAGTGACATGTACCTTGTATGAAATGCAAGCTTACCTTATGCACCATGATCATGCAAGCTCTATGAACTAAGATGATGTTTATGCCTTAAGGCATAATTATGTAAGTATGTCATGTCTTATGAATGAAAATGATGAATGAAGATAAGGTTCATGCCTTCGAGGCATAATGATGATGTTATGCATTAAGTATGAATAATGAAATGTTAAGTATGCTTTATACTATGCCTATGTAATAGGATCTGGTTTATGTCTTTAATTATGCCATGTATGTTCTATGATTGAAAGAAGCATGTGAAACTATTTTACTTTATGAATGGGCTTGTACCGGACCTAAGTAAGGTCCACGGTTCTGGACTACCGATGAAGCTATCCACTGTTCTGGACTACCGATGAAGCTGTCCACGGTTCTGGACTACCGATGAAGCTGTCCACGGTTTTGGGACTACCGTAGCTCTCCTTACCCTAGTAGGTCAAGATTAGCTACCTCGTATTTACTTAGGGATGCGCGCATATGATGCATGTATGTGGTACAAGCCAAGGCTCCCATGATGTGATGATTATATTTATGTATTTATAAGTATGATTTTCAATTAAGCATCCATATGTTATATGCATTTGACTCACGCATCCATTCATGTTATGCATCCATGTTAATAAATGTTTATTATATTTATGTTTTATGATTAAGAACCCTGACATGTTAAATGTTTATTATGTTCATGTTTTATGATTAAGAACCATGTTTACTATGTTCATGTTTCATGATTAAGATCCATGCCATGTTAAATGATCATTATGTTTATGTTTTAGGATTAAGAACCATGACATGTCGAATGTTTATTATGTTTATATTTTATGCTAAGAATCATGACATGTTAAATGTTTTATACACTTACGTTTTATGTTAAGAATCATGTCATGTTAAATGTTCATATGCTTATGTTTTATGTGACGTATGATTTTAGTGAGTAGGGAAGGGTCTTACTAAGCCTATGTGCTTATAGTTTTATTGTCTTATATCGCAGATCAAGCAAGAGGATATTAAGGGAAGCAGCAGGAGGGGCAAGAGTGTGTGTGTCGTAGTGACATGGCAAGGAAAAAGATTCTCATATTTATACTGTCTCATGGCTTATGTTTGCACTGTCTTTTTAAGTTTCATGCTATACTTATGTTAGTTATGTCTGAAGAATAACTTACTACCTTTGTTGCTTATGGCTACTTTATGTGATTTTTATATCATGATGTTATGTAGGATGTTAACATGCTATGTTACCATGTCGCTATGTTTAGGAATGATAGTATAAGACATATCTACGAGATTCAAGTGTTAGGTGCATGTAAGTATTAAAGTTTTAAATTATTCCGCTGTATTACGGTGTTCATGTGCCTATATGTACGTTAGCATAATGCCGTCTCTTGCCTCACCGTAAGGTGTGGAAAAAAAAGACGGGCGTTACATGTCATCTCGGAGGAAGAAGTCCCGCTGCCATCTTTCTCGGATTCGGATTCGGATCAGGATGATGATGAATAGACTTCCTTCTCCTTTTTCTTTTAGTCTTTTCTCCTGCAACTAAGGCAATCCCCTTCTCCTTGGGGCCTTTGTTAGCCATTTCATGAAGTTCCATCTCACAAAATAAATCATCTAGTTTTACAATTGATAGATCCTTAGAAACTTTGTAGGCATCCACCATGGATGACCACAAAGCGTTCCTTGGAAAAGCATTAAGCACATACCTTACAAGGTCGCGGTTCTCGACCTTTTCATCAATGGAATGAAGACCATTCAATACCTCTTTGAATCTGCTGTGGAGCTCACTTACGGTTTCACTCTCCTTCATGGAGAGATTTTGAAGTTGGTTGAGGAACAAATCCCTCTTGGCGATTCTTGAATCTCGGGTACCCTCGTGGTGTTCGATGAGCTTATTCCACAAATCATTTGCACTTGTAAAGGGACCAACCTTGATGAGTTGGTCTTTGTTCATGCCACAATGTAAGGTCACCACCGCCTTCGCATCGGCTTCACTCTTCCGAGTTTGCTCAGCCGACCAACGCCATGATTCCAATTCCTTTCCTTCATCATCCTTTGGAGGGGAAAACCCCTCCTTCACAGCGAACCAAGTGTTGATATCCATCTATAGATAGTACTCCATCTTCGATCTCCAATATTGACAATCTGCTCCATCGAAGAAGGGAGGTCGGGTGGTGGAAAAATCTTCTCTCAAAGCCATGTTGATAGCTCTTGGTTGTTAATCCGCTTGACAGAGCCCTAAGCTCTGACACCACTTGTTGGAACTTGGATGGCTAGAGAGGGGGGTGAATGTAGCCAGACACTTGAACTTTAGAACTTTTCATGTTTTCTGCACTTAAACGATAAGTAGCACAACGAAAGCAATAAAAACACAGTATGCAGAATTTAAACCCTAAGCTAAGAACAACCACCAAACGCTAACAAAGAGGATATACAAGGTTCGGAGATAACTTGCCCCTACTCCTTGGCGTGCCCGTAAGGTGGGCGATCCCTTGATCGTCGGCAAATCAGGCCACGAAAAAATCCGGATAAAATGTAACCTCCTTCTCGGTGGAGTACCCTCTCCACAGCGTTTCGAAATGAATCAAGTATAAAGCACAGGAAACACAAGAAGGATCTTACTTAGCACTTAGAACCACAATAACACAAGCAAACTTCTCCCGAGCTCCACTTAATGCAGATCTCACGTAAGAACTCCCTTCTTCGTGTCTTCTCGCTGATGGACTCGCCAAGCTTCTTGCTTCTCTTCCAAGTGCTCAAGTAACAGAAGGTTGCTTCAAGGATCACAGTTGCTTGCTCAAGATGATCGCACAGAGTTGTCGCAAGAGCACAATGTGTTGTAGTAGAGTAATGATCGAGTATTCTCAGAGTTGTTCGTTGTTGAGACTTGTTCGCCACCAAGTGATTGTCTCTCCACTGATCGCCAGGTCACCAACTCACTGCAGCCTCCAGTTGCTCACCTACAACAGCCAGCTATCACAGAGCTCTCCTGGACTCCCTAAGCTTCCCTCAGCCAAGTCCCAGTCAGCAGCTCCAGCAGTGCCAGCACCCATTGCAACCTAAGATGGCAAACAGACAAACCTGCTCCAAGGAAAGACTCCCATTGACTCTCCTTGAGTGTTTGAATCCATTCCTGTCATCTGCAACCTTGATCAGATCATTAGCACAGCAAATCAAACAGAGAATCAAGTATCAGAGGTTAAGCGCAGAGAAATCAGATGTGTTCAGACGTGATCAGAGCGCCTGACAGCGCGTTTAAATTAAAGTGATCGGTCACCGGACTGATCAGATAGCTTCCTGATCGGTCACCAGACCGATCAGGGTGGGTTCAGACCGATCAGGCTCCATCCTGATCGGTCCCCAACGCTCAATCAGAAATCGCGACTTCTCCCAGATCCGATCACAAGACCGATCCCAAGTCGTGGATCGGTCACCAGACCGATCCACCCTTTAGCAGGGTGATTTCCCAGCTTTGCAGTCCAACCCTCATGATCGGTCACCAGGCGATTAGGGCATGCCTAGACTGATCAGGCTCCATCCTGATCGGTCATAGTGGGGAACTCGTGGCACTTGATCGTTCACCAGAACGATCTGAACAGTATTCCAGATTGGTCACCGAACTGATCAGGAGCCAAACAGTAAGGGGAACCAAACTCACTGTATGCTCCCTGATCGGTCACCAGACCGATCATGAGCATAGCAGTGAGTGAACTGCATGCTCCCTGATCGGTCACCAGACCGATCAGTCATCGCTGGATCGGTCACCAGACCGATCCACGAAGGAGCACCGTGCCAACTCCCCTGATCGGTCACCAGACCGATCCAGGCAAGCCCAAATGCACTCCAAGTCACAAGAACAATCCTCCAGCCCTTCTCTGACTCGTGCTTGATCCCTCAGACCAAGACTTCATGCCCATCTTCACTCACCGGGACTTCAGTCAACCTGGCTTCACTAACCACGACCCGCCTTCACTCACCGGGATTTCCAATCAACCTGGCTTCACTCACCAGGACCTAGCCCTCCAAGCCGGGATTTCATCAACCTAGCCCTCCAGCCTAGGACCTGACCCTCCAAGCCAGGACTTTTCACACCTAACCCTCCAGGTTAGGACTTTTCACACTTAGCCCTGGAAGCTAGGATTTTTCCACACCTAACCCTCCAGGTTAGGACTGTTCACAACTAGCCCTCCAAGCTAGGATTTTTCCACACCTAACCCTCCAGGTTAGGACTTTTCATCAAACCTAGTTCCACTAGGTATGCCTAGTCCACGACCAGGACTTAATCATAATTAACTCACCAACCTAAACTAAAATTGGTGTCAACACCAAAACAACAATCAGGGTCAGACTGCATCAACAGTTATGTGTTTGGTTGTGTGGTAGTGCTAGTAAAATTCCTCGAGATAAATTACTAAGTGGGAGAGGGACCTAAGGGTCCCACGACCTCCATTGCAATATGATATGTGATGCGAACAAGCCCGCACGTTGGCTCTGAGTGCCTTCCTCCATAACGGATAGGCTTATTCTGCGGATCACAAGGTGAAAAAAGATTATAGGGGATTATTAAAGAGCGTGTGCACTTCCCAACGGAAGGCACATAATCCTAAATAGTTCCCTTAGTGTCATGCAATGGTAAACACTTAGATAGAATTATTAGTATCCTCCCCAACGGAGTCACCGCTAATAACTTATAGGGCCGAAGTTGACCAATTATTAGTCTTACTTGTCAAAAAGTTAGGTTGACAAAATAGTAAGATTAATGGGTTAAACCTTCTTGAACATATGTAGGGTTTGTATACGTCCACACTAACATGGCATGCAAATTCTCGGTGTTTGAGATGTTGGTTGATTTTAAAAATTAATTATTTTGAGGAATCAATTTATTTTCGATTTCTAAAGTAGTGTATATTGTGATTCTTAGGATTTTCAAAATAGTCTTTAACCCACTAGCTACAATACTTAAGGAAAACAAACTTAGTCACCCCAATTACATAGACTGGAAAAGAAACCTTGACATTGTCCTTACTGCTGACGAGTACAAATATGTGCTCTTCGAAGGGTGTCTTGAAAATGATGGCTCACTCAATGAGATTGGGGATCTTGGAGGATAAATCGACGGGGAAACCCAGGTCGATATAATACTCCAATCTCTGCCTAGAAGTTTTGAGCAGTTCCGGCTCAACTACAACATAAATAAGCATGAGTATACGTTGGGGTAACTCCTGGGAGAACTCCAGGCGACAGAGGGGCTCTTTCATCAAGGTTCGCAGGCCTTAGTCACTCAGAAGGTTTCTACTTCTGTGCTGAAAGGCAGGAAGAAGAAGAAACAAGGTGAGTCCAAAAAGGCAGCAGAACTACAGGGACCTCAAGTTGGTGTGAAGAAGCCAAAAAGGCAAGTGCTTCATGAGCCAGCAGGTTGGACATTGGAAATCGAACTGCCCCCGTTGTCAAGAGAAAGACATATCTTTTCTTTTGTCGTTGTAACATGATTAGTGGTGTTATCTACCAGTACCTGTTGTGTAGATACGGATGCCACTAATCATGTCTGCAATTCATTGCAGGGGTTCTAGGAAGCCCAACGACTAGCAAAGGAAGAGATTACTGTCTACAAGGGATATGCTACGGAGGTGGCTACTATTGCAGTGGGAGTTATCTATTTGTCTTTAGATAGGAAGTAAAGTATTGGGTTTAAGAAATTTGCTTTTATGTACCTAAATTTTAGAAAGAACTCTGGTTCAGTTTCTGAAATAATGGATATTCTATTGTCTTTTGGAATTGAAAGATTATCTGTTTAGGAACATGGATAAGCAATTTAAGAAATTAAAACCAAAGTATCGCATGATGCAAATAGTAGCTAATAGCTCATCATCTAACCTAAGTAAGAGAAAGGTTCCTTCCCAGATGAACCAAACATACCTTTAACATCTATGGCTTCTTATTAACCTTAGTAGGATTCAAAGGTCAATAGCCGATGGGCCCTCAGGTTCATTGGTGGTGGGAGACTTCCCAACCTTTGAATCTTACTTGGAAGGTAAGACGACCAAGGGGCCTTTCAAGGCTGAGGGGTATAGAGCCAAAGATATGTTAGAATCAGTTCATTCTGATTTGTGTGGTCCTATGCCTATCCAAGATAGAGGTAACTTTGAATACTTCGTGAGACGAATATTCAAAGTTATGGATACGTTTACTTGATGGCCGCAAGTCTAAATCTTTGATTGGTTCAAAGAATTCAAGATGGTTGTGGAGAAACATCAAGGTAAAGATATCAAGACACTACGATCGGATCGTGGTGGCGGGTACCTCTTGGGAGAATTTAGGACTTATTTATCAGAGGTTGGGAGTCAATCCCAATTGATTGCACTCGGTACGCCCCAACGGAACGGAGCAGCAAAGCGAAGGAAAAAGGGATCTTATGGAGATGGTTAGGACAATGATGATCTGCTCTGAGTTGCCAGGTTCATTCTGGGGATATGCTCTGGAAACGACAGCGTATATACTTGATACCATCTAGGTCAGTGCCTTCTACTCCCGTAGAAGTGCGGACTGGGTGAAAGCCAAGTCTAAGACATATTCGGACATGGGATAAATCAGCACATAGGGGATACTGATAAGATTGGAATCTCGTGCGTTTGTTCGTAGGCTATCATAGAGGAATGAAAAGTGGTTCTATAGTCCTAAGGATCAGAGGGTAATCGTTGGTACGAATACTGGATTCTTAGAAGAAGACTATGTGATGAACCACAAGCTCATTTGTAGACTAGTTCTTGAAGAATTAAGTGGGGATGTTCTGACCTTAGTACCAACTGTACAAGAGGATACACCACAAGTCACTGCACTGCGTGTCACAGAATATACACAGGTGGTATCTCATCGTAGTGGGACGATTGTTAGTCAACCAGAAGGATTCATGTTCTTGAGAGAGTATTCAGACTCGGTCCCTGGAGACCATGAATCAAGATCCCTAGACCTATGACGAGGAACATCCACTTTGAAGAGATAATCCAGTTATATGGATTTGTTCAAAGGACGGATGAGATTTGTGTATGTAAGAATTGTGACAAAAACACAGTGGTATTCTTGTACTATACGTAGATAATATTTTGTTAGTTGGCAACAATGACAAAGTATTATTAGACGTAAGGGTATGGTCGTCCAAACAATTGATATGAAGGACTTAGGAATTGCAGGACACGTCCTTGTCGATTGAAGTTCTAAGTGATCACCAGAGAAGGATGTTGTGCTTATCCCAAACTTCATATAGAGACAGTGTCTTAACTCGTTCTATCATGGAAACCTCCAAGAAAAGTTTGGTACTTTTCAGCAGTGGAGCTACTCTATCTAAGGAGATAGAGTAGGTAATGGCGGTTCGTTTAGCGTCGGCAATAGGAAGCCTCATGTATGCTAATGTTGAGACCGGATATCTACTTTGCCGTGGGTATAGTTAGCAGATATCAGAGTAACCTTGGTTAAGGAAATTGCATTGCGGTAAAAGCTTATATTAGTGTCTGAAAAGGACTAAGGATTATATGCTGGTTGGCCGGGCAGACCAATTCCCTATGGGTTATACAGATACAGACTTCCAGTCAGATAGGGGTAAACGTAAGTATTCCTCAGGGTTTTGTGTTTACTTTAGGAGGTGGAACCATAGTTTGGAGGAGTATCGCGCAGCGACTACGTGATAGACTCCACCATGGAAACTAAGTAAAGTGGCAGCCTCTGAGGCAGCCAAAGAAAGCTATATGGTTCAAGAACCTCAAGATGGACTTCGATGTGATTCCTGGTGTGCTCAGAGCTATCACATTTTGTTGTGATAAACAAATGGTGCAGTTGCAAACTTGAAGGAATCACGAGCCCATAAGGCGAGTAAACACATAGAACGCAAGTACCACCCAGGAGAGAAAAAGTTGTTGTTGCCTAGATTACATCGGAGGACAACCTGGGAGATCTTTTTACTGAAGGCCTTGATAGCAAGAGCTTTAGGCATATGGAAGATCAGGGAGTCAGATGTATGACGTTTTGAGAACAACAATGTCTTTAAGTATAAGTGGGAGATTGTTAGATGTGTATATTGAAAGACATGATTTCCTTATATGAACATCTTCATTTTGAAAAGAGAATCACAACTACACTAGGTGCCTGTTTATATTAGTACATGCACGAAGTCCAATTACTTTGCATTGTAGATAACATGATGTGTGGTGTCACACGGAAGATCATATTATCAGTTCTTTGCTTAGTATAAATAAGAGGCCCACAACCAAGATAGAATTGGACAACCCATCGGGATGTTGTAGTGTAATTAGGTGTGATTGGTCTTGACCATAGAATTACACTAGTGTGCTATGAGTACATTGAGCAGGACCGAAACCCGAGGTTATCCAATTTGTACTGACTCAATAATTGGATAGGACATCAGTTTATATTATGGAGTATGATCCCTTAATCCCGAAATAATATCGGGCATATATTATTAATTATTATTTCTTTGATTTACCAATGGGCGAGATCTATTCTGTTAGATCGATAGGCCCAGTAAGTTGGGAGATAATATTAATAATATGATGTGCCGATGATTATTGACGGAATCCGTGTCTTGGTGAGTCAGGATGATGATGCCCCCTTGATGAGCTCAAAAGGTTCATCGTGCTAAACCCTGCAGGTGGATTTGATCCGGCACGATGATAAGGTTGAGTGGTACTAGTCAAGGACCTAGAGGTTAATTAATTTAAATTGTCAGTAATTTAATTAATTAATAGGCATTCGAGATCTTAAACACGAGGGGTTGGACGACTCGTAATAAATGGATCCCATATGTAAATATGCGGGTTGGTGTGGTAATTCAATGGGGGTCCTTTAGTGGAATTGATCCTCATTAATGGGTCGGGGTTGGATCCATTAGCAGGCCAAAATCCAACTCTTCCTCATGGTCCCTATCGTAGCCCTATAAATACCCCATGGTGGCATGGAACCAAGTTGATAGTTAATGAATTAATCCAAGGATGCACAAGAAAATCCTAAGATTGTCTCTCCTCCTCTCCTTCTCTCTCACCTCTGGATGCGCCGACTCATGCATGGAGAATAGTTTCTCCGGCGACTCAATTGCATAAGCAATTGAACAAATTGCCTCGGGGCAATTGTCGGCGCTAGGCACCAGGGCAATTGCGAGGCAATTGGCAATTGCTCCATTTGCCTCAGGGCAATTACCGGTGCCAGGTGCCACCAATTGCCTCAGCGAGCGAGGCAATTGGAAATTGTTCCAATTGCCTTGGGGCAATTGCCGACGCCAGGCGCAGCCTACAATTACCGGCGACAGGCGCCAACTCGTGTTCCAATTGCCTCGGGGCAATTGCCCATGCCAGGCGCCAAGGCAATTGCCTTCGAGGCAAGACAATTACCGAATTGTAATTGTCAGCGCAAGGGGCAATTGTCTCAGCGAGGAAATTGCTGGCGTCAATTGGTGAGACAATTGTAATTGCCATGAGGTAATTCAACAATTACCGTGAGTCCTTCTTGGGGAAAAGAGACAGCTACTTGCCTCGTGTTTTGGGCATGGTAACTTTCTCCGAGTTGCCTAAAAGAACACGAGTTGGAGTTGTGGAGTTGCTCAGAATACATGTTGCTTGTGTAACTTTGAGTTGCTCAGATCATAAGAACTCCAAGATACTCGTTGTTCAGGCGCTGGTAATGGAGTAAAGAATCAATTGGGTTTGTGTTTGGATTATCTCCTTGGAGCGGCCGACGACATCCCTTTGGTTAGGGATTGGTTGGTGCAAGGAGAAGGGATTGACTTGGTGACCACAGTTCTTGGTAGATCATCGCCCACATGACGTCTAAGAGGGGAGGGTCATACGATAGAAGACCGTAAGGTAATGGGAGGTATAATTCTTCCTTTGGCTCCTTCGTTCTTATTTGTGCTTTATTCATTTGCCTCGTCATTTTATGTTTGTTAGTTTATTAATTTGATTTCATATCATAGCTATTAATTCACTAACTGGACCCCGACCATAAACACAAAAGCCGGAATCCACTCGTCGTCTTTTCCGCGGTCAAACTATCGAGCAAATCACAAGGCCAATTTTGGTAATTGACCGAGTTGTGATTTGGATCGTTCGATACAACATGAGATGGTCGTAGGGAGATGGGTCTCCATTCGGATTAATTTTTTAATCCATAGACATGGAGAGGTCTCTCGGATCGACCGATTATTCGCTAAGGAATCCCGCCAAGCCATACCCAACACCAGAATCGTGCCGCTAGGCAGGTCGCGATGAAGAACCTGATGACGACTACTATGGTCGAGGGGACACCCGTGAGGGATCATGTCTTGAAAATGATGACTCACCTCAATGAGATTGAGGCACTGGGAGCACAAATCGACGGGGAATCCGATGTCGATATTATACTCCAGTCTCTACCTAGGAGTTTTGAGCAGTTCAGTCTCAACTATAACATGAACAAGCATGAGTATACGTTGGGGGAACTCCTAGGAGAACTCCAAGTGGCAGAGGGGTTGTTTCATTAGAGTTCGCAGTCCTTAGTGTCTCAGAGGGTTTCTACTTCGGTGCTGAAAGGCAAGATGAAGTAGAAATAAGGTGGGTTCAAGAAGGCAGCAGTAGCAGCATCGCAGGGACCTCAGACTGGCGTGAAGAAGCCAAAAGGCATGTGCTTCACGTGTAAGCAAACTAGACACTGGAAGGCGAACTATCCTCGTCGCAAGACAAAGGTATTTCTTCATGTTTCGTCGTTGAAACATGTTTAGTGGTGCTATCTACCAGTACCTGGTGCGTAGATACGGGAGGCACTGATCATGTCTGCAATACTCTGCAGGGGTTCCAGGAACCCCGACAGCTGATGGGGAAATCGTGGTCTACATGGGCAATGCTATGGAGGTGGCAGCAGTTACAGTGGGAGATTTTTATTTATCGTTTGAGAGAAATAAAGTGTTGTATTTGAGAGATTGCTTATATGTACCCTCTTTTAGAAAGAACTTAATTTTGGTTTCTAAATTAATAAAGGATGGATATTCTATTGATTTTAATAACAGAGTTGTTATAAAGAGAAATAGAGAGATTATCTATTCGGGTACTATGATTGGCAATATGTACACTCTAGAATCAAAGACTCCCACGATGCAAACAGAAGTCAATAGCTCATCATCTTACCTAAATAAGGGAAAGGAATCTTCTAAAATGAACCAGACATATCTTTGACACCTTAGGCTTGGTCATATTAACCTTAGTAGGATTCAGAGGTTGATAGCCGATGGACCCTTGGGTTCATTGGTGGTGGAAGACTTCCCGACCTATGAGTTTTGCTTGGAAGGTAAGATGACCAAGAGGCCTTTCAAGGCTAAGGGGTATAGGAACAAAGATGTGTTTGAATTGGGTCATTCTGATTTGTGTGGTCCTATGTCCATCCAGGCTAGAGGTGGCTTTGAATACTTCATCACATTTATTGACGATTATTCAAGGTATGGATACATTTACCTGATGCGCCGCAAGTCGGAATGCTTTGATAAGTTCAAAGAATTCAAGGCTGATCTGGAGAAACATCGAGGTAAAAGTATCAAGACACTACGTTCTGATCGTGGTGGTGAGTACCTCATTGGAGAGTTTAGGACCTACCTCTGGGCTAGGATTCAGTCCCAGCTGACTACACCCGGTACGCCCCAACAGAACAGTGTGGCAGAAAGAAGGAATAAGACTCTTATGGAAATGGTTAGGTCAGTGATTAGCTACTCTGATGTACCTGATTCGTTGTGGGGATATGCTCTGGAAATGGCAACGTACATATTGAACTTGGTTCCATCTAAGTCAGTCCCTTTTACTCCCACAGAACTGTGGACTGGGCGCAAGCCTAGTCTAAGACATGATCAGATTTAGAGAAGCCCAGCACATGTGCTGAAGGGAGATACTGATAAGTTAGAATCTCGTATCAAAGTATGTTTGTTCGTAGACTCTCCTAGGGGAACGAAAGGTGGTCTATTCTATAGTCCTAAGGATCAGAAGGTAATCTATTGAGACAATCTGTGGTCCGGAGTGACCAAGTGTTTTGATGTTTAGGCAAAGGATTTAAGTTAGGTTTACCCTTGTTATCTCATATGTGTATGTTGAGTGTGCAGGATGTACAGGTTACACATATGGACTTGACTGGACGACCTCAGTATGGTAAAGGGTGGCATGGAGACAAGCTGGAGGCTTGTGTGCGCACTTAAGGGACCTTGGAGAGCAGGGACGATGAGCTGATGGGCACTGACTTCGAGGTGTACATGAAGGGTGGCATGGAGGCAAGCTGGAGGCTTGCGTGCGCATTCGAGGGACGAGCGCCAAAGATGAAGAGGGCGTGAAGGCAACAGTTGAGGCTGCGAATGAGGAGTCAGTCGAGTTGTGAGGGTACGAGTGCTGTGTGATTGTACTCAGGAATGTCCTAGGGTTTGAGTGCGGAGTGAAAAGTACTCGGGAAGGGAAACCCTAGGTGTGTGAGTAGGGCAGTCGACTGATAAAACTCACAAAAAAGTCTCAGCCCTGGGACCAGTCGACTGCCCTGGGGGCAGTCGACTGGTAGGTGGCTTGTGAGTTGGATGTGAATTCGAACGTTGGGGTGCAACGGTCGAATTTCAGTCGCACCAGTCGACTGCCCTGGGGGCAGTCGACTGGTGGCGAGGGTTTCAGCCTGAGTCCTATTTAAAGAGGACTTCGTAGTGGTTGAGATTCTTGACGAATCTTGTCTTGGTTAAAGGCAAGATAGTAGTCTTTGTGCTCAGTGCTTCGTTTGAGTTTGTGGTGAGGTTTCTCTACCCACAAGGAGCGACGAGGGCTAGCCGGAGGTTATCCGGGGATTGATCCACCGACGGATTCTTTGATTAGTCACCCGTCCGGGGTGGATACCAAGTAAATCAGGTTGTTAGCGTTTGTTCTTTATTGTTTTATTGTATATTCTGCTTGCACTAACATCTTTGTAGAGAAAACGACGAAGAAACGCTATTCTCCCCCCTTTAGCGGACACGATTGATCCTACAATTGGTATCAGAGCTAGGACCGCTCTTAATCGGACTAACCACCGAGGGAGCACACGCTAGAGGAGAAGAACATGGAAGAAAAAATTAGGGATGACATCTACACTCCGCCGCCCTACGACCATGATGATTTTGGGTATTGGAAGTCACGGATGGAGATGTGGTTCGGAATGGAGTTGGACCTTCGGATTGCGCTTGAAGAGCCGTTCGAGATTCCAAAGGATAAGCACGGGAAGAGGCTTAGACCTAGATATTGGAATCAAGAACAAGAAAATCAATCCAAGGCGAATAAAAGGGTAATTGACATATTGCTTAATAGTTTGCCTACTAATGTTTTGAATGGTGTAGGAGCATACAAAAATGCACATGAATTGTGGATCAAAGTAGAAGAATTTCATAAAACCCTACACGAGGTCAAGTAGTGGAAGAACTCGAAGAAGTGAACTCGATAGCCCAAGAGGAGGAAGAATTAAGTGAAAGATCATCAACCTCCTCAAGAGAAGAAGAGGAAGCATCAATCTCAAGAATTGAGGGGGAGGAGAGACCCTCAACTATACCAGATCAAGAGGAAGCATCCATATCATCCAAGGTTGAAGAAGAAGTCAACCTAGCCTCCACCCCCACCAAAGCTAAATTGAAAGAGCACATCATATGCTTTGGTTGCAACGAAAAGGGGCACTATAAAGACAAGTGCCTTCTAGGTAAGAAAAAGGAGGTACTCTCTAAACCCGGGTCCATTCGATTTAAGTCTAACATGAATTGTAGGAATAGAGAAGCCCAAGAGAGGAAGATGAAGATTAGATACTTCACATGCGGAGAATTGGGGCACTACCACACCAAGTGCCCAAAGAAAAGTGAAATCAAGAAAATGGAGCATCTAAGAAGATGAGAGAAGGAGGAAAGAAGGAAGAGAAGAAGTTCACAACAAGGAGGGACTACAAGGGTAAGGGAGGTACTTCCTAACCCTAGGTTAAAAAGTAATTCAATTTCAAGTTCTTCCTTGCATATTAAAAATCATGTTAATCATTCATCCATGCATGCTAGGATTAACGAAAATTGTCTACTTGTGCATAGTTTTAGTTTTAAATACAATGATAAAAATAAGAGTAACAAGGTAGATCAACACCCTAAGAAAAGCATGCATCATGGTAAATCTAGGACCTTTGTACCTAAGGATCAAGGCACTAATCCCAAGAAGGGAAGGAATGTGCCTAGAAAGGAGGGTAGGTATAGGAATGTTCAAAGTGAACCTATGGACTCTAAGGTTAAAGGTCTAGAAAAAGAAATCAAGCCTTGAGGACAAGGCTTGATAAATTAGAGAAAAACCCTAGAGAGATTCACGGTTGGATCAAAGGGTTTTGATATGGTGTTGGGTGGCCTAAACCGCACCAATGATAGATCGGGTCTAGGATACCGATCTAAGGTCTCCCATGCCAAGGGAAAGAGATATGCAAGGATAGCATATGATTATGGCAAGGAGGGGGAGTCCAAAAATGGCAAGGGGATGCCATTTAAAGGGAAAAAGAAGGACTTAACCAAAGACGAGGTGTCTAAGGTTAAGATTGTCAAGTTTGTAGGTCAAGAGTCACCAGTGGAACACCGATGTGGCCTAGTGATGGTTGAGTCATCTAGGGAGGTGGCTAGGGCTAAGAGCTCAAGGAGGAGCTCTAGGAGCCTATGGGATATATGGTGAATGGATCTTTGGAGGGTTCCTCCTAGAGGTCTAGATGGACCATGGAGTGTGCCAAAAGAATAGGAGACGGACTTGAGTCTCAATTCTTGGGTTTTGGCACGGTGTTTTTGAGTTTCATGCATGGAAATATGACATTGGGGTCATATTGCATGAAAATTAGGTTTTGGTGTGTAATTGCCATGTAAATCAATGCTATGGACGCATTGTGGGTTGGCATGGTCAAAGACATCAAGAGGAAACCAAAACTAGGACTTTAAGTCAAGGTTTGATTGAAGTTTTTAGCTAGTTTTGGGTTTTATGTCAAACATGGGAATGGTGATAGATACATTTTGGAATGAATTTTTCCCAAGTAGGTATGGGTACCACAAATGGTGATAGATACATTTTGAAATTTTTGGAGATTTGTGGAATTTCTGACGCATTTCTGAATTTCGTCAGAAAGGCTAAAATTTTGATTTTCAGAGTATCAGTCGACTGCCCTGGGGGGCAGTCGACTGGTAAAGGCTGAATTTTGTATCAGCAGTTGGGTTTGTGTCCAAATGATGCAAAACAAGTGTATGGTGGGCTAGTAGACATTGTTTATGGTCATTGGGGATTAAAAGATCCAATAATTGGGATATTGTTGGAGTCTTTTTGATGTTAGGCAAAGGGGGAGAAGTGTTGGGTTTAAGTTGGGAAACCAAACACACCTTTGCTAGATACCCTAGGTTTAGGGGGAGTTGAGTCTAAGGGGGAGTATGATTGCTCCATTCTTGGCGTAAGGGGAACCTTGGAAAGGTTCTTAAAAAGCCTTTGTAAGTCCAATGAAGGGGAGCTTTGGAGAAGCTTTAAAAAGCACGTTTTGTGGAAAATTCCTAACTTTGGGAAGTTAGGTGTGGAAATTCCTAAATTGGAGAGTTAGGTGTGGGATGCCTTTGGATAGGATCCATATATGCATTGCATATGCATTTGATTAGCATTGTTTTTGTTATTCTATACTATTCGTTATCCTTAACTTAAACGTATTGCCAAACATCAAAAAGGGGGAGATTGTTGAGACAATCTGTGGTCCGGAGTAATCAAGTGTTTTGATGTATGGGCAAAGGATTTAAGTTAGGTTTACCCTTGTTATCTCATATGTGTATGTTGAGTGTGCAGGATGTACAGGTTACACATATGGACTTGACTGGACGGCCTCAGTACGGTGAAGGGTGGCATGGAGACAAGCTGGAGGCTTGTGTGCGCACTTAAGGGACCTTGGAGAGCAGAGACGATGAGCTGATGGGCACTGACTTCGAGGTGTAAGTGAAGGGTGGCATGGAGGCAAGCTGGAGGCTTGCGTGCGCATCCGAGGGACGAGGGCCAAAGATGAAGAGGGCGTGAAGGCAACAGTCGAGGCTGCGGATGAGGAGTCAGTTGAGTTGTGAGGGTACGAGTGTTGTGTGATTGTACTCGGGAATGTCCTAGGGTTTGAGTGCGGAGTGAAATGTACTCGGGAAGGGAAACCCTAGGTGTGTGAGTGGGGCAGTCGACTGCCATTGGGGCAGTCGACTAATAAAACTCACAGAAAGGTCTCAGCCCTGGGACCAGTCGACTGCCCTGGGGGCAGTCGACTGGTAGGTGGCTGGTGAGTTGGCTGTGAATTCAAACGTTGGGGTGCAACGGTCGAATTTCAGTCGCACCAGTCGACTGCCTTGGGGGCAGTCGACTGGTGGCGAGGGTTTCAGCCCGAGTCCTATTTAAAGAGGACTTCATGGTGGCTGAGATTCTTGACGAATCATGTCTTGGTTAAAGGCAAGATAGTAGTCTTTATGTTCAGTGCTTTGTTTAAGTTTGAGGCAAGGTTTCGCCACCCACAAGGAGCGACGAGGGCTAGCAGGAGGTTATCCGGGGATTGATCCACCGACGGATTCTTGGATTAGTCACCCATCCGAGGTGGATACCAAGTAAATCAGTTTATTAACGTTTGTTCTTTATTGTTTTATTGTTTTATTGTATATTCCGCTTGCGCTAACATCTTTGTAGAGAAAACGATGAAGAAACGGTATTCTCCCTCCCCTCTAGCAGACACGATTGATCCTATATAATCGTTAGCACGAATGCCAGATTCTTAGAAGAATACTATGTGACGAACCACATGCCCAAGAGTAGACTAGTGCTTGAAGATTTTAGTGGGGACGTTCCGACCATAGGACCAATTGTACAAGAGGATACACCACAAGTAATTGCACCGCGTGTCACAGAAGATACACAGGTGGTATCTCGTCGCAGTGGGAGGGTTTTTTGACAGCCTGAGAGGTTCATGTTTTTGGGAGAGTCTTCAGAGTTGGCCTCTGGTAAACATGAACCGGATCCCTGGACCTATGACGAGGCTCTCCAAGATAAGGATGAAGATTCTTGGCAAAGGGCGATGAAATCTGAGATAGAATCTATGGATTCTAATCACGTCTGGGAACTAGTAGAATCACCCAATGGTGGAAAAGCCATTGTATGCATATGGATCTACAATAGAAAGAGAGGAGCAGACGAGAAGGTTGAAACCTTCAAAGCAAGGCTTGTTGCGAAAGGGTACACTCAGAAAGTGGGTATCGATTATGAGGAGACCTTTTCACCGGTAGCCATTCGTAAGTCTATCAGGATTCTCTTATCTATTGCGGCTCATATGGACTATGAGGTATGCCAAATGTACGTCAAGACATCTTTCCTTAACGAATGACTTGAGGAGACCATCTACATGAAGCAACCAGGAGGGTTCATTGCAAAGGGCAAAGAGCATCTAGTGTGCAAGCTTAATACATCCATTTATGGATTGAAGCAAGCTTCGCGATCTTGGAACATCCGCTTTGATAAAGTAATCCAGTCATATGAATTTATTCAAAGCCCGGATGAGTCATGTGTATACAAGAGATGTGACAGAAACGTAGTGGTGTTTTTTGTACTCTACGTAGATGACATTTTGTTAATTGGAAACAATGTCAAAGTGTTATCAGACGTAAGAGTTTGGTGGTCCAAACAATTTGATATGAAGGACTTGGGAGAAGCGGGTCACATCCTTGGGATCAAGGTCATAAGGGATCGCTAGAAAAGGATGTTGTGCTTATCCCAAGCTTCATATATTCACACTGTCCTGGCACGATTTAGCATAGAAAACTCCAAGAAGGGGTTTCTACCTTTCAAGCATGGAGTTCCTCTATCCAAGGAGATGTGTCCAAAAACATCAAAGGAGATAGAAGAAATGAAGGCGGTTCCTTATTCATCGGCAGTAGGAAGCCTCATGTATGCTATGTTATGCACGAGACCAGATATTTGTTTTGCCGTGGGCATGGTTAGTAGATATCAGAGTAACCCTGGATAGGGACATTGGACTGCGGTAAAGCATATTTTGAAATACCTGAGACGGACTAGGGATTATATGCTGTTTTACCAGGCATACCAATTAGTCCCTATGGGTTATACGGATTCGGATTTCCAGTTAGATAGGGACAAGAGTAAGTCTACCTCGGGGTTTGTGTTTACTTTAGGAGGTGGAGCCATAGTTTGGAGGAGTGTCAAGCAGAAATGCGTGGTGGACTCCACATGGAAGCTGAGTATGTAGCAGCCTTAAAGGCAGCTAAGGAAGTTGTATGGCTTAGGAACTTCATCATGGACTTGGAGGTGATTCCTGGTTTGCCCTGATCTATCACAATCTTTTGTGATAACAGTGGTGCAGTTGCAAACTCGAAGAAACCACAAGCCCATAAGGCGAGTAAACACATAGAGCGCAAGTACCACCTGATATGAGAAATCGTAAAGAGAGGAGAAGTAGCTGTTGCCAAGATTGCATCGGAGGACAACCTGTGGATCCTTTCACTAAAGCTTTTTCATCTAGAGCTTTTGATCGGCATGTGGAGGATATGGGAGTCAGATGTATGGCAGTGAGAGAACAGCAGAGTCTTTGAGTATAAGTGGTAGATTGTTAGATGTGTATACTAAAAGACTTACTTCTTTTATATATAAGATCATCTATATATTTTGAAAAGAGAATCACAACAACACTAGATGCTTGTTTATATTAGTACATGCATAAAAGTCATTTACTTTGCATTGTAGATAACATATTATGTGATGACACACGGAAGATATCAGTCCCTTGCATAGTATAAGTAAGAGGCTCACAGCCGAGATGGATTGGACAAACCATCGGGATGATTGTAGTATAATTAGGTGTGGTTGGTTTTCACCATAGAGTTACACTTGTGTGCTTTGTGTGCATTGAGCAGGACCAAAACCAGAGGTCATCCAATTTGTACTGACTTGATAATTGGATTAGACCTCGGATTTATTATGGAGTACAATCCCTAAATCCCGATATAATATCGGACACATATAGTCAATTATTATTTCTTTGATTTATCAATGGGCGAGATTTCTTCTGTTAAATTGATAGGCCCGATAAGTTAGAAAATAATATTAATTATATGGTATGTCATTGATTATTCACGAAATCCATGTCATGGTGAGTCGGGATGATGATGCCCCCTTGATGAGCTCAAAAGGTTCATCATGTTAAATCCTGCAGATGGATTTGATCCGACAAATGATAAGGTTGAGTGGTACTAGTCAAGGAGCCAGAAGTCGATTAATTAAAATTGTCAGTAATTTAAATTAATCAACGAACATTCGATATCTTAAACATGGGGGGATGGATGACTCATAATATGTGGAGCCCATATGAAAATATAGAGGTTGGTGAGGAAGTTGAATTAAGATCTTTTAGTGGAAAGGATCTTAATTAAATGGATTGGTTTTAGATCCATTAGAGGCCAAGATCCAACTCCTCCTTTTGGTCCCTACCTTAGGCCTATGTAACGCCCGCCTTTTTCCCACACCTCGTGGTGTGGCGAGGGAGGCGGCGTTACGCTAAACATACATATACTTAGACATTATCTTAATGCAGCGGAATCATTTTTTTTCCTAAACATGCTTATAATCATGCAACTAACACATGGAACATTCATACATGACATCATATCATAACTTAACCATTTCATAACTTTATTCATAATCATCATAAGCAGTATGTACTTATCCATAAAGGTAGCATCATAAGTCTTAAGTCATCTATTAGTCATAACCATAAAACGTAATACAAGAATCTTCTGCCAAGTCACTGCCACACACACACACATGCTTCTGCCTCCCCTGCGGCTTCCCTTAATAGCTTCTAGGTTGATCTGCGGTACGAGGAAAATAAAACTATAAGCACATAGGTTTAGTAAAACCCTTTTCCTACTCACTAAAATCATACGTTGCTTCAACATAAATATATCAAACATCTGACATAACATAACTTCGAGCATAAACATAAGCATAATCATACATGGCATAAATGCACCTACATGAACATGGCTTAATATATATCAAGCAACGTATACATGACATAAAGCATACCTACATGAACATAAAACATACTTATACATGACATAATGCTTAGCATACTTACACATAATGCATACTTATTCATAACATGATTCTTAGCATACTTACACATAATGCATACTTATTCATAACATGATTCTTAGCATACTTACACATAATGCATACTTATTCATGATATACAATATGAGCATAAATACAAGCATAAAATAATCTTACCTTGGCGCGATGCATAACATAGATGTATGAATGAGTCTAATGCATTTACTACATAAGGATGCTTAGTTTTGAAATTATACTTTTCAATGCTTAACATAACATCATTGGGGTCCCCGGCTTGTACCACATACATACTTCATAGCGCGCATCCCTAAGTAAATACGAGGTAGCTAGCCTCGACCTACTAGGGTAAGGACAGCATAGTCGGTAGTCCTAGAACCGGGGCGTTCTTAAGGTGCCCATCCCTGTTGCACAGCTTCGGTAGTGCCAGAACCATGGACAACATAGTCGGTAGTCCAGAACCGGGGCGTTCTTAAGGTACCCATCCCTTGGACCCTTACTTCGGTCCGGTACAAGCCTTATGCATGAAAATAAACATGCATGCCATACTTATCATACATACTTATTTCATATCATCGTTATGCCTTCATCATTCATACTTATCATTCATACTTATCATTTATACTTATCATTCATAATTAAGGCATAACCATCATCTTTATTCATGCTTATCATTCTTTGTTCATAATATGGAACATACATACATAATCATGTTCCTGGTCATAATCTTATCCGAGTTCATAAAGCTTGCATGATCATGATACAAAAATCAACATACATCTCATACAAGATACATTTTATCTTACATACATGATCCTAGTATCCATCATAAGACATGAATAGTAAGCTACATATAAACCTAACACATATTACTAGAATTCATAGCATTCATCACAAAACATGCATATAACTTCATGAGTCATAATTTCATTATAAGCATTTATCACATACATGCATTATTCTATTTATCATAATATACTCCTACATAAATTTCATGAAATCATGGTATATGATCTAAATATTCATGATTAAAACATAACCTAAAATCAACCATACAAGTTATGTCACATAACACATAAACTAAGGCTTTAGTCATATGGAAGCTCTTACACCATGCTTAACCATGTACTAGCATCATGGAAACTTATAAATATGCATTTTTGAGATCTTAACCCAACCCAAACCCTACGGTTGGGTCTTGGCCGAAAGTCTCAAGGACCATGGGTCCATGGAAAATTTGCCTTGATCATGATTACATCTCTTATCTACATATCATGCCATAGAAAGATTATTTGAACCCTTGAGTGGACTTAACTCCAAGTCCTAGACCTAAAACACAAGTTGGCCAAAAACCCTAGAAGGGTAACAAGTCCATGGAAGAGTTCATTTAACACCATTCTTACTCATAAGGTATCATAAAAATCATATTAATTATGCTTGGAAAGGTTGGAGTTTCCCCTAGCCTCTTGACCTTGGTGTGGCCGAAACATATAAGGGTATCAAACCCATAAAAATTTCATATAAATCCCTATTATCATCCATACTACTTCATAGTAAGACATACTAAGCATGCTTGAGGAATTTAAAATAAACCCCTAGCCCTATACTTAATATGGCCGAAACCCTAGAAGGGTTTTAGGGCATCCAAAAATTTCCCTATATCATAATCTATGCCTTACATAATATCATGGAACATTTAAGAGCACAAAAGAGAAATTTACAACATCCCTAGGCCCAAACCATAGCCTTGGCCGAAAGTCCCCTAAGCCCTAATCATGGATTTTTTTCCAATATATCATGCCAACAAAACTTAGATCATGATAAATATTATGAAAGCTATCATACCACAGGTGAGGGGGGTTTTACCTTCCTTGATCTCGAAATTCGAATCGAAGATAACAAGAGAACCTTCTTGTCTCTAAACTTTCCTTAGTCCTTGTGTCCTTGTAGGGGCTTTAGATCTTCAAGATGGGGGTCCTTGGTGGAACTTTTCTCAAGGGGGAAGAACACTTGAGTTTTCGGCCAAGTAAGGAGGAAGAAGAAGAAATGAAGAAAAAGAAGGAAGTTGTAACTTCCTTTCTATTTATACTATTTGAAAAGGAGTGAGTGAAGAGGCATGATGTCTCTTCCCTTGGTGACTCTTCACTTCCTACACCTTCACTAATATCCGCTTCATTCCCTCATAGAACTCCCTTGCTAGGTGAATTGGTTAGTGCATGCTTGGTTATATAAGAGGTCAAGGTTCAATCCTTGGTGCATGCACTAATTTTCTATTTTATTTCTAATTTATTTCCTATCATTTTCGAAAATTCCTTAAAAATTCCCCCATAATTATATTAGTATTTTTCATTACAATCCTTCTATTTTTATATTAAATTTTACCTAAAACCACCCATAATAATGGCACTAGGAAGCCCCTATAAGGTCCCTTAGTACTTAGTTTCCCAATTTAATAAGAGATCCTTGATTCCTAGGCTAAGGTTCGTACTAGTATTTCTAGATCCTTCGGAAAATTATCTAGACCTACTTAATATTTTAAAGAAAATATTAAGAGGATTTTCCGGGTCGTTACAGCCTATATATATCCCATGAAGCCATCATGAAACGAAATTAATAGAGCCTCAAATTAGTCCTCTCAATCTCTCCATCTCTCTCTCCTAGGGCATGAATCGGCCAGCGGCAAGGGATAAGAGAAGAAGCTAGGTTCTTCTCTTCTCCACCTTTCTTCTTCACATGTTGCGTGGTACAGGGAAGGAAGAGGAGTCCCTCATCTTCCTCTTGTCCGGACGCAGCTGTGATGGTGAAGGAAAGGGCCGGCGGCGGCGCTTCTTGGCTAGGGTGCGGCGGCGGCGGTAACCTCCAAGGGAGGTCTTTCCGGCGAGTTTTTGAGGGAGGTGATCACTTCCTTAGCTCTTCCTCAGGAAGGAAGAAGGAGGTGCTGGTTGGAGAGAAGAAGGAGCTTTCTTCTTGGTTTGGCCGGCAGCAACAAAAACCCTAGGTTTTTGTTTGGCCGGCGCAAGGAGAGGAAGGAGAGAGGCTTTAGCTCTCATTTGGTGGTCTTGGTAGCTCGTCGCCCACACGACGTCCGAGAAGGGAGGGACATATGGTAGAAGGCTATGAGGTAAAGGGTGTTAGGATGTATACTAAAGCCTTGCCTTTTGGTTAGGATACATCTACATTTTAAAGAGAATCAGAAAATCACACAGTGCATGTTTATATTAGTATGTGCACTAAACGTCTAATGCTTGGCATTGTATTTTTTTTTGATGAAAGGCAAATTATATATCATCAAGAAAATAGTACTACAAACATGTGACTAGGATAACTACTTGTTTCTGATGAAGTATCAGATCCAAGTAGCTGTCCTCCATACGCGAACATATGAACATGCATGTGCACTCTCACTGTACCATCCACAAAGTCCAAACAATGTCTCACTGCACCATCCTCTATCAACCATAAACCTCCCTCTGACCACTGCATCTGGGCCCCATGATGATCTGGCACACATCCTGTATCACCATCCTCTATCAATAGCTGGTGTGCTGCTCATCCCTGGCGCGCTGCTCTCACACTGTACCATCCTCTATCAACAGCTGTAATAGATCTATCAGGCTCTGATGTATGCCTCTGTCATCCTGCATGATAGGCGTGTAAGCCCAGGCTCTGATGTATGCCTCTATCTGATAAGCGTGTAAGCCCATGCCCTGTACTGTGGTCATCCATCCTGCCGACCGTGCCTCCCTCAATGCGGCATGACAACCCCAAATGTGGTGGCACCACCCCTAATGCTTGGCATTGTAGATAACATGGTGCGTGGTGTCGCACAAAAGTTCATTTTATCAGGTTCCTTGCCGAAGCATAAGAAAGAGGCTCATAACCGGGATAAAGTTGGACAAACCATCGGGATAGTTATAGTGTAATCAGGTGTGGTTTATCTTAACCATAGGATTACGCTAGTGTACTTTGTGAACATTGAGTAGGACCAAAAGAGAGGTTATCCAATTTTTGTACTGACTTAATAAATTGAATTAGACCTCGGATAATATTATGGAGTACGATCTCTAAATCCCGAAATAATGATGGGTATATATTATTAGTAGTTATCTCATTGATTTACCAATGGGCGAGATCAATTCTGTTAGATCAATAGACCCGGTAAGTTGGGAAATAATATTAATAAAATGATGTGTTGTTGATTATTGACTGAATCCGTGTCCTGGTGAGTCAGGGTGATGATGCCCCCTTGATGAGCTCAAAAGGATCGTCATGTCAAATCTTGCAAGTGGACCATGTTCCGGCATGTCGAAAAGGTTGAGTGGTACTAATTAAGGATCAAGAAGATAATTAATTTAATTATCAGTAAATTAAATTAATTATCGGACATACGATATCTTAAACACGGGAAGATGGACGACTCGTAATAGGTGGAGCCCATATGAAAATATGATGGTTGGTGAGGAAGTACAATGGGATCGTTTAGTGGAATGGATCTCCATTAATAAATCGGGTTTGGATCTAGCGGGCCAAGAACCAACTCCTCCTCATGGTCCCTATCATAGCCCAATAAAGCGCAAGAAGAGTCATGATACAAGGCCGATTAATTAAGGAATTAATTTGGGATTAATTAATTTATTAATCTCGGATTAATTAAAAAATTAATCATGGAATAATTGAAGGAATTAATCTTGGATTAATTAAGGAATTATTCTATATAAATTTTTGGAATCAATCCATATTTAATTGGAAAATTTTTCTAATTAAAAATAACTAAACCCCTATATATAAAGCCCCACCTCTCTCTCCCTCTCTAATCTAATTTTCTCTTCTCCTCTCTAACCTAGGGCGCCGGCGACAAAGGGAAGAAGAGGATCACCTCTTCTTTTCTTTTCTTGGTTTCTTCCCTCCTTCAAGGTTGTTGTCGATCACAGAGCAGGGGAGAATCCTTCTTCATCCCTGGTGGCGCATGACAAGAAGAGAAGGAGGAGAAACCGGCGGTGTAAGGGGTAGAGGGCGGCGTCGGTGGTGGATAGAAGAGAACTCACGGTTCTCATCTTCTTCCACTCTCTTCTTCGGCTTATCTTGCTGTGGACGTACACAGGACAAAGGAGAAGATCCCTTCTCTTTTTGTGGCGTGCGGGAGCAAGGAGGAAGAGGGTTGGAGCGCCGGTAAGCGTGGCCACCTTTGGTGTTTGTCGCCGGAAAAGGGAGGGTTGCGCGTGAACTCTTCTTCCTTGTGGTGTTTCTTCCGCGAGATAGGAAGAAGATAGAGAGGGTGGCGTGGGCTGTGGTGAAGGAGAGGAGCTCATCCTCTTGACCACATTATCATCTCCTTTAAGGGTCGCCGGTAGTGAAGCACAAACCTAACCCTAGGGTTTTGTGACTTGGCGCAAAGGGAAGGAGTAAAGGAAGGATTGATTCAAGGCCTTAGTGACTCCGCATCTTGGTAGCTTGTCGCCCACATGACGTCCAGGAGGGGAGGGTCATAAGATAGAAGACTGCGAGGTAAACGGCGAGGTATAATTCTCCCAGGCTCAGTTTTCATTATGATATGTTTTAATTGTGTCATCATGCTTTGCCTTGTCATTTTATGTAAGTTAGTTTATTATTTTGATTTGATATCATAGTTAATAATTAACTAACAGGAACCTGATGATAAACACAAAAACCGGCGATCCAAATCGTCGTCTTTTCCGCGGTTAATTAATCCGGAAAGTTACAAGGCCTTAACCTCGGTTTTGGCTAAGTTGTAACTTGGATTAATTAACACAACGATGAATCAATCGTTAGAAGGACGAGTCTCTGTTCGGATTAAATTTTTAATCCGTAGCCATGGAGAGGTTCTTCATATATGACCCCGTGGTTGTCTTGAAAACCGCCAAGTCATACCTACAATTGGTATCAGATCTGTGTTTCTGGTTTTGTGAGTTTAGGATTCGGTTATTTTTCTGCACATTATCATGTACTGTTTTTTGTTGGATTAATATTTGGATGTGCGTTGGCTAACTTTGTGTTGTAGGCACTAGATTCCAACTATTATGGCAGATTATGTTGTGTGTATGTGATTGATTGTGTGATGTAAATTATTTGAATCCTCGGGGTTGATGAGGCTAGAAAAGCTATTTAATTTTTGTAATTAAATATGACACTTGTTTAGCCAAGCTTTCTATTTACTTTTGATCTAGATGACATGTACACTCTTTCGTGGAGTTTAGGATCGATGGATGTAAATTAGTTAGCTAGTCATCTCGGCTCGGGGACTCCTTTATGGTGGCTTGCGCATGGAAAGGATGGAGTGGACGTGGTGACGACACGACTAGAGGCACATTGGAAGACCAAGGCCATAATAGTTGGAAAAATCTAAGATTTTTCATTGTTCTATTATTTTGGTTTGTGTGTGCTTGTTGTGTGAATGCATGTAGAATTCTCAACGCAAATAACTACGTGGGAGAGGGACCCTAAGGGTCCGAGGGCCTCCATTACAATCTGACATGTAATGCGAACAAGTCTGCGCGTCGGCTCTGAGTGCCTTCCTCCCCATCAGATGGGCTTGTTCTGTGGATCACTAGGTCAGAAAGGACTATAGGAAATTATTGATGTGCGTGTGTACTTCCCCATCGGAAGACACATAATCAGAAATAATTTTTCTTGGTGTCGTGTGGTGGTAAACACTTAGATGCAAATAATAAGTATCCTCCCCATCGGAGTCACTGCTATTATTTGTAGGGCCGAAGAGGATCAACTATTAATTTTACTTGTCAAAAGGTTAGGATGACAAGATAGTAAAATTAATGGGTAAAACCTCCTCTCACGAATGAAGATTTCGTATACATCCACACCATCGTGGCATACGAAATGCTCGGTGTTTGAGGTGTTGGTAGATTTTGTAATAAATTGTTTTAAGCTGTCAATTTATTTCATAAATCTAAAGTGTGTGATTGTTATGATTCTCAGGTGTTTAAAATGGATCTAGACCCACAAGACCTAATTCAAAGAGAAATCTAATTAAATGCCCCTAGTGATAAAATGGATTGGGAATTAAATATGGATTTTGTCTCTACTACCGAGGAACCTAAGTGTGATCTTGCCGAGTTCTGTAATGAAAAGCCTAACGAGATTAATACCGAAGACGAGTTTGAATATTTTAGGAAATGGCTAGAAGCAGACAAGATGACCGAAGGTCATCAAAATCAGGCTTCTTCCATTACCAGCGAAAAAACATCCAAACTCGATGAACTCTTTGGTCAGAATAATCGAGCCGCTAAGTAGATCGTAATTAAGAACTTGACCACTACCATCATGGTTGAGGGGATGCCCATGAGGGAACATGTCCTCAAGATGTTGGCTTGGCTGAAGGAGATAGAAATTTTTGGAGCTCAGATTGATGGGGAAACCTAGGTCGATCTTGTCCTCCAATCTCTACCAGGGAGTTTTGAGAAGTTTCGCCTAAGCTACAATATGGACAAGCGTTCATATTCATGGGAAGAACTTCTTACAGAACTCGAGGCAACAGAGGCAGTTTCTCTTCAAAGTTCACAGACATTCATTGCTCAAGAAGTTCCTACTTCTAAACCGAAAGGAAAGAAAAAGAAGAAATGTTCTGAGGCAATGAAAGTAGTAGGAATACAGGGACCTCAGGGATGCATAAAGAAGCCGAAAGGCAAGTGATTTGTGTGCAAGCAGTCAGGGCATTGGAAGACAGATTGTCCTCGCCGTTAGAGTAGTATCGGAGGTATATTTTCTTCTTGTGTCGTTGTAACATGTTTAGTGGTGATATCTACCGGTACTTGGTAGATAGATACGGATGCCACTAATCATGTCTGCATTTTTGTGTAGGGGTTCCAGGAAATCCGACGGCTAGCTGAGGAGGATATTGCTGACTACATGGATAGCTATGGAGATGACTTTTGACGTGGGAGTTTTCACTATTTCATTTATGTCTTTAACATAGGTTGATATATTTTTGGTTTTATAGATCGTCTTTATGTACTCAATTTTTGGAAAGAACTTTGTTCAGTTTCTAAAATAAAGATATTTTCTATTGCTTTTATTTGTTAAAAGTGGAATAGAAGGAATGTCTATTGAAGTACATAGATAGACAATGAAACCGAAAGGATCCCATGATGCAATAAGCTTATCATCTTAACTAATATGAGAGAAAGGTTCTTTCCAAAGTAGAACCAAATGTATATTTTGTCTCTAAGGTTTGGTTTGTTAAACTCTAGTGGGATTCAAAAGTAATCTACCAAAAGGCCTTAGGGTTTGTTGGTTTTGGAAGACTTGTCTTCCTTAGGATCTTTTGAATCTTACTAGGGAAGTAACAACACCAAATAAAGCTTGATCTAAGCCTGGGGGCATAGAGCCAATGATATACAGGCATTGGTTCATCATGATAAGTTTAGGTCCTTGGTCTATCTAGAATAGAGGTACCTTAGAATGCTTTGTGTATTCAATTGTGACTAGATCATGATGGCAAGTACCTCTAGGGATAGGGATGGGAATTACTTCAGACATTGGGATTCGATCCCAACTCCTTTCACCTTGTATACCCCAACGAGATGGTGCAACCATTGGAAGGAAGAAGGTCTCTTAAGGTATTAGTTAGGAAGATGATAAGCCACTCTGAGATTAGCTACATTTGTTCAAGTGGATATGTCCTGGATACGAAGGTGTGTATGCTTGATTCAGACTAGATCAGTAGTCTCTTAAGACCATAGAGATCTGGACTAAGCAAAGGCTTAGTCTAAGCCATGTTCAGATTATGAGTAGTAAAGAGACACCAACAAGTTGGAATCTAGTGCATATATTTGTAGGATATCCTTAGGAAACAATAAGGTGGTTTATTAGTCCTATGGATCAGAGGATTATCGTTGGGACGAATATCTGATTCTTGGGAATAGGTCTATGTAATAAACCACAAGTCCAAGTGTAGAGTAACTCTGAGTAAATTAGAGGGGCGTTCCAATCTTAGTACCAACTATACAAGAGGAGATGCCACAAGGTCATGTACCTCGTGTCACTAAAGATAATCATAGGGTATCTTGTCGTAGTGGGAGGGTTGTTGTTCAACCTAAAACATCTCATATTCTTGGAGAGTCTATGGATTGAGTCCTAAGTGAACATGAGCTGGATCCCTAGACCTATGACAAGGATCATCCACTTTGAAGAAATAAACCGGTAATATGGATTTGTTCAAAAGATGGATGTGACAGAGACAAAGTGGTATTATTGTACTATACGTAGAAAGTATTTTGTTAGTTGGAAACAATAACAGAATATTATCAGACGTAAGGGTATGGTTGTCCGCACAGTTATGAAGAACTGAAGAAAAGTGAGACACATCCTTGGGGACCAAAGATCTAAGTGATCTCCAGACAAGGATGATGTGCTTATCTCAAGCTTTATATAAAACATTGTTCTAGCTCATTCTAGCATCGATACCTCTAAAAGGAAGTTTTGTACTTTTCAGTTTTGGAGTTACTCTATCTAAGAGATATGTTTTGGATTATCAAAGGTGATAGAGTTGGTAATGACGGTTCCTCTAGGATCGACTAGAGGAAGTCTCCTGTATGCTAGAAATGAGCCCAGATATCTATTGTGCTGCGGGCATGGGTAATAGATATCGGAGTAACCTAGGTCAAGGAAATTGGAATACGGTAAAAGCATGTATTAGTGCCTACGAAGGACTAAGGACTATTGATGATTTACCGGGCAGACCAATTTCTGAAGGTTATATGGATACAGAATTCCAATCTAGATAGGGGCATATATTTCATTCCTTGGGTTTTGTGTTTTACTTTTAGGAGGAAGAATCATTGTGTAGTAGAGTGTTGCGCAGTGTCTGCGTGATGGACCCTACTATGGAGGCTGGATATATTAGCAGCCTGCGAGGCAGTCAATGTAGCTACATGGTTCAGAGACCTCAAGATGGACTTCAATGTGACTCCTGGTTTGCTAGGGACAATCACATTTGATGTGATTAAAGTGGTGCAGATGCAAACTCGAAGGAATCACGAGTCCATAAGGCAAGTAAACACATAGAGCGCAAGTACCACCCAGAAAAGGAATAGTTGTTGTTGCCTAGATTGCATCAGAGAATGACCTAGGTGGATCATTTCACTATGGGCCTTGCTAGCGAATGCTTTTAGGCATAAGAAGGATCTGGAGGTCAGATGTATGACATTTTGCAAACAGCAAAGTTTGTGTATAAGTGGGAGATTGATAAGATGTATACTAAAAGCTTTGCGTTTTGGTTAGGATACATCTACATTTTAAAGAAAATCAGAAAATCACACAGTGCATATTTATATTAGTATGTGCACTAAACGTCTAATGCTTGGCATTGTAGATAACATTGTTGAGGTAATCTGTGGTCCAGAGTGACAAGTGTTTTGATGTTTGGGCAAAGGGTTTAAGTTAGGTTTACCCTTGTTATCTCATATGTGTATGTTGAGTGTGCAGGATGTACAGGTTACACATATGGACTTGACTGGATGACCTCAGTACGGTGAAGGGTGGCATGGAGATAAGCTGGAGGCTTGTGTGCACCCGAGGGACCTTGGAGAGCAAGGACGATGAGCTGATGGGTGCTGACTTCGAGGCATATATGAAGGGTGGCATGGAGGCAAGCTAGAGGCTTGCGTGCGGATCCGAGGGATGAGGACCGAAGATGAAGAGGGCGCGAAGGCAACAGTCGAGACTGCGGATGAGGAGTCAGTCGAGTAGTGAGGGTACGAGTGTTGTGTGATTGTACTCAGGAAAGTCTTAGGGTTTGAGTGCAGAGTGAAATGTACTCGGGAAGGGAAACCCTAGGTGTGTGAGTGGGGCAGTCGACTGCCATTGGGGTAGTCGACTGATAAAACTCACAGAAAGGGATCTGGCAGGGACCAGTCGACTACTCTGGGAGCAGTCGACTGATAGGTGGCTTGTGGGTTGGCTGAGAATTCGAACATTGGCGGTGCAAAGGTCGAATTTCAGTGGCACCAGTCGACTGCCTTGGGAGCAGTCGACTGGTTGCAAGGGTTTCAGCCCGAGTCCTATCTAAAGCTGACTTCGTGGTGGCTGAGATTCTTGATGAATCTTGTCTTGGTTAAAGGCAAGATAGTAGTATTTGTGCTCCGTGCTTTGTTTGAGTTTGTGGCGAGGTTTTTCCACACACAATGAGCGACGAGGACTAGCCGGAGGTTATCTGGGGTTTGATCCACCGAAGGATTCTTGGATTAGTCACCCGTCCGGGGTGGATACCATGTAAATCTTCGTGTTAGCATTGGTTAGTGTTGTTTATTTTGTTTATTATTATTTCCGCTGTGCAAACTAACCGTGTAAAAGAAAGGGGTCGAAAATCGCTATTCATCCCCCCTCTAGCGGACACGATCGATCCTACAATTAGTATCAGAGCGAAGGACCACTCCTGATCGGACTAACCGCCGAGGGAGCACATGCTAGAGGAAGAAGAACGATGGAAGACAAACTTGGGGAAGATATAAACTCACCACCATCATACGAGCACGATGATTTTGATTATTGGAAAGCTAGAATGAAGATGTGGCGCGACATGGATTGGGAGTGCGTAATGGTACTAGAAGAGCCATTCGAGACCCCTAAGGACAAGCATGAAAAGAAGCTCCGACCTAGGTATTGGACCAAGGAGCAACAAGAACATGCAAGGGCTAATGAAAAGGTAATCAATATTTTGGTTAATATTTTACCTACTAATATTTTGAGTGAGGTAGGGAATTATGAAAATGCCTATGAGTTATGGACTAAATTCGAAGGAGTACACAAGAATCCGACACAAGCCCAACTAGTAGAGGAGCCCGATGAACTAAGCTCAAGTTGTTGGTGCAGACAGCACCGAAGTTGAACCTGTGTTTTGATCAATGGCAAAGGGTTCAAAAGTTAAGATGTTTTGTTTTTCTAACATATTACTTGAGTGTGCAGATTAAAGTCCTAGCGAAGGACTGCTAGGCATCGGAACCCTAAGACCCAGCGAAGGGCTGCTGGGCACCTAGCGAAAGGCTGCTAGGAGTCAAAGACCTGGCGAAGGACTGTTGGGCACCAGGTGAAGGACTGCCTGGAACTGAAGACCTGGCGAAGGACATCTAGGCACCTGGCGAAGGACTGCTGGGCAAAAGTCCAACCGGAGGACCCAGTTGGCAATAGGTAAATTCTCCCGAGAGGAGTAGGTGAGGACGCGTTCTCCGTTGAGGGAACAGTAGGCGTCGGTTCGACCTAGGGCTCCATTTTGGAGACCCAAAGTCAGAACCAAGACAGCTAAGGCTGTATAAAACTAATACTTGATTGCTTTATGTTGTTTTGGACTAACCCTGGATGCAGGACCGAAGGAATGAGTGTCTGCAGCTCAGAACGCCTCAATGGAGAGAGGCAACTGCTGAGTAGGGCGCCCCCAGTGTCCCAGGTGCCCCCAAGGTCAAGGCAAAACAAGTTGAGCAAGAGTACGCTTCGGAAACTTACTGGGCGGGGCGCCCCCGTGCTCCTTGGCGCCCCTGTGCTCCCGGGCGCCCGCGTGCTCCCGGGTGCCCCCAGTGCCCAGGGCGCCCCGAGCTCAAGCCAACGAAGTGGATAAAGGTTATCCAGCCGAGAAGCCCGCGGAAAGGGTCAAACTGGGCGCCCCCAGCATCCCGGGCGCCCCCACAGTCAACCCTCAGCCCTATTCGAGTGGGATAAGAGCTGACCGAGACTTGCTCGGATCGGGTGACACGTGGGGGGGGCACCCCCAACGTTCAGGGCGCCCCGAGAGGCTATAAAAAGCCCCTCGACCCCAAGGCTTTGTAGATCAACTTCTTCCAACGCAAACACACTCTTCTACTCAAGCGCTTCGCTCCAGAAACCTCTCAACTCGAGATACAAGCGCTGACGACGTCCCTCTGCTCCGAGATACATCCCACACCGGACGTCGGTAATGAAGAGCTATCTTTTCTTTGTTTACTATACTGCAGTTGTAATATCTATTTGTAAACCGTTTTGCGCACATATACAATTGCCCGCAGTAAACGGTCAACGACCGTGGGCTTTGGTATAGGAGCCGACCGCGACTCCGAACCAAGTAAAATCTTGGTGTTTGTGTATTGTTTTGTTTTAATTTTTCCGCTGCGTTTTCTCTTTTCCAATCCGAAATGACTTACGATATTCAACCCCCCTCTATCGTTTTCTCTCGATCCAACAAGTGGTATCAGAGTGAGGTTGCTCATATTTGGTGCAACCACCAGTTTGAGAATTTTTTTTCGGATTTTCTTTGAATTATTTTTTTCGAATTTTTATCGTTAATCGAGACCGGTGCAACACCCCTCGATAATTATTTTTCTTTATCCCGCACTAATAATCCAAGACCAAGTCTTGGGACAGAATTTTCTTTTCATTTTCTATCTTTTTCAGATAAAATCCTTAATGGCCATGCAAGAAGGCTTCAGCACCGCAAGGCCACCGCTCTTCAGTGGGGAGGACTTCTCCTACTGGAAGAGCAGAATGGAGGTCCACCTGAATACTTAGGTGGACATGTGGATGATCATCCAGTCCGGACTGGAAATACCAAGGAATGCTAACGGGGTACAACAGTCTTACACTGAATGGGATGCTGCACTCAAAAAGAAAATAGAAGCCGATGCCAAAGCGACCCAAACACTCCAATGCGACCAGCAAAAGAGGAGCTGAACTGGGTGGGTCCATTCAACAGCGCCAAAGAACTCTGGGGTAAGCTGATCGAACTACACGAAGGGACCTCCGACACCCGAATCAGCAAGAGGGACCTTCTGCTGAAAAAGTTGTACACCATCAAGATGAACGACGGCGAATCAGCAGCTCAGCTCCACGCCATAATTCAGGAGCTGATGAACGGTCTACACACTATAGGTCACAAGGTAGAAAACCGTGACCTAATAAGGTATGCCCTTAACGCTTTCCCATGAAATACCTTGTGGGCATCTCTGGTAGATGCTTACAAAGTTTCTAGGGATCTTTCCAAAATCAAGTTAGATGAACTTTTTTCTGAACTCGAATTACATGAACAGACTAACTGCAATCTAGCCGAGAAAGGCATTGCTTTTGTTGCAGGTAAAGCTGGAAAGACAACCAAGAAGAAGCCACAACCTGCACCCGAGTCTGATTCAGACTCAGACTCAGAAGATAGCGAGGGAAATCGGCCGAAGCTGTAACGACCCGGAAAATTTTCCCAATATTTTCTTTAAAAATATTGACCATGCCTAGATGGATTCTCGAGGAATGTAGGGACACTAGTGTAAACCTTAGTATGATGCTCCATGATTTTCGATATAGAATAAGAAGCTAGGTGCTAGTAGGCCTTACATGGGTTTTCCTAGTACCATGGTTATTAGTGGATTCTAGGTAGAATTTAATATAAATAAAAATGGGTTTTAATTAGGAATATTAGCATGATTATTGGTGGGCCTTAGGGGAATTTTTGAAATTAATAAAAAAAATAAATAAAATAAAAATAAAGTGCATGCACCAAGGATTGAACCTTGGACCTAGTATACCATCATGCATGTACTAACCAATTCACCTAGCAAGGGAGTGCTAGGAGAGAATGAAGAGGATTTTAGTTAAGGCTTAGGGAATGAAGAGTCATCAAGAGAAGAGGAACCATGACCCTTCACTTGCCCCCCTTCATGAAGTATAAAAGGAGTTAGTGAGAGGGGAAGAGGCATAGGAGTTACATTTTTCCTTCTCTTCTCCCACCAAAGTCATTCCTTTCCTCCTTCCTTCTTGCTCTAGCCGAAACCCACAAGGGATCTTCCCTTAGGAACAACTTCACCTAGGACTCTATCTTGAAGACTCAAGGCTTTCTACTAGGCTACAAGGGCTAAGGAGAAGTTTAGAGTCAAGAAGGTTCTTTCTATTTTCTATTCAAGGATTTTATCCAAGATAAGGCAAGGTAAGACTCCCTCACCTGTGGTATGATAGCTTCCAAGTTGTTTGTCATGATCTAAGTTCTTGTTGGCATGCTATGTTGAGAAATCCATAGTTAGGGCTTGTGAAGGTTTCGGCCAAGCAAGTTTTTGGGGCTAAAATCATATTGAAAACCCCTATTATGTTTCCTAATGTTTACTCATGATAAGTTAAGCATAAAAGTATGATTTTGGAAATTTTGTAGCACCCTAAAACCCCTTTAGGGTTTTGGCCAACATCAAGGTTCCATGGCTAGGTTTAAACTTCAATCCTTCAAGCATGATTTGTATGTTTCCTATGATATCATATGGGTAATAATGGTGATATGTATGAATTTTTCCTATGGGCTTATTACCCTCCTAGGGTTTCGGCCAACACATGGTTTGGGTCTAGGACTTAGGGTTAGATCCAATCAAGGGTTCAAATGGTTTCATATGGCATAATATGTAGTGTATTGGATGTTAATCATGACCTATGTGAATTTTCCATGGACCCATGGTCCTTTAGGATTTGGGCCAAGTCCCCAATCTAGGGCTTGGATTGGGTTAAGGTCTCAAGGATGCGTGTTTATAGGTTACTATGATGTAAGTGTATGGTTAAGCATGATGTAAGGGTCTTTATGTTACTAAACCCTAGCTTTGTGTGTTATGCAATATGACTTTGTATGTTAGGTTCTAGGTTATGTTTCACTCATGAATATTTAGGTCATATACCATGAATATGTGTAATTGATGTAGGGGGTATGTTATGTTAAATAGAATGAAGCATGTAGAAGGTTAAATGCTTATAATAGATGTATGTGTATGAAGGTCAATGCATGTTCTATGATGAATGCCATGTACTTAAGTAGTATGCATCATGTTCATATGTATCTTACCATGCATGCTCTATGATGGATACTAGGATTAAGTATGCTAGATGAAATGTATCATGTATGAATTGCATGTTTATTTATGTACCATGATCATGCAAGCTTTGTGAACCAAGATAATGTTTATGCCTGGAGACATGATTATGCATGTATGTCATATTTTATGAATAAAGAAAATGGATGAAGATGATGTTTATGCCTTAAGTATGAATGATAAGTATGAATGATGAAGACATAATGATGTTATGAAATAAGTATGAATGATGAAATGCCAAGCATGTTTATGTCATGCTTCATGTAACAAGATTATGTTTATGTCCTAAGATATGTCAAGTATGAATGATGAAGCATGCATAGTTATTTTACTTTATGAATGAGCTTGTACCGGACCGAAGTAAGGGTCCAAGGGATGGACACCTTAAGAACGCCTCGGTTTTGGACTACCGTAGCTGTCCACGGTTCTGGGACTACCGTAGCTGTCCAACAGGGATGGGCACCTTAAGAACGCCTCGGTTTTTGGAACTACCGTAGCTGTTCCTACCCTAGTAGGTCGAGGCTAGCTACCTCGTATTTACTTAGGGATGTGCGCTTATGATGTATGTATGTGGTACAAGCCGGGGACCCCAATGATGTTATGTTTATGTTTAAGTATTTAAAAGTATAATTTTAAATTAAGCATCCTTATGTATACGCATTGGACTCATGCATCCATTCATGTTATGCATTATGCCCTGATAAGTATATTTTATGCTTATGTTAAGACTGCGCTTATGCCAATACTAAGAATTATGCCATGAATAAGTATGTTTTATGCTCATGTATGTTAAGCCATGATCAGTATGTTTCATGCTCATGTATGTTATGAATTATGTCATGCTAAGTATGTTTTAGGTTTATGTTTTTGTTAAGAATCATGCTATTTTAGTTGTTCATATGCTTATGATTTATGCCAAGACTACGCTTATGTGTTATGTTCAAAATTATATTATGTCGAATGCTTTATATGTTTATGTTTAAGTGACGTATGATTTTAGTGAGTAGGAAAGGGTCTTACTAAAACTATGTGCTTATAGTCTTATTTTCCTCGTACCGCAGATCAAGCAAGAGGTTACTAAGGGAAGCAGCAGGAGGGGCAAGAGAATGTGTGTGTGTGGCGGTGACTTGGCAAAGGATTCTTTTATTTACACATATCGCATGTCTTGGGTTTTGAAATGCCTCCTTAGATTCTATGCTATGTTTATAATGGTTATGCCTAATGAATGACTTAAGACTCATGATGTTTACGGATAAGTTACTTGCTACTTATGATGATTATGAATAAGCTATGAAATGGTTATATCATGATGCCATGCATGTCGTTAATATGCTAAGTCCAATGACACTAGATTCATGAATGACAAATTTAGGCATGTATAGATGTTTCATGTATTAGTTGCATGGTTAAAAGCATGTGTAGAAGAAAAAAATTATTCCGCTGCATTAAGATGTTTTATATGTACATGTATGTTTAGCGTAACGCCGCTTCCTCGCCACACCATAAGGTGGGGGAAAAAGGCGGGCGTTACAGGTTGGTATCAGAGCAGTTTGCCATCGCACTACACACACATCAAGTCTCTTTCCTGCAGCTTCCAAGTAAGTACCTCTCTGCATATTTTATGATAGTAAGCACTTTTAGGATACTTTATGATTCTAGAATATGCAAGTATGAATGACACCTTATGATAGCAAGTACCTCTAGGATATGGAACATGAACGATACTTCACCTTATTCTTATGAAATCAAATACTTTAGAATTGGATATGCGGGTAGATATAAAAAAAATTTATAACTATTAAGGTAAAGGAAACTGATTTTTGATCTTGTGTGCTTTTCTCTATATACATTTGTGAATTGAAAAAAAAATTAGTTTTGTACTGGTTTTGTCAGTTTTGTACTGACTGTGTTGTTTTTTTTTCAACTCCAGATGTTGCATGAGATCGGCACCACGAGTCGTTATCATGGGTGGAGTCGTGAGTTGATGGAGCAAATAGAAGAGGTGGAGTATAGTCCGGTCCTTGGGATCCAAGGCAACATGGGAAAATTGGACCGGCTATTCTGGAAACTTGAGCAGGAAGGGTTTCCGATTATGGATGACTATAGAATTGGAGCCCTGCTTCGTTCATTGCCCAAGCGCGCGAGAGAAGTCACTTATCAGATCTGGGGGCAGCATGAGTGTCGGATCTCATATACAGAGTTATGTAGGCAACTTCTTCGCCATGAGTTTCCGGAGGATCTGGGGGAGTCTGATGAAGATCCAGAGATGTTCGAGGAGGATCCCGAGATGCTTGAGGAGGATCCCGAGATGCTCGAGGAAGACCCCGAGATGATCGAGGAAGATCCGGAGATGTTTGAGGAGGACCCCGAGATACCCGAGGAAGACTCGGAGATGTTCGAGGAGGACCCCGAGATACCCGAGGAAGACCTGGAGATGATCGAGGAGGACCCTGAGATACCCGAGGAAGATCCCGAGATACCTGAGGAGGTTCCCGAGATAGAAGAAGAGGATCCGATGGAAATGGTAGAAGATCCCGAGGCAGTCCAAGGGGAGATAAACGAGGGAGTGTTAGTCACCGCTATGATATTTTTCATTATGGGCGTGATGGCAGCCCACCTAGTTCATTGAGTTCGGATAGTTTTGGTATATGAACTTATAAGAGCTAATAAATAAAGTTGTGTTAAAAAATGGTAATCCGAGCCTTCAGAGAATCAACAGGAGATCCTAGTAGGAAAGGGTGATGGTTTTCATATCGCCAATGGGGGAGTGCTCTATCTTAGGGATCGTCTATGTATTCCTAATGATCCGGAGCTGCGAAGAGCGATATTAGTAGAAGCTCACGAAATCCCTTATTCGATGCATCCGGGATCCACCAAGATGTATCAAGATCTGAAAGAGAAATTCTGGGGGTCCGGTATGAAGAGAGATGTGGCTCAGCATGTTGGCACTTGCCTTACCTGCCAACGAGTAAAGGCAGAGTACCAGCGACCCGGAGGAGTTCTGCAACCACTTCCGATTCTGGAATGGAAATGGGAAGATATCTCTATGGATTTTATTTCAGGGCTTCCCAAAGCTACAAATAGATATGATGCGATATGGGTAATTGTGGACAGGTTGACGAATTTTGCTCATTTCCTAGCAATCAAGATGACTTATTCGATTGAGAAACGAGCTCAATTATATGCTAAGGAGATAATCAGACTTCATGGAGTTCCCAAGACCATTATCTCAGATAGGGATGGTCGCTTTACTTCACATTTTTGGGAGTGTGTCCAGAAGTCCCTCGGCACTAAATTACAATTCAGTACAGCTTTTCATCCTCAGACTGATGGGCAAACTGAACGGGTGAATCAAGTGTTGGAAGACATGTTACGGGCTTGTGCTCTGGATTTCAAAGGGAGTTGGTGCCGATATCTATGTTTAGTGGAATTCACCTACAATAATAGCTACCAAGCTACTATCGGCATGACACCTTATGAAGCTTTGTACGGGAGGAGATGTAGGTCTCCAATCTGTTGGTATGAAGGCGGTGAAAAGAAGACGATGGGGCTCACGACAGATCTCATCGACGACACCACCCGAGCTATACAGAACATTTGACGACGGATAGAATCTGCTCAGAGTCGGCAGAAGAGTTATGCAGATGTCAGGCGTAGGCCACTGGAATTTAATATTGGGGATCTGGTATTTCTCAAAGTGGCTCCTATGAAAGGGGTAACGAGATTCGGGAAGAAAGGGATACTGAGTCCGCGTTATGTGGGACCGTATCCGATACTGAAAAGAGTCGGCAATGTAGCATATAAGCTAGAGCTGCCTCCAGAGATGTCGGCTATCCATAACGTGTACCATGTGTCAATGCTCAAGAAGTGTGTTCTAAACACAGATCAGGTGATTGAGCCACAGACAATACAAGTTCAGGATGCCCTAAGTTTTGAAAGCCGACTTATTCAGATCTTGGATCGAGAGATCAAAAAGCTAAGGAACAAGGAGGCACCCTTAGTCAAGCTCCTAGTCAAAGGTTCGAGGAAGCTACCTAGGAACGCGAGGACGAGATGAGACGCAAGTACCCGGAGCTATTCTAAGTTCGAGGACGAACTTTCACGAGGTATGGGGGATTGTAACGACCCGAAAAATTTTCCCAATATTCTCTTTAAAAATATTGACCATGCCTAGATGGATTCTTGAGGAACGTAGGGACATTAGTGTAAACCTTAGTATGATGCTCCATGATTTTCGATATAGAATAAGAAGCTAGGTGCTAGTAGGCCTTACATGGCTTTTCCTAGTATCATGGTTATTAGTGGATTCTAGGTAGAATTTAATATAAATAAAAATGGGTTTTAATTAGGAATATTAGCATGATTATGGGTGGGCCTTAGGGGAATTTTCGAAATTAATAAAAAAAATAAATAAAATAAAAATAAAGGCATGCACCAAGGATTGAACCTTGGACCTAGTATACCATCATGCATGTACTAACCAATTCACCTAGCAAGGGAGTGCAATTAGAGAATGAAGAGGATTTTGGTTAAGGCTTAGGGAAGGAAGAGTCATCAAGAGAAGAGGCACCATGACCATTCACTTGCCCCCCTTCATGAAGTATAAAAGGAGTTGGTGAGAGGGGAAGAGGCATAGGAGTTACATTTTTCCTTCTCTTCTCCCACCAAAGTCATTCCTTTCCTCCTTCCTTCTTGCTCTAGTCGAAACCCACAAGGGATCTTCCCTTAGGAAAAACTTCACCAAGGACTCCATCTTGAAGACTCAAGGCATTCTACTAGGCTACAAGGGCTAAGGAGAAGTTTAGAGTCAAGAAGGTTCTTTCTATTTTCTATTCAAGGATTTTATCCAAGATAAGGGAAGGTAAGACCCCCTCACCTGTGGTATGATAGCTTCCAAGTTGTTTGTCATGATCTAAGTTCTTGTTGGCATGCTATGCTGAGAAATCCATAGTTAGGGCTTGTGAAGGTTTCGGCCAAGCAAGTTTTTGGGGCTAAAATCATATTGAAAACCCCTATTATATTTCCTAATGTTTCCTCATGATAAGTTAAGCATAAAAGTATGATTTTGGAAATTTTGTAGCACCCTAAAACCCCTTTAGGGTTTCGGCCAACATCAAGGTTCCATAGCTAGGTTTAAACTTCAATCCTTCAAGCATGATTAGTATGTTTCCTATGATATCATATGGGTAATAATGGTGATATGTATGAATTTTTGCTATGGGCTTATTACCCTCCTAGGATTTCGGCAAACACATGGTTTGGGTCTAGGACTTAGGGTTAGATCCAATCAATGGTTCAAATGGTTTCCTATGGGATAATATGTAGTGTATTGGATGTTAATCATGACCTATGTGAATTTTTCATGGACCCATGGTCCTTTAGGGTTTCGGCCATGTCCCTAATCTAGGGCTTGGATTGGGTTAAGATCTCAAGGATGCGTGTTTATAGGTTACTATGATGTAAGTGTATGGTTAAGCATGATGTAAGGGTCTTTATGTTACTAAACCCTAGCTTTGTGTGTTATGCAATATGACTTTGTATGTTAGGTTCTAGGTTATGTTTCACTCATGAATATTTAGATCATATATCATGAATATGTGTAATTGATGTAGGGGGTATGTTATGTTAAATAGAATGATGCATGTAGAAGGTTAAATGCTTATAATAGATGTATGTGTATGAAGGTCTATGCATGTTCTATGATGAATGCCATGTACTTAAGTAGTATGCATCATGTTCATATGTATCTTACCATGCATGCTCTATGATGGATACTAGGATTAAGTATGCTAGATGAAATGTATCATGTATGAAATGCATGTTTATTTATGTACCATGATCATGCAAGATTTGTGAACCAAGATAATGTTTATGCTTGGAGACATGATTATGCATGTATGTCATATTTTATGAATAAAGAAAATGGATGAAGATGATGTTTATGCCTTAAGTATGAATGATAAGTATGAATTATGAAGGCATAATGATGTTATGAAACAAGTATGAATGATGAAATGCCAAGCATGTTTATGTCATGCTTCATGTAACAAGATTATGTTTATGTGCTAAGATTGTCAAGTATGAATGATGAAGCATGCATAGTTATTTTACTTTATGAATGAGCTTGTACCAGACCGAAGTAAGGGTCCAAGGGATGGGTACCTTAAGAACACCTCGGTTTTGGACTACCGTAGCTGTCCACGTTTCTGGGACTACCGTAGCTGTCCAACAGGGATGGGCACCTTAAGAACGCCTCGGTTTTTGGAACTACTGTAGTAGTTCCTACCCTAGTAGGTCGAGGCTAGCTACCTCATATTTACTTAGGGATGCGCGCTTATGATGTATGTATGTGGTACAAGCCGGGGACCCCAATGATGTTATGTTTATGTTTAAGTATTTAAAAGTATGATTTTAAATTAAGCATCCTTATGTATACGCATTGGACTCATGCATCCATTCATGTTATGCATTATGCCCTGATGAGTATATTTTATGCTTATGCTTATGTTAAGACTGTGCTTATGCTAGTACTAAGAATTATGCCATGAATAAGTATGTTTCATGCTCATGTATGTTAAGCCATGATCAGTATGTTTCATGCTCATGTATGTTAAGAATTATGTCATGCTAAGTATGTTTTAGGTTTATGTTTATGTTAAGAATCATGCTATTTTAGTTGTTCATATGCTTATGATTTACGCCAAGACTACGCTTATGTGTTATGTTCAAAATTATATTATGTCGAATGCTTTATATGTTTATGTTTAAGTGACGTATGATTTTAGTGAGTAGGAAAGGGTCTTACTAAGCCTATGTGCTTATAATCTTATTTTCCTCATACCGCAGATCAAGCAAGAGGTTACTAAGGGAAGCAGCAGGAGGGGCAAGAGCATGTGTGTGTGTGGCGGTGACATGGCAAAGGATTCTTTTATTTACACATATCGCATGTCTTGGGTGTTGAAATGCCTCCTTAGATTCTATGCTATGTTTATAATGGTTATGCCTAATGAATGACTTAAGACTCATGATGTTTACGGATAAGTTACTTGCTACATATGATGATTATGAATAAGCTATGAAATGGTTATATCATGATGTCATGCATGTCGTTAATATGCTAAGTCCAATGACACTAGATTCATGAATGACAAATTTAGGCATGTATAGATGTTTCATGTATTAGTTGCATGGTTAAAAGCATGTGTAGAAGAAAAAAATTATTTCGTTGCATTAAGATGTTTTATATGTACATGTATGTTTAGCGTAACGCCGCTTCCTCGCCACACCATAAGGTGGGGGGAAAAGACGGGCGTTACAGAAGCTGGTTCGACTAGCCCGAGAATACTACAAAGAACTAACGAACCAGACCAACAGAAAGAAAGCCAGCCGAAGAAAGGAAGAACCTGCTGAACCCTCAAATGACAACAACAAACCAAATGTGGCCTGTTATGAGTGCAAGAAGAAAGGTCACTACAAGACGGAGTGTCCGAACCTAAAGGAGACCAAGAAGACAAGAAGGAAGAAAGCACTCCAAGCAACGTGGGACGAGTCCTCTTCCGAAGAAGAAGAAGAGGTCCTACAGTCGAACCTGCTCGCACTAACCGCCTTTGATGAAATCGAGGCCAAGTAAGAGTCGGAGCCGGACGACGGCAAACTTACATTCTCAGAGGACGGCGAAATAACTGTAAGTGGTTTTTCCCGAATTCAATTATGCGAGTTAATTTCTTATCTTTCTCGAGATTTGACAAAAGCCAAAATCCGAGTCGAGTCTCTCAGACAGGAAGTAAAACTCCTGAAAGAGAGACCAGTCTCTGAATCCTTAACTGAGAAGATTCAAGAAGGAACCTCTGCTTAAGTTGAAAAACTTGAATCAGAGAACTCTTTCTTGAAAACTCAAGTTAAGGATCTTAGAGCTGCCTTAGAATGATTCACTTCTGGGTCCAAGGGTCTTGACATGATTCTTAGAAAACAGAAGTCGGTTCTAAATCGATCCGGGATGGGCTATAGAACCAAATCTAGACAAAGATCCAACTATGCTGTACTGAAACCAGTCCAGACCTAAAGTTCAGGCATGGGTACCCAAACTGTGCCTGAATAATCAAACTGGATCAAATCAGTATTGGATCCCCAAGGATAAGATTCACATCTTGCCAAACCATTATCGTGGCTTTAGTCCAGGGGGAGCCAAATTAAAAATAATATTTATTGTTAGATAAAATTCAATCTTTGTTTGCAAATTGCATGATTGATTATTTATTTAATTCCTACAATTTACTATGCTTAGACTTAGGAATGGTTAGAATAAGGACTCAATCAATTAATTAAAATTTGAACCACATAGTATGGGTGGCGGTGAGATGATAGTACATTAGGGAGTCAATTCTAATAAGGTCAAGTATACTCTACTTGGTCTCTTTAGACTGGTGAAACTAGCCGAAGCTACTAATCCAAGACCCAAACTAATTAGACCAGAATTGTTCAAAAAATAATTTTGAAAATAAAATTTCATTAAAAGGCTTTTTCAAGGAAAGGGTTGATGATCCAATAAGGCTATTGCTAAAGAAGGCCTAGTGCCTCGCCAAGACCTGGAAGCCAAGTTTTGAAATTCAAATTCAAATTGTTCTTTGTAAAATTTGAATCTAACACAAATTTTTAGTTAATGATAGATTCAAATATTTTAAAAAAACTCAAAATCAACTGTTTTCAAAATTAATTCAATTTTTTAAATATATATATATATATATATAAATCATAATTTTTCAAAAATAATTCTATCTACCAAAACTTGTCTCACAAAACCCATAAGGCAAACGTGATTGATAACCTTAGATTGGGTGAGACAGACTAGGCTGTGAAAATCAATTTAGGCTATTCCTGATTCTAATTGGATCCAAATCAATAAAACTCTTTATGTGTAGGAACATAAAGATTTGGACCAATGGATGTTGGATAGCGGTTGCTCCAGACATATGACTGGAGATAAATTGAAATTCACCAAACTCAAGTTCAAGAACCTAGGCTCAGTAGCATTTGGCAACAATGCTACACTCAAGGTAATTGGGTCAGGTAATATTGTATTTAAATCTGACTTTGTTATTAAGAAAGTGCTTTTGGTTGAAAATTTTAATTTTAACTTGCTTAGCATAAGTCAGTTGTGTGATTCTGGTTATGTAGTTACCTTCAACAATTCTAACTGCCTGATTAGAAACCTGCAAGACTCGGAAATCATGCTTAAGGGAACTAGGAAAAATAATGTTTACACTATAAACCTACCCCTAGTACCTAAATGTATGTTAACTCAGTTAGAACAATCAAACCTCTGGCATAAGAGATTAGGTCACACTAATCTGAGAATTATTTCAAAAGTCACCCAACTCAGCCTAATTAAAGGTATCCCCAAAATTAAAAATCATGAAAACTTAATATGTGAATCATGTAATCAAGGTAAACAAACCAGGTCTAATCACAAACTAATCCAATCTGATCAAACTCAAACCACACTTGAGCTCCTGCACCTTAACCTATTTGATTCATATGGAGCCAAGTCACTAAGCGGAAACCGGTACTGCTTAGTAATAGTTGATGATTACTCCAGGTTTACCTGGGTTACGTTTCTAAAGACCAAAGATGAAACCCTAAACCTATTTAATGAATTTTGTAAGTTAATTGAAAATCAAAACGATACTAAAATTAAAAGACTTAGGAGTGACCACAGGGGAGAGTTTAAAAATCAACAGTTCGAGGAATTCTGTAAGGTAAATGGGTACATACATGAATTTTCGTGTCCTAGAACCCCCCAACAAAATGGGATAGTCGAAAGGAGAAATAGAACTCTACAGGAAGTCGGTAGGGCTATGCTCAACGAATTCAACCTAGTCAACCAATACGGCTTGCTACATTCAAAATAGGGTCCTGATTAACAAGCGACACAACAAAACACCCTATGAATTATACTATCATAGACTTCCAAATCTACACTACCTAAGGGTCTTTGGATGCAAAGTCCATATCCTAAACACCAAAGACTATCTAGGAAAATTCCAGTCTAAGTCAACCCTTGTCATCTTCTAGGATATTCAACCACAAGTAGAGCCTATAGGGTTTACAACAAACAAACTAAGAAAATCGAAGAAACAACCAATTTAATATTTGATGAAGAAAATAACTCAAAACCTGATAATCCAAATCAAACTTCATTAAATACTAATCAAGAAGATAATGAACAAGCTGTTGAATCTTTAATTGAACCCATAAACGAACTAACTATTGAACCAACTAATGAGTCAATTGAACCAACTATTAAACCAATAATTAACCAACTCAAATAGGTGAATCAAATAGTGAACCAAACCGACCAGCCGGACCTGAGGCTGAACCAAGTTCTAGAAAAACCAAGAAACCCAGACTCAGTCACCCAACCGATCAATTGTGGGTGATCCAACTTTAGGAGTCAGAACTAGGTCTTCCTATAGAAACCTTAGTCAGATAGCAATGATTTCAAAAATTGAACCTAAGACTATAGAGGAAGCCCTACCTGATCCTGATTGGATCATAGCTATGCAAGAAGAGTTAGCCCAATTTGAAAGAAACCAAGTCTGGGAACTATTACCTAAACCTGAGGGCAAATCTGTCATTGACACTAAGTGGGTTTTTAGGAATAAGTTAAATGATCAAGGAGAAATAGTCAGAAATAAAGCCCGCTTAGTAGCGAAAGGATTCAGTCAGGTAGAAGGGTTAGATTATGACGAAACCTATGCCCCGGTAGCTAGACTTGAGTCCATTAGGATGTTATTAGCCTTTGCATCCCATAAAGGATTTAAATTATACCAAATAGATATAAAGTCAGCTTTCCTAAATGGATTCATTAAGGAAGAGGTCTATGTAGGACAACCCCCTGGGTTTGAAGACTTAGAAAGACCTGACCATGTTTACAAACTCACTAAGACACTTTATGGATTAAAACAAGCACCTAGGGCCTGGTATAAACGCTTATCAACTTACCTAATCTCTAATGACTTTAAACAATGACAAATTGACTCAACCCTATTTATTAAAACCTTAGGAAAAGAAATCTTTATTGCCCAAATCTACGTCGATGACATAATCTTTGGGTCCACCAACTCTAATTTTTTAAGAGAATTCGTAAAAATAATGGAAAACGAGTTTGAAATGAGCCTAGTTGATGAGCTTAACTTTTTCCTAGGGTTACAAATTAAACAAACTAGGGATGGAAACTATGTCCATCAATTTAATTATGCTAAAGAGTTAATAAAGAAATTTAAAATAGACAACTCTAAAAGCATAAATACCCCTATGGTCACAAATGTAAAAATAGATAGTGACCCTAATGGTAAACCAGTAGATCTTAAACTCTATAGAAGTATGATTGGGAGTCTACTGTACCTTCTAGCCAGTAGACCTGATATTCATTTTGCCATAGGAATGTGTGCTAGATACCAAACCTGTGCTAAGGAAACGCACTTAGTAGCCCTAAATAGAATTCTAAGATATGTTAAGGGCACTTTAAATGTACGGATTTGGTATCCTAGGACCTCAACCTTTGACTTGTCAGGATACTCGGACTCTGACTACGCTGGTTGTAAATTAGATAGAAAGAGCACAAGTGGAAGCTGCCAACTATTAGGAAATAGTCTAGTAAGTTGGTGCAGCAGAAAACAACACTATGTAGCTCTATCCACAACTGAAGCTGAGTATGTTGCATTAGGAGAGTGTGTAGCACAACTTTTATGGATGATGCACACTCTTAAGGACTTCCAGCTCAACTACACCCAAACTCAAGTCTTTATTGACAATATAAGCTCAATTAATCTAACTAAGAACCCAATCCAACATTCCAGAACTAACACATAGAAGTTAAACACAAGAGACCACGTAGCCAGGGGTGAGATAGTCCTTAAACATGTAGATTCTAAATCTAACTTAGCTGACATATTCACCAAACCCCTACCTGAGTCTGAGTTCAGTTCACTAAGAAGGAAGTTGGGATTATGCTTAGTAGAATAGGGTTACTCTACTTTTGATTTTAAAATGCTTTACATAATTTTTAAATCAGTTTCTAAAATAATTTTTTTAATTTCAAAATCAGCTGTTAATTAGTTTGAAAAATCTTTTTAGCAGTTTTCGACTTAGTTTTCTTTTCAAAAGCTACCCCCTTCAAAACTAGGGTCTTTTTCGCAAATGGACTTAGCCTAGGCCCTAACCCTAGAACTGCATGCACCTATAGATTTAGAAGCCAGCATCTCACAAGCACCTTAGGGTACTTTTGACTGATAACCTAGAATGGATTGAGATGCTTAGGTCTTTGCCTTAATTCAAGATGCTTTAAGTCAGTGCATCTGCAGTAATTGGGGCACTAAATACAACTTAAACAGTAATCAAGTTAAGTGTCAAGTGTAGAAAATCTAACTTGAACAGAACACTTAACTCGACTAACCCTAGCGAAAACTATTATTTATAACAGTTAGTAAGTAGCTAATTAGGTTAGACAGGACTCTATAGAGATAATTGAAATTACATTGGTTCAGTTTGGTCTTGAATTGGTTTAGTGCATCACATTATGAAATTTATTTATCTTTTTCCTGCTATATGACTTTGTTTTTGATATTTGGCAAAGGGGGAGAGATAGGAAAGGATAAAAGCTTTAAATTTTTTTTCAAAATTCAAAATTTCAAAACTTTATCCTGTCTTCAAAAAGTACTTAATCTATTTGTTTTCAAAAGTACTAAGTTTTTCTTCAAAGTTTCTCTAACATAAAGCTGCTTTCAAATTTTTTAGTACTTAAACTTAAAACTGCTTTCAAATCTGTTTTAGTACTTAAACCTAAAGTTGCTTTCAAACCTTTTTAAGTACTTAAACCAAAAGTTGCTTTCAAATTTTTTAAGTACATAAAACTTAAGCAGTTGGAAATTTTGCTATGTACTTATCTTAAACTTAAGCTATGGTTCTAAGAACTTAAAACTTCAGAAGATGTCTCTTTTCTACTGACTTGGAATTTTTTGTGTGTAAATCTTCAAAAGTGCACAACTATTTTTTTTTGGAAAATATGTTTCTAAAGTGTCTTTTGAAAATTGTTCTAAGTGTTTAAAAATTAATTCCATCTTTAGACTTAGAATTTAAAAAAAAACCCCCACGAACTTATGAAAAACCTAGGGGGAGATTCCTTCCAGGGGAGGAAACTAAAAGTTTACATCATCTGTTCAGATTTACTTAACTTTTTGAACCGGGTTGCCATAAATCAAAAAGGGGGAGATTGTTGGTGCAGACAGCACCCAAGTCAAACCTGTGTTTTGATCAATGGCAAAGGGTTCAAAAGTTAAGATGTTTTGTTTTTCTAACATACTACTTGAGTGTGCAGATTAAAGTCCTAGCGAAGGACTACTAGGCACCTAGCGAAGGACTGCTAGGCATCGGAACCCTAAGACCCAGCGAAGGGCTGTTGGGCAGCTAGCGAAGGGCTGCTAGGAGTCAAAGACTTGGCGAAGGACTGCTGGGCACCAGGCGAAGGCGAAGGACTACTGGGCACCAGGCGAAGGACTGCCTAGAACTGAAGACCTGGCGAAGGACTGCTGGGCACCAGGCGAAGGACTGCCTGGAACTGAAGACCTGGCGAAGGACAACTAGGCACCTAGCGAAGGACTGCTAGGAAAAAGTCCAACCGGAGGAGCCGGTTGGCAACAGGTAAATTCTCCCGAGAGGAGTAGGTGAGGACGCGTTCCCCGTTGAGGGAACAGTAGGCGTCGGTTCGACCTAGGGCTCCATTTTGGAGACCCAAAGTCAGAACCAAGACAGCTAAGGCTGTATAAAACTAATACTTGATTGCTTTATGTTGTTTTGGACTAACCCTGGATGCAGGACCGAAGGAATGAGTGTCTGCACCTCAGAACGCCTCAAAGGAGAGAGGCAACTGCTGAGTAGGGCGCCTCCAGTGTCCCAGGTGCCCCCAAGGTCAAGGCAAAACAAGTTGAGCAAGAGTACGCTTCGGAAGCTTACTGGGCGGGGCGCCCCCGTACTCCTGGGCGCCCCCGTGCTCCCGGGCGCCCCCAGTGCCCAGGGCTCCCCGAGCTCAAGCCAACGAAGTGGATAAAGGTTATCCAGCTGAGAAGCCCACGGAAAGGGTCAACCAGGGCACCCCCAACGTCCCGGGCGCCCCCACAGTCAACCCTTAGCCCTATTCGAGTGGGATAAGAGCTGACCGAGACTTGCTCGGATCGGGTGACACGTGGGGGGGGGGGGCGCCCCCAACGTTCAGGGCACCCCGAGAGGCTATAAAAAGCCCCTCGACCCCAAGGCTTCGAAAATCAACTTCTTCCAACGTAAACATGCTCTTCTACTCAAGCGCTTCGCTCTAGAAACCTCTCAACTCGAGATACAAGCGTCGACGACGTCCCTCTGCTCCGAGATACATCCCACACTGGACATCGATAACAAGAGCTGTCTTTTCTTTGTTTACTATACTGCAGTTATAATATCTATTTGTAAACCATTTTACGCACATATAGAATTGCCCGCAGTAAACGGTCAACGACCGTGGGCCTTGGAGTAGGAGCCGACCGTGACTCCGAACCAAGTAAAATCTTAGTGTTTGTGTATTGTTTTGTTTTAATTTTTCCGCTGTGTTTTCTCTTTTCCAATCTGAAATGACTTACGATATTCACCCCCCCTCTATCGTTTTCTCTCGATCCAACACAAGTGTCCAAGAGGATCCAAGAGAAAAAGAACCATCAATTGAAGTGGAGGAGTTGAGTGAAAGAGAATCCACATCATCTGATAAAGAAGTATCAACATCAAGGGTTGAGGGGGAGGAGAGACCCTCAACCGTACCGGATCAAGAGGAGGCATCCACATCATCAAAAGTTGAAGAAGAAGTTCTAACCTCCACCAAAGCCAAATCAAAAGAACATATCACATGTTTTTGTTGCAACGAAAAGGGGAACTATAATGGCAAGTGCCCTAAAGGTAAAAAGGAGGTAAAATCTAAACCCGTTTCAATTCAGTTAAATTCTAACAAGGGTTGTAGGAATGAGGAAGCTCAAAACAAAAGAAGGAGGATTCGATGCTTCACGTGTGGTGAGCTAGGGCATTACCACACCAAGTGTCCAAGGAAAAAAGAGCTCAAGAAAATGGGACACTTGAGGAGATAGGAGAAGGACGAATGGAAGAAGCAAAGCTCCCAACAAGGAAGGACTGCAAGGGTAAGGGAGGTATTTTCTAACCCTAGGGTAAAATGTAATTCAATTTCAAGTTCTTCCTTGCATTTTAAAAATCATGTTAATTATCCATCCATGCATGCTAGTTTTAATGAAAAATATTTAATGGTGCATAACTTTGGATTTAGATATAATGATAGGACTAAGGTTAACAAGGTAGATTAACATCCTAGGAAGAACATGCATAATGATAGACCTAAGACCTCTAGACCTAAGGATCATGACACTAATTCCAAGAAGGGAAGGAATGTGCCTAGGAAAATGGGTAGTTCTTGGAATGTCCAAAGTGGACATATGGACTCCAAGGTTAAAGGTCAAAAGAGGGAAAATCAAGCCTTGAGGGAAAGGCTTGATACATTAGAAAAGACCCTAGAATGATTCAAGGTTGGATCTAAGGGCTTAGACATGTTGTTGGGTAGCTTAAAACCCAACTATGATAGATCGGGGTTGGGATACCGGTCTAAGACCTCCAAGGCCAACAAAAGGAAATATGCTGGGGAAGCATATAGTCTTGGCAAGAGGGAGAAGATCAAAAATGTCAAGGGGTGCCAATTGAGGGCAGAAGGAACAACTTAACCAAAGACAAGCTGTCTAAGGTTAATAAGGTTCATTTTGTTGGCCAAGAGTCACCGGGGGCACACCGGTGTGGCTTAGTGTGGATTGAGTCACCATGGGAGGTGGCTAGGGCTCAGAGTTCAAGGGGGAGCTCTAGGAGCCTTTGGTGTCTATGGTAAATGGATCTCAAGAGTTTCTCTCCTTAGAAATTAGGTGAAATGTGTCAAAAAGGGTTAGAAGACTTGCGTAAGTCTTAATCCTAGGTTTTGGCACATTAAAAGGAAATTTAGGGAGAAAAAAATGAAAATATAATTATATTGGGTAAAATTGGGTTTTAATTTGTGAATACCATGTAATTCAATAATAGAAATTAACTATAATCAAGAATAAGAAGAAACAATGAGGAGAAATCACAATTGAGACTTTTGGGATGAGTTTCAATGATACATTTTAGGATAAATTGAGTTTCGTGCCAATCTTGGGATCTGGAGTACATTTGTTTGGAAATGTATTTTTCCCAAGTAGACATTGGCTCCACAAATCTCCCCACAAAATTTTATAATTTTTGGAAATTTGTAGAATTATTTAGGGATTACTGAAATTGGATTGAAAAACCTGAAGGTTTTGATAATGGCAAAGGGTGCAGAAGTTAAGATATTATTGTGTTCTAACTTGTTCACTGAGTGTGCAGGAAGAAGTCCTAGGTACACTAGGCAAGAAGTGTTAGTAATATGAGAGAAGTGTCCTAAGGCAATCGCATTATGATTGTAATCATTTACTTTAATAAATGAATATTCACTATTTGAGTATACATGTTCATGTATTTGATTGAGATCTTGAACTCATTTACTGAATGTCCGCAATACAATTCACAGCATGAGAGAATTTGTGATGAATTTACAACTAGTGATTATCTCTACATATGCAATTGTGAAGTATTGAAATTGTCCCTAGTCGATGAATTGATAAACACGGACACTATCAATTCTGTTGAGACTAGCATGGGTTATTCTCTAATCAGCTGATTCTCACTGGCTGGTGACATTGGGATGTCCGGAGATAAACATGGATGCTAGTTAAGGAACTAGTTCATTGGAGTGACTGGCTGTAAAACTTCACATGGTAGTCTACATATAGACATGTCAGTGAAGTTCTTACCGCAGCTTAAGTGCGATGTTCCTTTGACTTACGGTGTTCAAGTCATCTTGGTCATGGAGACTTATACTTTAACATCTTAAGAAAGCATCTCCAAGGAGGTGTGGACCCAGGATGATTGGGTATAAGCCGAAGTGCCCGAAGATGTTTGAACAGCCTACAAAGGATTCACCACTCCTTGCGAGGAGATGTATACCCAGGCCTATCGTCGGATTGTTACTCAAAGCCTCTGGCCAGAGCATGTCATGTTTAGAGTATGTGTCTCTTAAATACATGAGAGTAATTAGAAATCCAAAGGACGAGAGAACGTAACTTGGGCTAGGTGTGACGTAGTCAGCCTAGTGGGGACTGACACACACAGACCATGTCCTGAACCAAGTGGGTATAAGATGGTGAAGGGAATGAGGCACGATTCATTAGAGCTGCTGAAGGGTTTCAGAATTATATCTGAGGTCAACCGTTGATCTTTCGATTAATTGGGGATCATGATGTACTACTAGGTGCCACTCATGATCGTTCTATAATTGGTTAATTATAGACGACCAACATAAATCGAAAGCCTATTTAGTCACACGCACAACGAGTAATCCGAGGGATTTAAAATGAGTTGAAAATTAGATTTTCCAATCAAGAGAAATAAGTCGAATCTGAATTTATCAGAGGCGCATCGGAAGCTTAAAATGGCTAAGTCTTTTGAAGGCTTATTGGGCGAATTAAATGAGTTTAATTCGCGAGGGCTTTGGCTTGGTTTGCCTGGCCAAAGAGGGTGCCCACCCTCTTTGGTTTGGCCGGCCACCAATAGGAGAGAAACCAATTAATTTGGTTTAAATTATAAAATAAATCAAGCGCGATTTGTTTTATAAAATTATGGATAAATAAATTAATATAAAGAAATTTATATAAAGAAAATTGTAGAAATTTATTCTTTTTATGGAAATTAAAATGAACCATGAATTGGTTTAATTTTAATTTATAAAATCAATTATGAATTGATTTTTCCATGATAAGAAAATTTCATACAAATTTTATTCCATAATTAAAAAGAGAGATGTATTTATTTTATTATAAAGTTAGTTATAATAAAACTAGGCATAACGGAATAATTCACAAGAAAATTTATAAGATAAATTTTTTATGAAAATTTATTCCGTTAATTCCGTTAAAGGGGAGACTTGGCAAGGGAGAGGCTACTATATAAAGGAACCAAAGGCAAGCCTTGAATTCCAATCAATTAATCAAGAGATTAGTAGCTCCCTCTCTCTCTCTAACTCTCTCTCTCTCTAGGGCCGGCGCCCCTCTCTCTCTCTAGGGCCGGCTCTCTCTCCTCCCCTAGGGTCGGCGCACATCCCAAGGGTGGCCGAGAGCTTCATCCACCAAGAAGGTGCCGAAGAAGAAAAGCGGATCGCGACTCCTTCCTTCCTTTCCCGGAATTTTGATTCCGTTACTTGGTGGTTAGTTTCCATCTTTTCTCTCTTGTTATTCTAGTTGTGCCTTTGGAGAATCTAGTAGTTCTCGTCGGCATAAAACTCGTGGCTTTACGAAGTCATCCCGAAGAGAACTCGGCGTGGACGCGAATAGAGGCGGAGCTTCCAAGGGACGCTACGGTTGGATCTCGTCCCTTACTTCGAGTTACGCGAGGTACTAAGTAAATTAGTTTACTTTTCCAGAAAATTTTAATTTATGATCATGTCCACACATCATAAGGTCGCATGCTAGATACGTGGTTAAAAATAATTTGAGAAATTATTTATGCTAATTCTTCCGCTGCACGTAAATATTTAAAAATTTACGAACCCGTATCCTTGTCAACATGCACCCGGTCCCAACAGTGGTATCAGAGCCGGTTAGTGTTCGACATAATCATATAATTATTTTGCGGAAATCTTTGTCATGATCTCAATTTTGGAAAATTTTCCAATTATGGAAACTTTCCAATTATGATAAATTTTAGATTTTTCAATGTTTGGAAATCCTCATGAAATTTCGCAAACTTTTGAAATTTCCTAGTTTCTGAAATTTTATAATAATTGTGAAAACTTCCCATCTTTGGAAACTTTCCAATTTTGGAAATTTTCTATTTTAGAAATTTTCCAACTTTGGAAATATGTAAATTTCTTTATACCAGAAACTTACAATTATTCTGAAAACCTATTATGAAATCTCGCAATTTTGGGCACTTTCATTCAAGAAAGTCTAAACAAATTTATGGATAATTAATTGACAATTAAATTCAAATTGGTTTTAAATTATCAACAAAATTCTTTATTTTGGATTGAGCCTCGGGGAGCCGTCCAATTTAAAGTTAGTTGTTGTAATTTAATTTCCCAATTTTGAATGAAATTGTCATGTTTAATTTGGTTACGTTTCAGAAGCGGACCAAATTGAATTTACGACAAATTTCTTTTCTTTGGGTATCTGAGCCTCGGGGAGCCACCCTTAGAAAACAATTTGTTGTAATTAATTAAATTCATGAATAAAATATGATTTAAGAGGTGATGCTCTTACATATTGTTGTCTCCAAAATTAATTAGGAAAATGGTTTCATATAGAGTTTTCTTAAAAGAGATTTTCATGAAAATAATATGTGGTTGAATTAAGGGAATCTGTCTCTTAATTTAATAAGATTTGATTTAGAGAAATCAAAGTCTTAAACATATTATTTCCGAAATTGATTATGATAATTTAGGAAATTGTTTCCCAAAACAATTCCTTCAATAAAGTATGAAATTAGAATTAGGAAATCCGGTTCCTAATTCAATGAATGAGACTTGATAAATTAAGTCACATACATACTTTATTAAGGAAATCGTTAGTCATGACATAATTATATGTCATGAATGTGCTTAGAAAAGAAAGGATGAGACCCAAAACCCCTTACAAAATATTAAGGCCAACACCTTCCATTAATATGGTTAGAATCGGAGTTTTGTTTCTCGTTTGGGTTGATGGACACATCCATGCCCGGCTTGAACTTCAACATGTTCAAACCATGGAATTAGTTTAGGAATAATATAGTTGGAGTCAGAGGTCAATCCTTAGTTTTGGTTGTTGGACACATCCAAGCCTGACTAAACGGTTGAATGAGCTCCAACCATATTAAAACTATTTCTTGATTAATGGGTCAGCCTTAAGCTTGGAGCATCGATTTGTTGTGCCACAGCCAAGGTCGATGTAAAGAGAGGTGCAGTTGGGTGCTATGTATAATGTTGCATACTTGTTAATGAGTTAACAACCCAATGATTTATGCAAACATTCAATTAGTTGACAGCATAAAGTGATAGTTACATATATGTGATATGTAATCGGTATAATTACCTACCTTCATAGCTAAGAATAACTTGATGGCCACAGTCATGGTTGTTCTTATCTATGGTTGGATATCAACTTATTTGGAGATGTTCCTACGATCTCCCGAATTGATAAAAAAGGGTTATTCAATTTGAAAAATAAATAGAATTTTTTATTAATGTATGTTGATACATTCTTTAATCATTCTTCTCACATAAGCTCAATTTGTATTTCTAGGATAATCACTCGATCATGTCTTCTCTGAATTTACGTTCCTTTTGGACACCAATAAACTGACCGGGCTGAACTTCATGGACTGGCTTCGAAACCTGAGGATAGTCCTCAAGGCAGAGAAGCTTGCTTATGTCCTTGAAGATCAACTTCCCAACCGTCCTCCTGAAGGTGCAACTCCAAACCAGTTAGTGGCCTATCAGAAACATGTGACCGATTCTGAACTTGCGAGTTGCATCATGCTAGCCTCTATGGTACCTGAGCTGCAAAAGCAGCATGAGCATATGGATGCTTATACCATCATCTTCCATCTTCATGAGTTATTTGAAGAGCAGGTGAGATTCGAAAGGTTCGAAGTCTCCAGACTCCTTTTCACCTCTAGGATGCAGGAAGGCACTTCTGCCTCACAGTTTGTGTTAAAGATGTTGGGGTACATTGAGCGACTGAGCACTCTCGGTTTTGCAATGGATCATGAACTAAGTATTGACTTAATTCTGCATTGTTTGCCCAAAAGTTATTCACAATTTGTGATGAACTATCGGATGAACAAGCTGGAGACTACCATTCTTGAGTTGCTCAACCTGCTGAAGACTATTGAGCCTTCTGTAAAGCAGGATCAGAAGACGGTACTGTTAGTTGGTTCCTCGAAGAAAGGTTCTAAGAGGAAGGCCAAAGAACAGAATAAAGGAAAGAAGAAAAAGGCCAAAAAGACTGAAAAGACACCAAAAGGCACTTGCCATCACTGTGGCAAGGAGGGTCACTGGCGAAGAAACTGCAAGGTTTATCTTGAGTCCTTGAAGAAGAAGGCATCCGATGCCCCATCCTCTTCAGGTATCTTCGTTATTGAATGTCACTCTATTTCCTCAAATACCTGGTACTTGATACTGGGTGTAGCTCACATATATGTAATGACATACAGGGGCTAAGGAATAGAAGAAGACTCGTCAAAGGAGAAGCGAATTTGCGAGTTGGAAATGGAGTAAAGATTGCTGCTGTTGCCATCGGAACATATTTGCTAAAGCTCCCTACTGGACGTATCTTAGAATTGGATAATTATTATTTTGTTCCTTCGTTAATAAAGAACATTGTATCTATTTCATGTTTGAATGAAAAGGGTTATCATTTAACTTTTAGTAACAATTATTGTTACATAACTTTAAATGGCGTTCTTTATGGGAATGGAACTTTGTGCAATGGTATCTACACGTTAGATTTATCCGGTGACGTTTTCAATATCGAAGTTAGCAACAAACGTGCTCAAATAGATAATCGAATAGACTCCTACACGTGGCATTGTCGTCTTGGCCATGTAAGTAAGAAACGCATGACCAAATTACACCGATGTGGAATTTTGGAATCATTTGAACCCGGTTCATTTGATACATGCGAATCATGCTTAAAAGGTAAGATAGCCAAATTACCCTTTTCTGGAAAAGGTAATCCAGTGGGAGAATTGCTTGGTCTAATACATACTGATGTATGTGGACCAATGTCAACTCTTGCACAAGGAGGCTATAGCTACTTCATCACCTTTATCGATGATCACTCACGATTCGGGTACGTGTTCTTGATGAAACACAAATCTGAAGCTTTTGAGAAATTCAAAGAGTTCAGAAATGAAGTAGAGAAACAGCTTGGCAAAAGTATTAAGATACTTCGATCCGATCGGGGTGATGAATACTTAAGTCAAGAGTTTCAAGATTATCTTAGGGACAATGGGATATTGTCTCAATGGACTCCGCCGTATACACCACAGCATAATGGTGTATCTGAGAGGCGCAACCAAACCTTGATGGACATGGTTAGGTCGATGATGAATCATGCAACTCTTCCAAAATCCTTTTGGGGCTATGCACTTTTTTTTTTTTTTTTTTTTTTTAAAGGAAAGGATTTTATTTCAAGAAGAGAAAGATCCATTTTAGAAGGGGGGCCAAACCTAACCTTCCAAAATGGGGTTACATCCAAGAACACTGAAATTACAAATTTAAAAATCTGCACAAAATCAGCTCGAAGAACTTTATAACAAAGCAGCCATTTTAAAATTGATTGATAACACCAACAGTGCGATTCCAACTTGATATATTCCATAACTTCAGAAGATGACCCTTATAGAACATCACCAAAGATCAAGATTCAGAGAAATAAGAGATCCCGAGATCAAACCAGAGTATCACAAAACCAGCCAGCATGAGTCATGACTGACTAAGAGACAGCCCAGATTATCTGCCGCCTCTGATAGCATCAATACTGAACACAAAGGAGACAATGATTCTATAATATATGGGGACATCAAATCATAGCTCTGAAAACAAGAAGAACAACCCTGTGATACAGTGAATAACCCTTTAGCCTTGGAGAATACCGAAATATCAAGAGATAGCCATAAAAAAAAACATAGCTGAATCAAGAAAACACGATCGAATCTTAAAAAACCCCCAAACTACTTGGAGATACCATCCACAATTATGGGAAATCCATCAAGAACAGCAATATAATACAGAGTAGACAGATTCTGAAAACCCCACCAGCTTTAAGCCCAAACTGATAATTTTCC
>JAGFNQ010006931.1:0-21616 GCA_024364735.1 Boesenbergia rotunda
AGGTGTTGATAAAGTGCATCAATTTGAGTTTTAGGTTCATCAAAACAAGAACTTAAATGAACTCCAATCATTGGGAAAGCTAATGTACAAGTCATGTGCATTTAGCCCAAGGAACATGGTTGGATATTGTTTTTGAAAAAACATTTCAAAACTATCTTGGAAAACCCTTGGTGAAGACTATCTTTTGATAGCACTCATCATTGATGAATGGATACAAATAGAGTAAAACATTGAAGTATTTCAATGGTTTCCAATTTTGTGTCCAATTTTGGAAATGAAGGTTATTTTCATAGAAAATTATTTTTCCATGATGGTATATGGTATAATAATATCTACACCAAAATTTCAAAATTTTTCGAATTTGTAGAATTATTTAGGAGTTTCTGAAATTCGAATCTGAATTGTTTTCAGAAATCAGAACTCCCAATCGATCGGGTGATCGATTGGGACCATAGCCAATCGATTGTTCAATCGATTGGTCTATCCTTTTACGAGCACAGAAGCTCGGGTAGTCGATCCGGTGATCGATTCAGGTAGCCGTAATCGATCGGCTGATCGATTAAGGCAGGTCGTAATCGATTGGTTCCCAACACCAATCGATTGGTGAGACTGAAACTGTCTAATTTCAGTCTAATAACCCATTTTTAAGTAACCTAACAATCCCTAGACCCTAGAATTACTTTTATATGTATATTTGGGTAAATTTCATTGTGAAATCAAAAAGGGAAATGGTTTGGTGAACATTTAAGGGTTAAGGAGAGATTTTGATTCAAGTTTTGAATTTCAAAATCTCAATCACCTCAAGTTGAGTTTCCTAAAGGTTTAGGAACTCTAAATCATTGTTGGTGCAATGATAGAGGTTTAGAGCATGTTTTGAGGGGAGGTCTTCCTTAACAACATGTGGTTGCATTTTCTTTTTGGGTTAAGTGAATGAATAGAGATTGGGAATCTTCATGAGTGCTCAAGGTTGAGCATAGATTCAATGAAAATTATGGGATTTTCATTGGGTATACCTTTGACCATATAGACTATCGGGGAGAAGTTTGATGTGTGTCAAAGGGGGAGAAATTTGGGAGAGATTGAAAGGCTAATAGGGATTAGTCTTTCTCAAACATATTGTCAAACATCAAAAAGGGGGAGATTGTTGGTGCAATCTTGGTTAGGTCAGGGTTGACCTAGTTTGACTGAGCTCGGGTGAGCTTAGGTCTGTGGGAGATTGTTGGTGCAATCTTGGTTAGGTCAGGATTGACCTGGTTTGACAAAGCTCAGGTGAGCTTGAGTCTGGTAAGCTCGGGTGAGCTCGAGGTCGTATGTTTCGATGTTTGATAATGATGTTTGAGTGGTCATGAATTGTGAGTCAAGTGGGTCAAGGTTGACTGGAGACTTGACTGGGAAAGACCTAGTGGGACTAGGTGAAGTCCAGGTAGATCGGGGAGATCGTACGCTGGCATGACAAAAGACCTAGTGAGACTAGGTGAAGTCCAGGTAGATCGGGGAGATCGTACGCTGGCATGGCAAAAGCTAGTGGGACTAGGCAGACCTAGTGGGACTAGGTGAAGTCCAGGTAGATCGGGGAGATCGTACGCTGGCATGGCAAAAGACCTAGTGGGACTAGGCAGACCTAGTGGGACTAGGTGAAGTCCAGGTAGATCGGGGAGATCGTACGCTGGCATGGCAAAAGACTAGTGGGACTAGGTGAAGTCCAGGTAGATCGGGGAGATCGTACGCTGGCATGACAAAAGACCTAGTGGGACTAGGTGAAGTCTAGGTAGATCGGGGAGATCGTACGCTGGCAAGGGAAAAGAAGACCTAGTGGGACTAGGCACACCTAGTGGGACTAGGTGAAGTTGAAATCTTCGATTCGATGATGCAATCAAAGCGTTTGGTTTCATCAAGAATGAAGATGAACCCTGTGTCTACAAGAGGGTTAGTGGGAGCACAGTTGTCTTCCTGATCTTGTATGTAGATGACATACTCCTCATTGGGAATGATATCCCTTCACTACAGTTTATGAAGACGTGGCTAGGGAATTGTTTCTCAATGAAAGACTTAGGTGAATCAGCCTATATCCTAGGCATCAAGATCTATAGAGATAGATCTAAGAGATTGCTTGGCTTAAGTCAGAGTACATATATTGACAAGGTGCTTAATCGTTTTGCCATACAGAATTTCAAGAAGGGATTTCTGCCAATGTCACATGGTGTGAGTCTTTTGAAGACTCAAGGTCCCTCTTCTAAGGAGGAGAGAGACCGTATGGATCAGATCCCTTATGCATCCACTATAGGGTCTATCATGTACGCCATGCTTTGTACTCGACCAAATGTCTCATATGCTTTGAGCATGATGAGCAGGTACTAGTCAGATCCAGGTGAAAGTCACTGGACAGTTGTCAAGAATATTCTTAAGTACTTATGAAGAACGAAAGAATATTTCATAATATTTGAAGGCGATGAGGAGCTAGCTGTAAAGGGTTACAGTGACGCAAGCTTCCAAACAGACGGGGATGATTTTAGATCGCAGTCAGGGTATGTGTTTTGCCTGAATGGTGGTGCTGTGAGCTGGAAGAGTTCAAAGAAGGACACAGTCGCAGATTCTACAACAGAGGCCGAGTATATTGCTGCATCTGAGGTAGCAAAAGAGGCTGTTTGGATCCGAAAGTGTTGGTGTAATCTTGGTTAGGTCAGGGTTGACCTAGTTTGACTGAGCTCGGGTGAGCTTAGGTCTGTGGGAGATTGTTGGTGCAATCTTGGTTAGGTCAGGATTGACCTGGTTTGACAAAGCTCAGGTGAGCTTGAGTCTGGTAAGCTCGGGTGAGCTCGAGGTCGTATGTTTCGATGTTTGATAATGATGTTTGAGTGGTCATGAATTGTGAGTCAAGTGGGTCAAGGTTGACTGGAGACTTGACTGGGAAAGACCTAGTGGGACTAGGTGAAGTCCAGGTAGATCGGGGAGATCGTACGCTGACATGACAAAAGACCTAGTGGGACTAGGTGAAGTCCAGGTAGATCAGGGAGATCGTACGCTGGCATGGCAAAAGACCTAGTGGGACTAGGCAGACCTAGTGGGACTAGGTGAAGTCCAGGTAGATCGGGGAGATCGTACGCTGGCATGGCAAAAGACCTAGTGGGACTAGGCAGACCTAGTGGGACAGGTGAAGTCCAGGTAGATCGGGGAGATCGTACGCTGGCATGGCAAAGACCTAGTGGGACTAGGTGAAGTCCAGGTAGATCGGGGAGATCGTACGCTGGCAAGGGAAAAGAAGACCTAGTGGGACTAGGCACACCTAGTGAGACTAGGTGAAGTCCAGATGGATCGGGGAGATCGCATGCTGGCAAGGTGGAAGTCTACCGAGAGACTAGACCTAACTCGAGGGTTAGGCAAATCTGGTTGGGAACCAGGTTATGTCCGAGCTGGGAGCTAGGCACTAGAAATCCAAGTTGGTCAACGGGGTTAACTGGACACTTGGTAGGGGATCCTAGACTTGTGGGAACAAGTTAGGGTGGACTCAATCGATTGGGCAATCGATTGGGTCAATCGATCAGGTGATCGATTAGAGCGGTTTTCGCGAGAGGACAGAAGGGTCCTGAATCGATTGGGTAATCGATTCAGGGTATCGGTAATCGATTGGGTAATCGATTAGGGCGGTTTGCGCGAGAGAACAGAGAGGCTCTGAATCGATTGGGTAATCGATTCAGGGCAATGGTAATCGATTGGCTAATCGATTACGGTTTGAAAACTAGCCGTTGAACGGCTAAGTGTGACGTGGTAATCGATTGGGTAATCGATTACCAAACCCTAGGCCACGAGTATAAGGTCTTTCGCGCAGGTTTTGGCCGTAGCTCTTCTTCCTTCTTCCACGCCATTTCAAGAGAAGCTTTGGGGCTTAGTGTTGCTGGACTTCCAAAGTTCTAGAGGCGATCACAAGCTTGAAGATAACAAGAAAAGCAAAGTGTGAGCTTATTTTTTGTAAATCTTGTGAGATTTCTTTTGTATTTGCTTTGTCTCTTGTTGTATCTTTGTGAAAGCTTGTAAGAGGTTTCTCCACCTCAAGAAGGAGACTTTCATAGTGTATGAGAGTGTGAGGAGAGTGGATCCTTGGATTAGTCACCTGACCGGGGTGGATACCAAGTAAATCCTTGTGTTAGCGATTGCTTGAAGTCTTCCGCCGCGACAAATCATCTACAAGCGAATCGAAGCTAATCACCCCCCCTCTAGCTCCTCTACCGGTCCCAACAGAAAGTTCATTACAGAGCTTGGTGTGGTTCCTAGCATAGTAGTCCCCATTGACCTCTATTGTGACAACAATGGGGCTATTGCACAGGCTAAGGAACCTCGGTCACATCAGCGGACCAAACACATACTACGACGCTTCCATCTCATTCGAGAGATCATCGATAGAGGAGATGTGAGGATATGCAGAGTACCCACAGATGCTAACATCGCGGATCCTTTGACTAAGGCTTTGGCACAAAAGAAGCATGATGGTCATACCAGGTCACTGGGTATTAGATATTATAGTGATTGACACTAGTGCTTAGAAAACACTACTCTAAACCATTCCTAGTCAAGTATTAATATTCAAGGACAATATTAATGCATGGAGACTAGCATGTAGGTCAACTGATGACTTGAGCTCACAAGTCATGGATATGTGATATCAAGTTGACACATGGGTATATATTGGAGAATGTGTACTGAATTGACCCACCATGAGAAAGATTCATAGATTGCCATATGAGTATTATAAACTTTCTCATGTGATTATTAGTATGAATAGTCCTTAGACTTGAAGTCACTACGGTTCCCTACATAAGGAGTTATGTACTTTGGTATCGTCAAACGTCACCCGTAACAGGGTGGACTATAAAGGCGATCACTGGGTATGTAATGAATTATGCGGAGGGATGCGAGTGATGTAGATGGGATCTATCCCTCCCATATGACGGGAGTGATATCTGTGGGCCCCTTGAACGAGTAAGACTACTAAAATGCATGACCATGCTCAATTGAGTCAATATGAGATATTGATCTCATTTGTTTGAGTGAGTCTACTCAGGGATCAAGAAACACAAGATTGACTGAGGATGACATGGTCTATGCCTCATTGGTCAATCTAGATATCGAGGATAGAAGGACAAGGTTATTCATTATCATAGTCACGGAGGTTTAGTCGGATCTCGACTTTTCTTGTTACTTGGGTAGCAATGATGCATTGCTAGATGCCGCTCATTGCTTATGTCTCTAAAGTGGTTTAGACACATTACCAACGTTACGAGAACCTATTGGGTCACACACTAAGGACACGATGCTTCGGAGATTAATTGATCTTGGTTTAACTAAGATTTGATTCGAATTGGATTAATTGAGTTAGACTCAAGTGAATCCAATTAGATTATGGGATTGAATCTAATTTGAGTTAGACTCATCTAGATTAGACTCAACTACTTAATTATGGATAATATTCATTAAAGGGTTTAATAAATATTATTTAAGAGGAAGGCTAAGATGTTGGAACTTGGATGGCTAGAGAGGGGGGGGGGTGAATATAGCCAGACACTTGAAACTTAGCACTTTTCGAATTTCTGCACTCAGAGGTTAGTAGCACAGCGGAAGAATTGCAAAACAGAGTAATGCAGAGATTAAACCCTAGGCTAAGTACAAGCACAAAACGCAGGCATAGAGGATTTACAAGGTTCGGGGATAACTTGCCCCTACTCCTTGGTGTGCCCTTAAGGTGGGCAATCCCTTGATCGTCGGCAGATCAAGCCCCGGAAAATCGGGATAGAAAGCAACCTCCTTCTCGGTGGAGTAACCTCTCCACAGCGTGTTGGTGCAGGAAGTACCATATCGAACCTTGTTTTGATATTGGCAAAGGATTCAAAGTTAAGTTTATTTGTGATCTAATAAAGTTACTTGAGTGTGCAGAAAGAAGTCCTAGCGAAGGGCTGCTAGGCACCTGGCGAAGGACTGCCAGGAAACAAAGTCCTAGCGAAGGGCTGCTAGGCACCTGGTGAAGGACTGCCAGGAAACAAAGTCCTAGTGAAGGACTGCTAGGTACCTAGCAAAGGACTGTTAGGCATCGGAACCCTAAGACCCAGCGAAAGGCTGCTGGGCACCTAGTGAAGGGCTGCTAGGAGTCAAAGACCTAGCGAAGGATAGCTAGGCACCAGGCGAAGGACTACCTGGAAGCGAAGACCTGGCGAAGGACAGCTGGGCACCTAGCGAAGGACTGCTAGGAGACGAAGACCTAGCGAAGGACTGCTAGGCACTAGGCGAAGGACTGCTTGGTATTGAAGACCTGGCGAAGGACAGCTAGGCACCTGGCGAAGGACTGCTGGGCAAAAGTCCAACCGGAGGAGCCGGATGGCATCAGGTAAATTCTCCTAAGAGGAGTAGGTGAGGACGCGTTCCCCGTCGAGGGAACAGTAGGCGTCGGTTCGACCTAGGGCTCCATTTTGGAGACCCAAAGTTAGAACCAAGACAGCTAAGGCTGTATAAACCTAATATTCTATTGCTTTGTGTTGTTTTGGACTAACCTTGGATGTAGGACCGAGGGAATGTGTTTCTGCAGCTCAGAACGCCCCAAAGGAGAGGGGTAAGTAGCTGGACAGGGCACCCCCGGTGTCCCGGGCGCCCCCAAGGTCAAGGCAAAACAACTTAAGCAAAGAAATCGCTTCGGAAGTTCACTGGGGGGCGCCCTCGTGCTCCCGGGCGCCCCGGATGCTCAGGGCGCCGCGGGCTAAAGCTAACGAAGTGGATCAACTCAAGCCAGCGAGAAGCCAGCGGATCGAGTCAACCCGGGCGCCCCCAGCATCCCGGACGCCCCCGGTCAAACCTCAGCCCGATCCTAGAGAGATAACGACTGACCGAGAGTTGCTTGGATTGATTGACACGTGGGCGGGGGGGGGGGGGGGCGCCCCCAATGTTCCGGGCCCCCAGGAGGCTATAAATAGCCCCTCGACCCCAAGGCTTCAATCAACACTTCTTCCAACGCCAATACGCTCTTCTGCTCAAGCGCTCTGCTCCGGAAACCTCCTAACTCGAGGTACAAGCGCCGACGACGTCCCTCTGCTCCTAAGTACAATCCACACCGGACGTCGGTAATGAAGAGTCAATTTTTAATTGTATTCTTACTGCACTTACTACTGTACAACTGTTTGTAAGATTTTGCGCGATTATAGTATTGCCCGCAGTAAACGGTCAACGACCGTGGGCCTTAGAGTAGGAGCCGACCGCGACTCCGAACCAAGTAAAATCTTGGTGTCTGTGTGTTGTGTTTTAATTTCTCCGCTGCGTATTCTCTTTTTCAATCCGAAAACGATTTACGATATTCACCCCCCTCTATCGTTTCTCTCGATCCAACAAGTGGTATCAGAGCGGGGAAGCTCAAATTTGGTGCAACCACCAATTTGAGAATTTTTCAGATTTTTACGAAATCTTTTTAATTTTTTTTTTTTTTTCGAATTTTTATCGTTAATCGAGATTGGTGCAACACCACTCGATCTTATTCGCCTTTTATTTCAAATAAAAAATATCTGTAGGTGGATCTTATACGCCTTTTTTAATTTTCAATTTTCATTTTTTTACCATAAGTCAGAATTGATAAAACGATCAATTTTTAAAAATTTGTCATAAATTTTTTTTACCATTATTTTAATATTTTTTTTCTCAAAATTCGTGCCACCTTAATTCGAGCAACCTTTTTTTAACTTCTATTTTTTCATTAATCAGAATATTCATTTTCTAAAATTTATCTCAAAAGCTTTTATTATTATTTTATTATTCTGCCTCGAAATTCGTGTAATATTTTTTGGGCTATTTTTCTCTCTCTCCGCACTACTAATCCAAGACCAAGTCTTGGTACATTTCTATTTTTTCTCTTTGTGTGCAAGAATTATTCTTAATGGCCAATCAAGAATGGAACAGTATTCGTCCCCCACTATTCTCTGGCGAGAACTTCAGAACCTGGAAGGGGCTAATGGAATCCCACCTAAAGGCCCATCTAGAGCTATGGATGATAATCCAAATGGGGTTTACAGTACCTACAGAAGATGGAATGTCGAACGCCTGGGATAAATTGGACGAACCAACTCTGAGGAAGATCGAGACATATGAAAAGGCGACTGCAATCCTACAATGTGGCCTAACCAAGGAGCAACTCGAACTAGTAGGTCCATTCAGATGTGCGAGAGAAATTTGGGAAAAATTGATTAACCTTCATCAAGAGATCTCAGAAGAAGAAGAAGATCAAGTAAGCTGTCTTGCACTCTCGGTCCAAGCACAAACAGCCGAGTCAGAGTCTGAACACGAATCCAAACCAGAGTCAGAAGACGAATTGACTGAGACAAAAATGGTAACCAATTTCAAATCTTTTTTTGAATTACAATTAAGTAATCAAACAAATACTGTAATGGTCGAGGAAGGTGTAATTTCTATTGCAGGAAAAGCTCCAAGAGAACCACCAAAGAAGAAGCCTCAACCTGTATCCGAGTCCGACTCAGACTCGGAATCAGAAGACAATGGAGGAGACTCGCGACCACTACAAAATACTGAAGAAACAATCAAGCAGAAGAAAGATGACTAAAATCAAGGGGGAGACCTCCAAAAAGAAATCTAAAGGTAAATTTACAGTATTTGAAAATCCATTATTTACCTTGAATAATATGATTGAACCTTATAAATTAGTTAAAGCAAACATTAGTAAATTGGAACAAGAAGATGAAATATTGAAACATAAGGTCAAAATGCTAGAAAGCCTAATTCATAATTTTGCTAATTCTAAAAACCCAGAATATCATTACAATTATGACGTGACTTAGATGGTTACTTTTCTCGCGTATTTTATTATGCTTAGATTTAGGATTGGTTAGATTAAGGACTAAAATGATTAACTGAATTGAACAACATAGTATTGGGTGGAGGTGAGATGATAGTACGTTAGGGAAGCCTTTTCTAATAAGATCAAGTATACACTACTTGGTCTCTTTAGACTGGTGAAACTAGCCGAAGCTACCGATCCAAGACCCAAACTAGTTAGACCAAAATTTATCAAAAAGTAATTTTGAAGATGAAATTTCACTAAAAGGCTTTGTCTAGGAAAGGGTTGATGATCCAATAAGGCTACGGCCAAAGAAGGCCTTGTGCCTCGCCAAGACCTGGAAGCTAATTTTTGAAATTCAAATTCAATTTACTTCTTGTCAAATTCAAATCTAACACAAATTTCAATCAATCATAGAATCAACCATTTTCTTCAAGATAAAATTAAAATTCATTAAAATGGTTTTCAAAATTAATTTAACTTTTCAAAACTAATCATAATTTTTCAAAATAAAATCCTTACTTCTATCAAAACTTGTCTCACAAAAACCCATAAGGTTAACATGCTTGATCACGTAGAACTGGGTGAGACATCTAGGACCTAAAAGCATAATTCACTATCCTTCTAAATAAAACTCAAAGTGCTTTCAAAAGTTATTCAAAATTATCTCTAGTTAATTCGGTTTACTGTACCCTATTTTTTCAACTCTAACAGTTTCAAAATACTGAATTTCATGTTAAATATCACAATAGACTCGTTCTAAATATAATCTAGAGCTTGTTTGATTTAGTTATTGATTGGCCAAACATAGTCAACTGAGTCAAACATGGTCAAAATAGTCAAACCTAGTCAATACTAAAGACCCTTCAAGCACTTAGATAAAGTCAAGACGAGTCGGATACAAGGGGAGTTTTTTATTTGTCGAAAAATTTAGATTTATTCTCAAAAACCTTATGCTCTAAAATTTAGTATCATCTCAAAATAAGGTTTTCAAAAATTGGCTCAAAAACCTTGGTATATTACTATCTCTTTGAAGAACCATTATCATTTCAAAATTTTCTTCGGGGCTTATGCTTTAAAAATTATCTTCATTTCAAGTTGTGTTTTCAAAAATTTATCTCCTTAAAAGCTATCATACTTAGAAGGTTATTCAAAATTATTCTTTTGATTTTAATAAACCCTAAAGACACAGAGGAAGGTCCACTTCATGATCTACAAGGACTCCTAGGATGTGTCAAATTTAGGGGGAGTTTGAGTCAAAAGAAGAATTTCTGAAATATTTTTTTTTTGCTTTTTTTGTAATTATTTGTTTTGAAGTTATTAGATAATTCTTATAATTTAAATCAAACCTTAAAACTCAGAGGAAGATCGCTTGTAGTCAACAAGCTTCCTAGGACTGGGTCAAGTTTAGGGGGAGATCAAATTAAAAGAATTATTGAACATTTTCAAAATTAGATGTTTTCATGCACTGCACGTTTAAAATCTTTTTGAGAACTTAAATAATTTTTCTTTCAAAATACCATTATTTTATTTTTCAAAATTCTTATGGCTATGAAATTATTTTTGAAATAATATTTACTTGGGTTGGAGAAATTTCCAGGACACTTAGGAAAATGTCCTTGTAGTCAACAAGGTTTCCTAGGATTGTGTCAGACTGGAAAAGAAACCTAATCAAGTAAAATATTATGTTTTCAAAATGCATAATACTTTTTCAAAAATTATTTATATTTTTCAAAGTCTAATAGTTTCAAAAACAGTACTTAGACTTTCCAAAAAGGCTCAATCTATTTTTTTCAAAAGTACTTGCATATTTTTCAAAAATGCATATTTTTTTAAAAAGTACTTATATTTTTCAAAAATTGCATAATATCTTTCAAAAGTACTTCTATTTTTCAAAATATAATGTTTTCAAAAATGTACTAATACTTTTCTAAGGCAATAGTATTCTAAGTACGTGAATTTTCTAAAGATTTGCCTATAAATACAAAATCTTTTTTCAAAATTGTACAATACCTTTCAAAGTGGAGTTTTGTTGGTGCAATTTAAGCTTTTTGCTAGGCTTTCAAGAGTTATACTAAGTATTTTTATGTCTTCAAAACTCATAGGCTCTGATACACAAACTTTTTCTTAAAACTTATTTTAAAATATATTTCTTTATTGATATATATAGCCAAGGGGGAGAGCAAGAAAGAGAGAAAGGAATTTTTTTCTCCCTTTTCGAAAAACAAAAATTTCTAAGTGTTTTAAATTTTTTAAGTGCATGTTTTTCCTAAGTAAAATTTTTTCTTAGTAAACAAAATTTGTCTGAGCAAAAACTTTTTGAAAATGTTGGCAAATGTTCCTAAGTAAAGTTTTTTTGGTGAAAAACTTGTCTAGAAAATTCTTAAAGATTTTGTTTTTTTCAAAATACACAAAGTATTTCCAAGCATATTCTTCTAAGTGTGCAAATTCTTTTAAAACAAAATTTTCCCAATTCTCAAAGTTGAAATTTTTTAGGGAAATTTGGATTCAAAATTTTACCTAAGTAATTTTTTTAAAAGCTTTTAACAAAATTTAGGCTTGCTTTTCAAAAGTGTTTGTTGATACAAATGCTTTTTACTCTTTTTGAAACACCTTGTCAAAAATCTATTTTTGGTAAAACTCAGAACTCCCTATTAGAAACCTTGTTCGCCCATGTATGTTTTTGATATATGTCAAAGGTGGAGGAAAGGTCAAAGTTAAGTGTTTTATAACACAAGTATTCAAGGTTTTAGGGGGAGTATGAGAAATAAAGAATTTTTTTCAACTCTACATTTATTCTGTTCATAAACAGTTATACTTCATTGTTTACCTTATGTTCTTAACTGTTATAATTTTTTAACTTAACTTTGAATTGTGTTGCCATAAATCAAAAAGGGGGAGATTGTTGGTGCAGGAAGTACCATATCGAACCTTGTTTTAATATTGGCAAAGGATTCAAAGTTAAGTTTATTTGTGATCTAATAAAGTTACTTGAGTGTGCAGAAAGAAGTCCTAGCGAAGGGCTGCTAGGCACCTGGCGAAGGACTGCCAGGAAACAAAGTCCTATTGAAGGGCTGCTAGGCACCTGGCGAAGGACTGTTAGGAAACAAAGTCCTAGCGAAGGACTGCTAGGCACCTAGCGAAGGACTGCTAGGCATCAGAACCCTAAGACCCAGCGAAGGGCTGCTGGGCACCTAGCGAAGGGCTGCTAGGAGTCAAAGACCTAGCGAAGGATAGCTAGGCATCAGGCGAAGGACTACCTACAACCGAAGACCTGGCGAAGGACAGCTGGGCACCTAGCGAAGAACTGCTAGGCACCAGGCGAAGGACTGCTTGGTACTGAAGACCTGGCGAAGGACAGCTAGGCACCTGGCGAAGGATTGCTAGGCAAAAGTCCAACCGGAGGAGCCGGTTAGCATCAGGTAAATTCTCCTGAGAGGAGTAGGTGAGGACACGTTCCCCGTCGAGGGAACAGTAGGCGTCGGTTCGACCTAGGGCTCCATTTTGGAGACCCAAAGTCAGAACCAAGATAGCTAAGGCTGTATAAACCTAATATTCTATTGCTTTGTGTTGTTTTGGACTAACCTTGGATGCAGGACCGAGGGAATGTGTTTCTGCAGCTCAGAACGCCCCAAAGGAGAGGGGCAAGTAGCTGGACAGGGCACCCCCAGTGTCCCGGGCGCCCCCAAGGTCAAGGCAAAACAACTTAAGCAAAGAAATTGCTTCAGAAGCTCACTGGGGGGCGCCCCCGTGCTCCCGGGCGCCCTGGATGCTCAGGGCGCCCCGAGCTCAAGCTAACGAAGTGGATCAACTCAAGCCAGCGAGAAGCCAGCGGATCGAGTCAACCCGGGCGCCCCCAGCGTCCCGGGCGCCCCTGGTCAAACTTCAGCCCGATCCTGGAGGGATAATGACTGATCGAGAGTTGCTCGGATCGATTGACACGTGGGGGGGCGGGGGGCGCCCCCAACGTTCCGGGCGCCCCAGGAGGCTATAAATAGCCCCTCGACCCCAAGACTTCAATCAACACTTCTTCCAACACCAATACGCTCTTCTGCTCAAGCGCTCTACTCCGGAAACCTCCCAACTCGAGATACAAGTGCCGACGACGTCCCTCTTCTCCTATGTACAATCCACACCGGACGTCGGTAACGAAGAGTCAATTTTTAATTGTATTCTTACTACACTTACTATTGTACAACTGTTTGTAAGATTTTGCGCGATTATAGTATTGCCCGCAGTAAACGGTCAACGACCGTGGGCCTTGGAGTAGGAGCCGACCGCGACTCCGAACCAAGTAAAATCTTGGTGTCTATGTGTTGTGTTTTAATTTCTCCGTTGCGTATTCTCTTTTTCAATCCGAAAACGATTTACGATATTCACCCCCTCTCTATCGTTTCTCTCGATCCAACACAGCGTTTCAAGATGGATGAAATATTAAGTACAAGAAACACAAGAAGAAACCTTACTGAGCACTAAAACCGCAAGAACACAAGCAAACTCCTCACCGAGCTCCACTCAGCGTAGATCTCACGCAAGAACTCCCTTCTTCGTGTCTTCTCGCTGATGGACTCGCCAAGCTTCTTGTTTCTTCTTCCCAAGTGCTCAAGTATTAATAGGTTGCTTCAAGATTCAGAGTGATGCTCAATAGATCAGAGTTGTCGCAAGAGTAGAACAAGAGATGTCGCAAGAATTCGACGTTTGATTGCTTCGTTACTGAGACTTGTTCGCCACCAAGCGCTTAAGTCTCTCCTCACTGTTCCCAGGTCACAGCCATCTTACTGCAGCCTCCAACTGCTCACCTACAACTGCCCACCTACCACTGAGCTCTTCTGGACTCCCTGAGCATCCCTCAGCCGAGCCCCAGTCAGCAGCTCCAGCAGCGCCAGCATCCGTTGCAACCTGAGATGGAAAACGGACAAACCTGCTCCAAGGAAAGACTCCCATTGACTCTCCTTGAGTGTTTGAATCCATTCCTATCACCTGGACCTTAATAAGACCATTAGCACAGCAAATCAAGCAAAGAATCAAATATCAGAGATGAAGAGCAGTGAAAGCAGACATGTTCAGACGTGATCAAAGTGTCGGACAGCGCGTTTGAATTAAAGTGATCGGTCACCGACCGATGCAGGGCTCGTGGATCGGTCACCGGACCAATCCACAGCTTTGTTGGGATTCCCAGATTTCGTAGTCACATGGGCCTGACCGGTCACCAGACCGATTAGGCTGTGCCCTGATCGGTCACCAGACTGATCAGGATGGTCCCAGACCGATTAGGCTCCAGCTGATCGGTTATAGTGAGGATCTCGCGTCACTTGATCGTTTACCAGAACGATCGGAACAATGTTCCAGATCGGTCACCAGACCGATCAGGAGCCAAGCAGTAAGGTTCCCAAAACCTACTGTATGCTCCCTGATCGGTCACCAGACCGATCAGGAGCCAAGCAGTAAGCGAACTGCTGCTCCCTGATCGGTCACCAGACCGATCAGGAGTCGATCAGTAGCCCAACAAGGCCACTGTGTGCTCCCTGATCGGCACCAAACCGATCAGTCATCGCTGGATCGGTCACCAGACCGATCCACGAGGGAACACCGTGCCAACTTCCCTGATCGGTCACCAGACCTATCCAGGCAAGGTCAAATCCACTCCAAGTCACTAGAACAAGCCTCCAGCCCTTCTCTGACTCGTGCTCAGTCCCTCGGACCAAGACTTCATACCCAGTTTCACTCACCAGGACTTCAACCTAGCCCTCCAAGCTAGGACCTGGCCCTCCAAGCCGGGATTTCATCCAACCTAGCCCTCCAAGCCAGGACCTGGCCCTCCAAGCCAGGGTTTCATCACCTAACCCTCCGAGTTAGGAATTTTCCACACCTAGCCCTCCAAGCTAGGACTTTTCACACCTAACCCTCCAGGTTAGGACTTTTCCACACCTAGCCCTCCAAGCTAGGACTTTTCACACCTAACCCTCCAGGTTAGGACTTTTCCACACCTAGCCCTCCAAGCTAGGACTTTCATCAAACCTAGTCCCACTAGGTATGCCTAGTCCACGACTATGACTTAATCCCAATCATCTCATCAACCTAAACTAAAATCGGTGTCAATACCAAAACAACAATCAGGGTCAGACTGCATCAACATAAGAGACATTCTATTCATTAGATGAATAGAATATTAAGAGTCTCAAGGAATACCAAGAGGCTTGGTATTCATTGAGTTTTATTAGCATTAAGATGGGAGGAGCTCAAGGGACATAGACCCTTGGTATTCATTAGATGAGTATAAATACCCCCCCTTGTCAAAGGCTAGAGGGTGCATCTCTCTTCCTCTTCTTTCTTCCTCCTTGTCCATAACTCTCTAGTGGAGGTTCTTGTGCTTTGTGAATCATCCTAAGTTGCTAGCACAACTAAGGTGGTTCTTCTTCGAGGCGTAGATCGTGTTCGTATGGATACGCATAGAGGCATGGACACTTGAACGTGTAAGAGATCCGACGAACCAAAGGACTAGCGGGATAAGCGAAGGGCGCGCGACAAAGGTATTCCTATAAGATAGGAATTGTAGATCACTTTGTATGAGTTTTTCTTTCACATGGATCGCTCGAGGGATCTTATTTCCGCTGCGATTTTAAATGTTTTTACCTATAGATCCCTACAATTCCAATAGGTGTTTATATGCCGTTCGATAGGCCCACAATGCATCATCAAGTCTTTTGCTCCAATATTTTCTACTAGGCCCCACGGTCTTCTCCAAAATTGCCTTAATCTCTCTATTTGATATCTCGTCTTGTCCATTAGTTTGGGGGTGGTAGGAAGTAGACACTTTATGCAAAATCCCATATTTGTTAAGTAAAGCCTTCATATGCTTGTTGCAAAAATGTGAACCTTGATCACTTATGATAGCTCTTGGAATTCCAAACCTACAAAAAATGTGTGACCTAACAAAACTCACAACAACAAAAGAATCGTTAGTTCTAGAGGGAATGACTGTTGGTACTTGGATGGCTTGAGAGGGGGGGGGGGTGAATATAGCCAGACACTAATTTCTTGCTCTTTTAGGTTTTCTGCACTTGAAGGTTAGCAACAGCAGTGGAAACAATACAAAACAGAGAAACAGAATTGCAGAACCTAAAACTCTAAACTAAGCACAAGCTCAAGACGATAACAAGGAAGATTTACAAGGTTCAGGGATAACTTGTGCCTACTCCTTGGCGTGCCCGTGAGGAGGGCGATCCCTTGATCGTCGGCAGATCAAGCCTCGGGAAATCCGGATAAGATAACACCTCCTTCTCGGTGGAGAAACCTCTCCACAGCAGATAGTCTCAAGAAAATGATGGAAATACAGCACAGAGACTAGGAAAGCTTACAGAGCGCGAAACAGACAGTATACAATGCACAACTCACAACCCAGCAAGATCCTGGCAAGAGCCTTCACTCAGCTCCTCCTTCTCGCGTGGTGTCTGCTTGCAAAACTTCTCTTTCTTGCTCAAAGCTCTCAAGATGCAGTAGCTTCAAGGAATGCTCAAGAGTATCTGATCAATGAAAGTTGTCGCTTGAGGAGCTCCTGAGTTGTGGCCAAAGGCAGAGATACCTTCTCCTCTTCGCCAGCCAGCTCTTAACCTGCTTCTCGCCAGGTTACCAGACCCTCCTCTCTGCAGCCTGCCAGCTTCTCATCTATAACAACCCATCTAACTCTGACCTCCTCTGGACTCACTGAACCCTCTCCAGTCGAGCCCTAGGTCATCAGCTTCTCAGTCGTTGCAGCTTGTGCCAGAAGACGTTGTTTCCTACAACAGGAAAACAGCCAAACTGTCGCAGTGAAAGACTCGGTTGACCCTCCTTGATTAATCCCTGAGTTACCTGCACACTTAGCAGATGTTTAGCACAGCAAATCAACAGAGAATCAATAAGCAGACGATCAGAGAAGATATCAGTAGTGTATCAGTAGAAATCAGAACGCTATCAGAACTTTGACAGCGCATTTTAAATTAAAGTTCAGCTACTGATCGGTCACCGGATCGATCAGAGAAGACCCTGATCGATCACCGGACTGATCAGGGTAAGCCCAGACTGATCAGGCTCCATCCTGATCGGTCCACAGTGAGAAATGAGAAATCGCGGACTCCTTGTGATCGGTCACCGGACCGATCACAGATCGTGGATCGGTCACCGGATGATTGATTGTTTCCGCAAGTGCACGGTTTGTCGTCAAGTAATAAAATATCGATCCCACAGGGATTGGGGCAAGTACTAGAATTTTACGAGTTTTAATTATCCAGATGAATGTTTTAATGATAAATTTGCTCTAAATCAAGCAATTCAAACGATCGAAAATCAGCGAAAGTATTGAGGGATAAAAGTCAATCTTAGGATTACGGTTTCACCATTCTAACTATTATCATGATAGTTCTCCGTTGACAACTACCTATACCCAAGTTGATTTCTTTTATTCGAATGCAACCTTACTTATCAAGGTTTCCGAAATAGACGATCTTTTCATGCTTTGGAATCCTGTCACCTTCCCGCAGATCTATCTAAACGTCTACCAGATTCGTAAGCTGATTCCTAATTTATCGACGACCTCTTTTGAAGATCACGTCAATGTATCTACTTTAATTCATCTCTAGTCCTATGGCATACGTACGTAGATGACTCTTAGTTGCTTTGGATCCTGTCACATGAATCCTGCAAAGCCTATCTAACAATTACCATTTTTCGTAGAAACAAATCAAAGCATCATTCAACAATCGATTCAACCAACAAGGATATGCGTAATCGAACTAACAGAGTTAATAACAAATCATGAAAATAGTTAGGGCTACTCCCTCTTCCTAAGATTTACACGACTACTCCATAAATCCGGAGAATTTGACAAATAGATAGGAAATAGACATTACAAATCCTCCTTGATGGTGTTTCCCCCTCCAAGTCTCGACAAAAGCAAGCTTTTCCCTGATTTCCGCCGCCTCCCTTTTGGTGTTAGGTCTTTTCCCTTTTTATAGAATCCCAGCGGCACGCCCGTGCTGATTGACACGGCCAGGACGTGTTCTCTGCGGCTGCTCGTTCTTCAATAACATGCCTTGCCCGTGCTTAACTGGCATGGGCGTGCTCTTCATTTCCCACGGCCGTGCTTAACCAACACGCCTTGAGCGTGTTGGTCGCTTGACTCTGCACGAAATGATCAAGAAACACCACGGCCGTGCTTAGCCAAGACACGGGCGTGTCTTCACGTGCTGAGTGGTTCGACTGGTTTTGTGCATCCTGTCATCAAAATCCAACACACAGCAGTATCCTCGCCCAAAATATGTTAAACCAAGTAAAAACTATCCAATATGCCTCTAATAAGATAAAAACAAGATGAAATGCATATATATTTCATGCCACAAAACTATACATGAGTTTCACACATCAAAGCCCCCACATTTGAACTTTTGCTTGTCCTCGAGCAAAGAAAAATAAAGACAACCTATGTGTGGAAGTCATGAAAATAGTTGTTAGCAATTCATCCCAAGATATAAAATTGATCATAATTTGCTGAAGTCATTCCCTGAAGCTTAGCTCAAAAGATCCCTGTGTAGTGCATGTGAAAAATCAACCCCCAAGGTTTTGGATACCAATCTAGATTCATCATCCCTGTTACCGTGTTCCTCTCTTTTCTAGTGTAGAGGCACTTACCTGCCCTAACACGTGGTTCGTCCCCCCAATATCACACAAGGTCTCAAAGGACCACTTCCCGAGAAGAAAAGAAAGAAGGAATTAACGGTGGTCATTTCCCCAGTAACTAGTTGACCTCAAAAGGGCACCTCTTTTAGGTGTTTCCCTAGTAGCTACCTAGTCTCAAAGGGGTGCTCCAAAAGAAATTCCATCTCCTTTTTTTTTTCCTTTTTTTCTTTTTCGAATCTCTACCATTTTTTTTTTCAAAAACTTCCAGGATAAGTGTTTATCCAGTAACCAAAATGCTCATGAAGGTCACCATAGAAAATTGAGTACTAATCCGGTAAAGAAATTTAAATCCTTTTCAGATGCCTACACCTTAAGGGTTGTGTGAAAGTGAAACAGGGTTCTTAATGAATAAGCCAAAGAGAATTTCATAGATCCAATTAAGAGTCAAGTTATACTACAAGGGATGAGAGAGTAACAAAGTATAAAAGACTCTTAAACACATAGTGTCTATTTCAATTAAGGAAAGAGATATGCCATCATCAAGATATCGTGCATGAGACTATCCTACGTACCACAAATTATATCCCAGAAAATTAAAACTAAAACCAAATCTAAAATAGGAATGCAAAAACAACCAAAAATAAAGAGAAATAACAAAAAGAAAAGGTTACCTAATAGCTATGGCAAGGGGAGGTCTAAGATCTGCGATCATCTTCCTCTTGCCATCTTCTCCTTTGCTCTGCGTGAAACTCCCTTTCCTCTTGCCAAAATTTTTCCTCACGCTCTCTTCTAGCGGCCTCAACTACAAAATATTCCTCAGCAGTAGAAAAAAAACGATTAGCCCCTTCCATATACCCGTCAACTCGCTGATAATGCTCCTTTGAAGTGTTAGCGAACTGCTCCCACATGTTTCGATCCGCAGTATACTCCTTGCTGAAGTCCTCGAACGATGTACGGAACCCTGAAAAATCAAAAACAGAAGGTCCTGCAGAAACATCATCAGTAACAGTCCTAGGGGGTTCCGGTACATGGGGTGGACTAGATGGCTCTCCTACCATGGGTAGATCTTGTGTCCTCACATCCCTAAAAAGCCAATTACGTGTGTTGCGAATGGTTGTAAGATTACTGTTTGGAAGGGGGACTTTAATATCATTTGGTAACATCAAACAATATCCCCCCTTTAATCTCCCAATCATCTTCATATTCAAACATGCATCCAAATCCAACCGCGGACTAGCCGGACAAATCTCCAATCCATCCAACTCACACCCTAAAGCTAATGCAATCTTAGTCAAAAGTCCTCCAATAACAATTACTCCAGTCGAGCTATTCCCAATTTTCACTAGATGTCTAACTAGGTGAGCTCCAGAATCAATTTTAACACCATTAATCATGGCCCATAAAAATTGCAATTCACTTAGCCTAGCTACCCCAACACTGTCCCATCTCCCAAAAATAGTATTCGCCATGAATCTATGAAGATAGCGAAAAATTGGATTAGGGATATTAGATGATTTGGACCTAGAGGCATCATAGGGCAAGGGGTCTAAGGCAATTTCTTTCCAAAATGTACTCTCACAAAAATTTCGATGTATTTGCCTTTCCCCTCCAATAGGAAAATCAAAAATTTCATTAAACTCCTTCAACTTCATCCTATAATCGATATTCCTCAACCGAAATTCAATCAATCCTTCCTCACAATTTCTTCCTTGAATTATTTCGGCCGACAAGGAACTAAGGATTCTAAAGTTATACTAGGGTAGGTAGGGTAATGGCTAGTCAAAAATTGTCCCCATCCCATCCTATCAGCCATCCAATATATATCTTCCTTGATACCTAACGCAGCCAATGTATAAGAATCCATATATCTAGTGGAGACTATTTTCCATTTTTCTAGCTTGTCAAAACGAGATTTATGGATATTATCGCGAAAGATCAAACCAAAAGGGTTATCAAGACGATCACCTTGGTCTCTTGCTTTCCGTTTTCCTTTGTCTTTTGAAGAAGAGGGTGCTTTCCCCGTTTTCACACGCTTGCTCATCTTTGTTGGAGGAAGATCTTCACCGGAGCACGTTTTGGAGATGGATGAGAAGAACGGACACGATCTGGAACCGTCGGCGCGAGAAGAAGAACGTCTAAGGGTCACGGGCGTGTTTTGACCTAAAACCCATCCCGCGTGACTTAAAACCCTGCGGCACGCCCGTGTCCCGTAGCACGGGCTAGGCGTGTTCTCTGCTGGAGGCCCGACACGGGCGTGTTTAAAATCACCACGGCCGTGTTTTCCCTTGTTTCCTGGACGTTTATTCTGCAAAATAAAAATAAAATAAAATAAAATAAAATAAAATAAAATGAAAAAAAATAAAATGAAAAATAAAGTAAAAGATGAAAATAAAAGGTGAGAATTTGGGTTGCCTCCCAAATAGCGCTTGTTTACGGTCATTAGCTTGACCAAAATGATGTAAATCAAGTTTGCTCGAGAAGGTTCTGTTCTCCTCCCTTAGGAATTGGTTCACTCAGATATTTTTTTAGCCTCTGCCCATTCACTTTGAAAACACCGGAGGTTTCATTTGATATATCTACAGCTCCAAAAGGATAAACTTTCTTCACTTCAAAAGGACCTGTCCATCTGGACTTCAGCTTTCCTGGGAAAAGTTTTAATCGGAGAATTGAACAATAATACAAGATCACCCTCTTGGAATTCCCTACGCATAATGTGTTGATCATGCCAACGCTTAGTCCTTTCTTTATAGGATTTTGGCATGCTCATAGGCGTCAAGTCGGAGTTCTTCTAGTTCATCAAGTTGAAGTTTTCTTTTCTCTCCAGCATCTTTAGATCGAAGTTCAATAATTGGATTGCCCAGAAGCCTTGTGTTCCAACTCTATAGGAAGATGACAGGACTTCCCATACACCAAGCGAAACGGTGTCATACCAATAGGAGTCTTGTAAGCCGTCCGATATGCCCACAGAGCGTCATCCAATTTGCTGACCAATCCTTTCGTGAATGTGTCACAGTTTTCTCTAAAATGCTTTTAATTTCCCTATTCGATACTTCCACTTGCCCACTGGTTTGAGGGTGATACGGAGAGGCAATCTTATGAGTTACTCCATACTTTTTGAGAAGATTTTCGAATTGTCTTTCAATA
>JAGFNQ010006931.1:24315-43108 GCA_024364735.1 Boesenbergia rotunda
CGTGACAGTACTTTGGACGTGGATGCATTTTAAAGGTGTTCTTAGTATTCTGATTCCTTCCGTTCATATGCAAATCAGTTTGGGTTGATACTTGTATGCAATTAAGTGACATAGCTAAAGCTCCTCCCTTATAGTCCCTGCATAATTTATTTATTTATTTATAATAATTCATGTATCTAAATTTTATTGGATTAATTTTGAAAATAAATATTATTTTCATAATTAATTTATCTGTAGGGTATGGCTTGGCGGTTTCCAAGATAATCACGGAGCCGTATTTGAGAGACCTCCCTATGGCTACGGATTAAAAAATTTAATCCGAATAGAGACCCGTCCTTTTAACGACCGACTCGTCGTCGTATTAATTAATCCAAGCTACAACTTAGCCGAAACCGATGTTAAGGCCTTGTAACTTTCCGGATTAATTAACCGCGGAAAAGACGACGGTTTGGATCGCCGGTTTTTGTATTTATCTTCGGGGTCCAGTTAGTTAATTATTAACTATGATATCAAATCAAAATAATAAACTAACATGCATGAAATGATGAGACAAAGCAAGATGACACAATTAAAACATATCAAAACAAAACTGGAGCTTGGGAGAAATATACCTCGCCGTTTACCTCGCAGTCTTCTATCTTATGACCCTCCCCTCCTGGACGTCGTGTGGGCGACGAGCTATCAAGACGCGGAGTCACCAAGACCTCTGAATTAATTACCTTTCTTCAAGCTACTTCCAATCACCGACACAAAACCCTAGCAAGCTAGGGTTAGCTTGCGCCGGCGATCTCTCCACCTTTCCTTCTTGCGCCGCCGGCCACCGCAGCCTCCAAGACCCGGCCAGCCGCAAGATAGGACCAAGAGGATGATAAGGAAGATGAAGAATAGGAGAAGGACCGAAGGAACAACTCCTTCTTCCTTCTCCAATCAAGAGTTGCCGCCGCCGGCAACTTGACCAAACCCCACACCGCCGGAGCTAGAGGAGGAGAATTCCTCACTGCCGGCTATCTCTATTCCCTTCTCCTATGCGTGCTCAAGCAAGGAAGAATAAAAGGAAGAGAAAAAATCAATCCCTTTCTTCCTTAGAAACCTTCTTCCACCAATGCTTCCGGCGGCCCCCTCTCCTCACTGCCGCCGGCTTCTCTCCCAATTCCAAGCCCCGCCAATCACCAAAAGAGGAGGCTAGCTTCTACTTTGATCTGTGATCACCGACTGAAGAGCTGTGGAAAAGAAGGGAAGGAGAAGAAGGAAGGAAAGACTCCTTCTTCTCTTTGAGCCGATGACCTAGGTGAGGGAGAGAGGAAGATCGAGTAAGGAAGAGAGAGAGGCTTGGGTTTATATAGGGGATTAATTATGATTAATTGGAAAAAAAATTTCCAATCAATTATGGATTGATTCCAAAATTTTATATATAGAATAATTCCTTAATTAATCCAAGATTAATTCCTTAATTATTCCATGATTAATTCCTTAATTAATCTGAGATTAATAACTTAATTAATCCCAAATTAATTCCTTAATTAACCGGCCTTATATCATGACTCTTATGGGGCTTTATTGGGCTAAGATAGAGACCATGATGAGGAGTTGGTTTTTGGCCCGCTAATGGATTCAAACTCGATCCATATGGAGATCTATTCAACTAAAGGATCTCATTGTACTTCCTCACCAACCCCCATATTTTCATATGGGCTCCACCTATTACGAGTCGTCCATCTCCCCGTGTTTAAGATATCGTATGTCCGATAATTAATTTAATTTACTGATAATTAAATTAATTATCCTCTTGATCCTTGATTAGTACCACTCAACTTTTTCATCATGCCGGACCATAGTCCACTTGCAAGATTTGACAAAATGATCTTTTTGAGTTCACCAAGGGGGCATCATCACCCTGACTCATCAGGACACGGATTCTGTCAATAATCAACGACACATCATATTATTAATATTATCTCCTAACTTACCGGGCCTATCGATCAAACAGAATAGATCTCGCCTATTGGAAAATCAAAGATATAATAATTAATAATATATGTCCGTCATTATTTCGGGATTAAGAGATCATACTCCATAATATTATCTGAGGTCTAGTACAATTTACTAAGTCAGTACAAAAATTGGATGACCTCTCTTTTGGTCCTACTCAATGTACATAAAGTACACTTGTGTAATCCTATGGTTAAGATAAACCACACCTAATTATACTACAACCATCCTAATAGTTTGTCCAACTCCATTTCAGTTGTGAGCCTCTTTCTTATGCTTCGGTAAGGAACCTGATAACATGATCTTCTGTGCGACACCACGCACCATGTTATCTACAATGTCAAGCATCAGACGTTTAGTGCACATACTAATATAAACATGCACTGCGTGATTTTCTTATTCTCTTTAAAATGTAGATGCATCCTAACCAAAGGGCAAGGCTTTTAGTATACATCCTAACAATCTCCCACTTATACTCAAAGACTTTGTTGTTTTCAAAATGTCATACATCTGACCTCTAGATCCTTCACAAGCCCAACGCTCTCGCTGCTAAGGCCTTAGTGAAATGATCCGCCTTGGTCATTCTCTGTTGCAATCTAGGCAACGACAACTATTCTTTTTCTGGGTGGTACTTGCGCTCTATGTGTTTCCTTGCCTTATGGACTCGTGATTCCTTCGAGTTTGCATCTGCACCACTTTAATCACATCAAATGTGATTGTTCCTAGCAAATCAGGAATCACATCGAAGTCCATCTTGAGGTCTCTGAACCATGTAGCTATATTGGCTACCTCGCAGGCTGCCAGAATACCAGCCTCCATAGTAGGGTCCATCATGCAGACACTGTGTCACACTCTACTATACAATGGTTTTACCTCCTAAGAGTAAACACAAAACCCGAGGAATATTTATATATGCCCCTATCTAGATTGGAATTATGTATCCATATAACCTATAGGAGATTGGTCTGCCTGGTAAATCAACATAAAGTCCTTAGTCCTTCTCAGGCACTAATACATGTTTTTACCGTATTCCAATTTCCTTGACCTAGGTTACTCCGATATCTGTTACCCATGAGCACGTCACAATGAATATCTAGGCTCATTTCTAGCATACAAGAGACTTCTTCTAGCCGATGCTAGAGGAACCATCATTACCTACTCTATCATCTTTGACAATCCAAACATATCTCTTAGATAGAGTAGCTCCAAAACTGAAAAGTATAAAACTTTCTTTTGGAGGTATCCATGCTAGAATGAGCTAGGACAATGTTTTATATGAAGCTTGAGATAAGCATATCATCCTTGTCTGGAGGTCCCTTAGATCTTTGATCCCCAAGGATGTGCCTTTCTTCTCTCAAGTCCTTCACAATTGTGTAGACAACCATACCCTTACGTCTGATAATATTCTGTTATTGTTTCCAACTAACAAAATACTTTCTACTTATAGTACAAGAATACCACTACGTTTCTGTCACACAACATTATCTGTCCTTTGAACAAATCCATATAACCGGATTTATCTCTTCAAATTGGATGATCCTTGTCATAGGTCTAGGGATCTAGTTCATGATCACTTAGGACCCAGTCCATAGACTCTCCAAGAACATGAGATCTTTTAGGTTGAGCAACAACCCTCCCACTACGACAAGGTACCCTTTGCATATCTACTGTGACACGAGGTGCAGTGTCCTGTGGTATAACCTCTTGTATAGTTGGTACTAAGATTGAAATGTCCCTCTATTTAATTTACTTAGAGTAACTCTACACCTGGACTTGTGGTTTATTTCATAGTTCTTCTCATAAGAGTCAGATATTCGTCCCAACGAACATCCTCTGATCCTTAGGACTAATAAACCACCTTATTGTTCCCTTAGGATATCCTACGAATATATGCACTAGATTCCAACTTGTCGGTGTCTCTTTACAGCAGAAGTGTTGAACTACTCGTAATCTAAACATGACTTAGACTAAGCTTTCACTTAGTCCACATCTCTACGGTTTTTAAGAGACTATTGACCTAGACAGAATCAAGCATACAACCCTTCGTAACCAGGACATACCCCTTTGAACAGATTTGACTAATCTCGGAGAGGTTTATCATCTTCTTATCCTACTAGCTTAAGAGACCTTCTTCCATCCATGAGTTGCACCATTCTATTGGGGTGCTCCGGGTGCAGTGAATTGGGATCAAATCCCAATCCCTGATATGTATGTCCTATAACTATCTCCAGAGGTACTTGTTACTATGATCTAATCATAATACTCTGATGTTTCTTCTGTATCAGACTTAAACTCTTCGATCTAATCAAAGTACTTAGTCTTGCAGTACATCAAGTAACAAAGTATTTAAGGGTACCTCTATTCTGGATAGACTAAGGACCTACACTTATCAGAATGAATCAATTCCTATATATCTTTGGCTCTATGCCCCAGGCTTAGAACAAGCCTATTTGGTTTTGTTACTTCCCTAGTAAGAGTCAAAAGATCCTAAGGAAGACAAGTCTTCCATAACCAATGAACCCTAAGGCTTATTGGTTGATCTCTTTTGAATTCCACTAGAGTTTAACAAACCAAATGCTAGAAACAAAATATATGTTTGGTTTACTTGGAAGGAACATTTCTCTTATATTAGTTAAGATGATAAACTATTAATTGCATCATGGGAGTCTTTTGGTTTTATATACTAATTGCCTATCTATGTACTTCAATAGATATTCTTTCTATTCCACTTTTAACAAATAAAAGCAATAGAAAATATCTTATTCCAGAAACTGAACAAAAAGTTCTCTTCAAAACCTATGTACAAAAGGCAATCTCTATAAATCCAAAACTATGTCAACCTATGCTAAAGACATAAATAAAATAGATAAAACTCCCACTGCAAAAGTCATCTCCATAGCCTATCTATGTAGTTAGCAATATCCTCCTCAGCTAGCCGTCGAGTTTCCTGGAATCCCTGGACAAAAATGCAGACATGATTAGTGGTATCCGTATCTACACACCAGGTACTGGTAGATGTCACCGCTAAACATGTTACAACGACACAAAAAGAAAATATACCTATGGTACTACTCTGACGACGGGGACAATCCGTCTTCCAATGTCCAGACTGCTTGCACACAAAGCACTTCGCTTTCGGCTTCTTTATGCATCCCTGATGTCCCTGTAATCCTGCTACTTTCTTTGCCTCAGAACATTGTTCCTTCTTCTTTCCTTTCGGTTTACAAGTAGGAACTTCTTGAGCAATGAGAGTCTGTGAACTCTGAAGAGAAACCGCCTCTTTCGCCTCGAGTTCTATCAGAAGTTCTGCCCACGAATATGAACACTTATTCATATTGTAGCTTAGGCGAAACTTCTCAAAACTCCCTGGTAGAGATTGGAGGATAAGATCGACCTGGGTTTCCCCATCGATTTGAGCTCCAAGAATTTCTATCTCCTTTAGCCAAGCCATCATTTTGAGGACATGTTCCCTCACGGGCATCCCCTCAACCAAGATGGTAGTGGTCAAGTTCTTCATTACCATCTGTCTAGCGGCTCGATTACTTTGACCAAAGAGTTCATCGAGTTTGGATTTTTTTCACTGGTAATGGAAAAAGCCTGATTTTGATGACCTTCGGTCGTTTCGTTTGCTTCTAGCCATTTCCTAAAATATTCAAACTTCTCATTGGTGTTAATCTCGCTAGACTTTTCGGTACAGAACTCGGCAAGATCATACTTAGGTTCCTCGGTAGTAGAGATAATATCCATATTTAATTCTCAATCCATTTTATCACTAGAGGCATTTAATTGGTTTTCTCTTTGAATTAGGTCAAGTGGGTCTAGATCCATTTTAGAATACTTGAGAATCATAACAATCACACACTTTAGAGTTATGAAATAAATTGACATCTCAAAACAATTTATTACAAAATCTACCAACACCTCAAACACTGAGAATTTCGTATGCCGTGATGGTGTGGACGTATACGAACTCTACATTCGTGAGAGGAGGTTTTACCCATTAACTTTACTATCTTGTCATCCTAACCTTTTGACAAGTAAAATTAATAGTTGGTACTCTTCGACCCTATAAATAATAGCAATGACTCCGATGGGGAGGATATTATTATTTATATCTAAGTGTTTACCACCACACGACACCAAGAAAAATTATTTCTGATTATGTGTCTTCCGATAGGGAAGTACACATGCTCATCAATAATTTCATATAGTCTTTTCTGACCTAGTGATTCGGAGAACAAGCCGATCCGATGGGGAGGAAGACACTCAGAGCCGACGCGCAGACTTGTTCGCATCACTTGTCAGACTGTAGTGGAGGCCATGGGACCCTTAGGGTCCCTCTCCCACTTAGTTATTTGCGTTGAGGTTTTTACATGCATTCACACAACAAGCACACACAAACCAAAATAATAGAGCAATGAAAAAATCCTAGATTTTTCCAACTATTATGACCTTGGTCTCCAATGCGCCTCCAATCGTGTCATCACCTCGTCCACTCCATCCTATCCATGCGCAAGCCACCATGAAGGAGTCCCCGAGCCGAGATGACTAGCTAACTAATTTACATCCATTGATCCTAAACTCCACGAAGGAGTGTACATGTCATCTAGATCAAAAGTAAATAGAAAGCTTGGCTAAACATGTGCCATATTTAATTACAAAAATTAAATATCTTATCTAGCCTCGTAAATCCTGAGGATTCAAATAATTTACATCACACAATCAATCACATAAAACAACACAATTGCCATAATAGTTGGAATCTAGTACCTGCAACACAAAATTAGCTTACGCATATCCAAACATCATCCAGCAAAATAATGTACATGATAATGTGTAAAAAAAATAACTGAATCCTAAACACACAAAATCGGAAACCTCGCTCAGATACCAATTGTAGGGTATGACTTGGCGATTTCCAAGACAACCACGGGGTCGTATCTAAGATACCTCCCTATGGCTACGGCTTAAAAAATTTAATCCGAATAGAGACCCGTCCTTCTAACGACCGATTCGTCGTCGTGTTAATTAATCCAAGCTACAACTTAGCCGAAATCGATGTTAAGGCCTTGTAACTTTCCGGATTAATTAACCACGGAAAAGACGATGGTTTGGATCGCCAGTTTTTGTGTTTATCTTTGGGGTCCAGTTAGTTAATTATTAACTATGATATCAAATCAAAATAATAAACTAACATGCATGAAATGATGAGACAAAGCAAGATGACACAATTAAAACATATCAAAACAAAACTGGAGCTCGGGAGAACTATACCTCGCAGTCTTCTATCTTATGACCCTCCCCTCCTGGACGTCGTGTGGGCGATGAGCTACCAAGACACGGAGTCACCAAGGCCTCTGAATTAATCACCTTTCTTCAAGCTACTTCCAATCACCGACACAAAACCCTAGCAAGCTAGGGTTAGCTTGCGCTGGCGATCTCTCCACCTTTCCTTCTTATGCCGGCGATCTCTCCACCTTTCCTTCTTGCGCCGTCAGCCACCGCAGCCTCCAAGACCCGGCCAACCGCAAGATAGGACCAAGAGGACGATAAGGAAGATGAAGAATAGGAGAAGGAACGAAGGAACAACTCCTTCTTCCTTCTCCAATCAAGAGTTGCCGCCGCCGGCAACTTCACCAAACCCCACACCGCCGGAGCTAGAGGAGTAGAATTCATCACTTCTGGCTATCTCTATTCCCTTCTCCTATGCGTGCTCAAGCAAGGAAGAATGAAAGGAAGAGAAAAGAACAATCCCTATCTTCCTTAGAAACCTTCTTCCACCAATGCTACCGGCACCGCCCTCTCCTCACCGCCGCCGGCTTCTCTCCCAATTCCAAGCCCCGCCGATCACCAAAAGAGGAGGCTAGCTTCTCCTTTGATCTGTGATCACCGGCTGAAGAGCTGTGGAAAAGAAGGGAAGGAGATGAAGGAAGGAAAGTCACCTTCTTCTCTTTGCGTCGATGACCTAGGTGAGGGAGAGAGGAAGAGTAAGGAAGAGAGAGAGGCTTGGGTTTATATAGGGGATTAATTATGATTAATTGGAAAAAAAATTTCCAATCAATTATGGATCGATTCCAAAATTTTATATATAGAATAATTTCTTAATTAATCCAAGATTAATTCCTTAATTATTCCATGATTAATTCCTTAATTAATCCAAGATTAATAACTTAATTAATCTCAAATTAATTCCTTAATTAACCAGTCTTGTATCGAGTCTCTTATGGGGCTTTATTGGGCTAAGATAGGGACCATGAGGAGGAGTTGGTTTTTGGCTCGCTAATGAATCCAAACCCGATTCATTAATGGAGATCCATTCCAATAAAGGATCCAATTGTACTTCCTCACCAACCCCCATATTTTCATATGGGCTCCACCTATTACTAGTCGTCCATCTCCCCGTGTTTAAGATATCGTATGCCCGATAATTAATTTAATTTACTAATAATTAAATTAATTATCCTCTTGATCCTTGATTAGTACCACTCAACTTTTTCATCATGCCGGGCCATAGTCCACTTGCAAGATTTGACATAACGATCTTTTTGAGCTCACCAAGGGGGCATAACCACCCTGACTCACCAGGATACGAATTCTGTCAATAATCAATGGCACATCATATTATTAATATTATCTCCCAACTTACCGAGCCTATCGATCTAACAAAATAGATCTCGCCCATTGGTAAATCAAAGATATAATAATTAATAATATATGCCCGTCATTATTTCGGGATTAAGATATCGTACTCCATAATATTATCCGAGGTCTAATCCAATTTACTAAGTCAGTACAAAAATTGGATGACCTTTCTTTTGGTCCTACTCAATGTACACAAAGTACACTTGTGTAATCCTATGGTTAAGATAAACCACACCTAATTACACTACAACCATCCCAGTGGTTTGTCCAACTCCATTTCGGTTGTGAGCCTTTTTCTTATGCTTCGGTAAGGAACCTGATAACATGATCTTCTGTGCGATACCACGCACCATGTTATCTACAACGCCAAGCATCAGACGTTTAGTGCATATACTAATATAAAGATGCACTGTGTGATTTTCTAATTCTCTTTAAAATGTAGTTGCATCCTAACAAAAAGGCAAGGATTTTAGTATACATCCTAACAATCTCCCACTTATACTCAAAGACTTTGTTATTTTCAAAATGTCATACATCTGACCTCTAGATCCTTCACAAGCCTAACGCTCTCGCTGCTAAGGCCTTAGTGAAATGATCGACCTAGGTCATTCTCTGATGCAATCTTGGCATCGATAGCTATTCCTTTTTTGGGTGGTACTTGCGCTCTATGTGTTTACTTGCCTTATGGACTCGTGGTTCCTTCGAGTTTACATCTGCACCACTTTAATCACATCAAATGTGATTGTTCCTAGCAAACTAGGAATCACATCGAAGTCCATCTTGAGGTCTCTGAACCATGTAGCTATATTGGCTGCCTCGCAGGCTGCCAGAATATCCAGCCTCCATAGTAGGGTCCATCACGCAGACACTGTTAACACTCTACTATACAATGGTTCAACCTCCTAAAAGTAAACACAAAACCCGAGGAATATTTATATATGCCCCTATCTAGATTGGAATTCTGTATCCATATAACCTATAGGAGATTGGTCTGCCCGGTAAATCAACATAAAGTCCTTAGTCCTTCTCAGACACTAATACATGCTTTTACCGTATTCCAATTTCCATGACCTAGGTTTCTCGGATATCTGTTACCCATGCCCACGGCACAATGGATATCTGGGCTCATTTCTAGCATACAAGAGACTTCCTCTAGCCGATGCTAGAGGAACCATCATTACCTACTCTATCACCTTTGACAATCCAAACATATCTCTTAGATAGAGTAGCTCCAAAATTGAAATGTACAAAACTTTCTTTTGGAGGTATCCATGCTAAAATGAGCTAGGACAATATTTTATATGAAGCTTGAGATAAGCACATCATCCTTGTCTGGAGGTCCCTTAGATCTTTGATCCCCAAGGATGTGTCTTTCTTCTCTCAAGTCCTTCACAATTGTGTGGACAACCATACTCTTACGTCTGATAATATTTTGTTATTGTTTCCAACTAACAAAATACTTTCTACGTATAGTACAAAAATACCACTACGTTTCTGTCACACAACATCATCCGTCCTTTGAACAAATCCATACAACCGAATTTATCTCTTCAAATTGGATGATCCTTGTCATAGGTCTAGGGATCTAGTTCATGTTCACTTAGGACCCAGTCCATAGACTCTCCAAGAACATGAGATCTTTTAGGTTAAGCAACAACCCTCCCACTACGACAAGGTATCCTTTGCATATCTACTGTGACACGAGGTGCAGTGTCCTGTGGTATAACCTCTTGTATAGTTGGTACTAAGATTGGAATGTCCCTCTATTTAATTTACTTAGAGTAACTCTACACCTGGACTTGTGGTTTATTTCATAGTCCTTCTCCTATGAGTCAGATATTCGTCCCTAAATGTACCCTAAATGTACCCTAAATGTGCCTTCAAAGTCATCTAACCAGGCACAAACAACCCAAAGGTCTGAAACCCTTTGAACCAGAGTAAATCGATCCTACACTGATCGAGCCAACTACGATAGACAACCCTAGTGTTCTTGCTCAGCTAATAATAGCTAAAACACGTACGATAGTAAGGTCCTGAAAAACCAAAATCTTTAACCTCCAACAAATTACCGACATATTCGACCTTAGCTTCCCGATTCAACAATCGGTGTCACTAGAGAATTAACATTCTCCACTCCAAGGTATTATCCGCATTGTACCAACGAGTCGCTCCCATGAACGATCACCAATAAGATAGATTGACAACATGTCAATCCAACTAAACCAAGTCTACAAATATATATCCATCAAATATGAATATACGATCCCACCAAGTTGGGATAGTCTAACCAATTCTAAGTCTGATAATGAGCACTAAAGTTAGGATAGGTCCAGAAGATATACCTTTTGCCGCCTGGAGAAGTCCTGTCGCTGCCAAGTCCCCAAATTGCCGTCGCATCGCAACCACGGCTTTTAAAAATCCGTAATGTACTCGGATGAATAACATTATACCCGAGCTCCGACACCTACCAGTACAGTGTCCGATTTAAAATCCGAGAAATCCACGAATCGATGGTATCCCGCATCCTGGGCTTGATACCAAAAATACCACAAATAAATTGGTACCAGATAAACACCGTAAATCCAAAAGCACTATAGGTATCCGACAACCTGAGCTCTGATACCAAAATAAAATTGTCACGCCCCGAGACCCAGGAGCCGCTGATCCAATATAAAATCGGACAGCACCTCCCCTGTCCGGCGGACAATTTACACATACATACAATCTATATAACAATCCACGCAATATATATTTGCACAACCACGCAGTTTAAAGGGCCACAGGCCTCAGATATAAGCAGAAACAACAGTTATATGATTATAACTATCGAAAAACCAAATCCGAACTCACCTGAGCTGCCAGGGGGCAGGAACAAAACCAAAATCAATCGAAGTCCAACATAGGACTCAAAAGTACAATACCATCAAATAAAACATGCATACATGTTCAAATCAAAATAGCGGAAGCATAATAAATACTACAGGGTCCACAACCGAAGCAACGTAATGCCAAAATAAAAAAAAGAGCTCGGCTGGAGCTGGGGACTGGCGGCTCGGGATCTCCTCGCAGACGTCAACCTGAAAATAAACATATATGGCAACGGGGTGAGTCCATAGCTCAGCGGATACCCAATAGATATGCATAGAAGGTTATACCAACAAAAAGAGTTCAGCTACTACAGTCTCATAGCAACAGTAGGGAAAGACTAGTACTGAACATACCGAAGTAGATATATACCGGAATCCATCTAACCTGTATAGAGGGTAAGAAATACCAGAGGAAAACCAATAGACATATAAGCTCAGATAACAAGTCTCCAGAATATGCGATGTCAAACAAGTGCAGCAAATAAGTGCAGCAAACAATGCACGATGCAAAATATGCACATGGTGCAATGACATGTGTCACCCCTGACACCAGACAGATCAACGTACACCTGTCATAGGGACGTCTGAACGGGTAGGGCTATGACAACTGTACACCCTGCCATCACTGCTCCTGAGTGACCGGGTGGACAGGATGCTGGTGGAGACTCCGCTCCGACCCCAAGCAATGGGGGAGTCAAGCTCTCATCTCCTCGTGGCTCAGTACGAGAAGGGATCCCTGGCTGCTACCACGCCCGCGCTCACCCTCCAAATAGTGGCCGAACGGAGCAATACAGGGCAAATGCACACATCTACGGTATCCACTAACCCATGAGTGGCCGTGTGTGCCCGTCATGTACCGGAAGACGATTAGGCTCAACCACAAGGGAGTCGCTGATCGCCGGCATGCAATAGTGCAAGGATGGTGTATGATAGATACACATACCTCCCTCCCAAGTCCTCAGTATGCTAAGTCTCAGTCTGAAATCCTATAACAGGAAATACAGGTATCCTACAAGGTATACTGAACTGAAATACAGATCCCTCAAGGTCAAATGCAAGAGATACCCTATGATATCTAAGCATACATGTAGAGATGACAATACTAGAGACTGTATGGAACTAACAGCATAATAACTCAAGGATAAACAACAAGTATCCAGAACTGACCTAATAAACAGGGGTAAACCACAATATCCAGATCAAACATAATAACCAGGGATAGCGTAGGATCTTACTGCTATCTATAACATTCTATGCATAACAAAATGACAATATCAAAATAGATAAGTCAAAGGGTACCCGCCTCCAAGAGTGGAAATCCGTATCAAACGCGATAGAACCACCCGCCAAATAATAATCCGATCAAGCTCCTGTATCAAGGATGTAATTAATTAGCTATTACACAAATAACAACTAGCTAATTAATCCCTAATCCGTTGTAGGGTTTAACCCAGTTGTCCCCTTTTCATTTAATTACGTCTGATTAAATAGTACGGTTTCTAATTACTCCTCGTAATTAAATTAGGTCCAACCCTCAATTCGAATTCACCACACGTAGATCATTAGGGTTATGTTTCATACTAAACCCAATCTTAACCCCCATTACCCAGGTATCATGTGGCCAACACTGTAAAATCCTAGTACCAAGTTATCTAAACTGATCCAACCAGTATCGAATCAAATCCCAACCATTTTCCTTCACTGTTGGTGGCTTCTAGCATAGTATCATCACCAAGGCCTCTAGGTTAAGCTACAACCAGATATAAGGTGAAGAACTGCCAATCAACCAACACATCCAGTAGTTAGGCACAACTATGAAACAACACTAGCATATCATAGCAGGGTATCACATGGCAACAACTAAGGCAAGACTAAACAAACCCAAATAAGATTACCTCTTATAACGATTTCCAATTGCAAATCATCAACTTAGCAGCCACCCAATTCCTCATAGATAAATTTATCCACGCACTCCAATCGCCCAGTTTGTTCAGAAACAGAACGGCAACCCAATCCTAACAACCCAACACTGAGTTAGCCATGCCAATACATCCACGCTGAGAACAAAAACCAAAGCCTGATCACAACACAAGGAATATTAGCTCTTACCTGGTGAAATGGCACGAAATCAATGTACCATTTCCCTTGGTCGGCCCTGAGCAGCTGGGGCATCGCTCAATCCCTAAATCGGAATACAAGTGGTATCACCATTAGAGCACCAAATCGAGTTGATCCAAGGGAAACAAATCTCCAACTAACTCGAGCTTACCTAGCTGAATTTCCAAGGTCTAACCTAGACGAATCCCTTTGTCGTCTTACACAACTCCTCCTTCTGATCTGGCAAGCAGATTGATCTTAAGGAAGGAAATCTTGATTCCTCTGCCAGCCAGCCTTCAGATTAGCCTCGACTGCCCCTTTTCGCTCCACTGAGACACGAGGTGGGGGAAGCAGACGCTGAGACACGACAGTGGCCCGCGAGTTGTGGGAAGAAGAGGAATCGGAGCTCGGCCACTTGCTCGATTCCGAGGATGGGGTTCGCCGGAGAGGTGGAAGGCGACGGAGATGATGGTGGCGTCGACTTCGATCGGGCGAAAGCGGCTGCAGCTAGGGCACGCGGGCGAAGGCTGCTACAATCGGCGGTGAAGGTGACTTAAGTAGTGGAAATTTTACACTTTAGTCCAACCAATTTCCTTCTAATTGCAAGATCACCCCTATATTTGAATATTTTCACAAACAGCCCCTAGTTTTAAACTTACTTACATTTTAGTCCTTGCAACTAATTATTCCAATACATTTTAGTCCCTAACTTTGGGAAATTTGCATTCTAGTCCTTAAGGTTTAGTTTTTATATCAATTTAGTCCCCGAAACTCTAGAAATTTTTCCGAATAATTTTCCAGAGTGGAATAAACGTGTCGGATTTTACATCTAGATTCATCATCCCTGTTACCGTGTTCATCTCTTTTCTAGTGTAGAGGCACTTACCTGCCCTAACACGTGGTTCGTCCCCCCAATATCACACAAGGTCTCAAAGGACCACTTCCCGAGAAGAAAAGAAAGAAGGAATTAACGGTGGTCATTTCCCCAGTAACTAGTTGACCTCAAAAGGGCACCTCTTTTAGGTGTTTCCCTAGTAGCTACCTAGTCTCAAAGGGGTGCTCCAAAAGAAATTCCATCTCCTTTTTTTATTATTATTATTTTTTTTATTATTTATTTTTTTTTCGAATCTCTACCATTTTTTTTTTCAAAAACTTCCAGGATAAGTGTTTATCCAGTAACCAAAATGCTCATGAAGGTCACCATAGAAAATTGAGTACTAATCCGGTAAAGAAATTTAAATCCTTTTTAGATGCCTACACCTTAAGGGTTGTGTGAAAGTGAAACAGGGTTCTTAATGAATAAGCCAAAGAGAATTTCATAGATCCAATTAAGAGTCAAGTTATACTACAAGGGATGAGAGAGTAACAAAGTATAAAAGACTCTTAAACACATAGTGTCTATTTCAATTAAGGAAAGAGATATGCCATCATCAAGATGTCGTGCATGAGACTATCCTACGTACCACAAATTATATCCCAGAAAATTAAAACTAAAACCAAATCTAAAATAGGAATGCAAAAACAACCAAAAATAAAGAGAAATAACAAAAAGAAAAGGTTACCTAATAGTTATGGCAAGGGGAGGTCTAAGATCTGCGATCATCTTCCTCTTGCCATCTTCTCCTTTGCTCTGCGTGAAACTCCCTTTCCTCTTGCCAAAATTTTTCCTCACGCTCTCTTCTAGCGGCCTCAACTACAAAATATTCCTCAGCAGTAGAAAAAAAAACGGTTAGCCCCTTCCATATACCCGTCAACTCGCTGATAATGCTCCTTTGAAGTGTTAGCGAACTGCTCCCACATGTTTCGATCCGCAGTATACTCCTTGCTGAAGTCCTCGAACGATGTACGGAACCCTGAAAAATCAAAAACAGAAGGTCCTGCAGAAACATCATCAGTAACAGTCCTAGGGGGTTCCGGTACATGGGGTGGACTAGATGGCTCTCCTACCATGGGTAGATCTTGTGTCCTCACATCCCTAAAAAGCCAATTACGTGTGTTGCGAATGGTTGTAAGATTACTGTTTGGAAGGGGGACTTTAATATCATTTGGTAACATCAAACAATATCCCCCCTCTAATCTCCCAATCATCTTCATATTCAAACATGCATCCAAATCCAACCGCGGACTAGCCGGACAAATCTCCAATCCATCCAACTCACACCCTAAAGCTAATGCAATCTTAGTCAAAAGTCCTCCAATAACAATTACTCCAGTCGAGCTATTCCCAATTTTCACTAGATGTCTAACTAGGTGAGCTCCAGAATCAATTTTAACACCATTAATCATGGCCCATAAAAATTGCAATTCACTTAGCCTAGCTACCCCAACACTGTCCCATCTCCCAAAAATAGTATTCGCCATGAATCTATGAAGATAGCGAAAAATTGGATTAGGGATATTAGATGATTTGGACCTAGAGGCATCATAGGGCAAGGGGTCTAAGGCAATTTCTTTCCAAAATGTACTCTCACAAAAATTTCGATGTATTTGCCTTTCCCCTCCAATAGGAAAATCAAAAATTTCATTAAACTCCTTCAACTTCATCCTATAATCGATATTCCTCAACCGAAATTCAATCAATCCTTCCTCACAATTTCTTCCTTGAATTATTTCGGCCGACAAGGAACTAAGGAATTCTAAAGTTATACTAGGGTAGGTAGGGTAATGGCTAGTCAAAAATTTTCCCCATCCCATCCTATCAGCCATCCAATATATATCTTCCTTGATACCTAACGCAGCCAATGTATAAGAATCCATATATCTAGTGGAGACTATTTTCCGTTTTTCTAGCTTGTCAAAACGAGATTTATGGATATTATCGCGAAAGATCAAACCAAAAGGGTTATCAAGACGATCACCTTGGTCTCTTGCTTTCCGTTTTCCTTTGTCTTTTGAAGAAGAGGGTGCTTTCCCCGTTTTCACACGCTTGCTCATCTTTGTTGGAGGAAGATCTTCACCGGAGCACGTTTTGGAGATGGATGAGAAGAACGGACACGATCTGGAACCGTCGGCGCGAGAAGAAGAACGTCTAAGGGTCACGGGCGTGTTTTGACCTAAAACCCATCTCGCGTGACTTAAAACCCTGCGGCACGCCCGTGTCCCGTAGCACGGTCTAGGCGTGTTCTCTGCTGGAGGCCCGACACGGGCGTGTTTAAAATCACCACGGCCGTGTTTTCCCTTGTTTCCTGGACGTTTATTCTGCAAAATAAAAAATAAAATAAAATAAAATAAAATAAAATAAAATAAAATGAAAAAAATAAAATGAAAAATAAAGTAAAAGATGAAAATAAAAGGTGAGAATTTGGGTTGCCTCCCAAATAGCGCTTGTTTACGGTCATTAGCTTGACCAAAATGATGTAAATCAAGTTTGCTCGAGAAGGTTCTGTTCTCCTCCCTTAGGAATTGGTTCACTCAGATATTTTTTTAGCCTCTGCCCATTCACTTTGAAAACACCGGAGGTTTCATTTGATATATCTACAGCTCCAAAAGGATAAACTTTCTTCACTTCAAAAGGACCTGTCCATCTGGACTTCAGCTTTCCTGGGAAAAGTTTTAATCGAGAATTGAATAATAATACAAGATCACCCTCTTGGAATTCCCTACGCATAATGTGTTGATCATGCCAACGCTTAGTCCTTTCTTTATAGGATTTTGCATGCTCATAGGCGTCAAGTCGGAGTTCTTCTAGTTCATCAAGTTGAAGTTTTCTTTTCTCTCCAGCATTCTTTAGATCGAAGTTCAATAATTGGATTGCCCAGAAAGCCTTGTGTTCCAACTCTATAGGAAGATGACAGGACTTCCCATACACCAGCGAAACGGCGTTCATACCAATAGGAGTCTTGTAAGCCGTCCGATATGCCCACAGAGCGTCATCCAATTTTGCTGACCAATCCTTTCGTGAATGTGTCACAGTTTTCTCTAAAATGCTTTTAATTTCCCTATTCGATACTTCCACTTGCCCACTGGTTTGAGGGTGATACGGAGAGGCAATCTTATGAGTTACTCCATACTTTTTGAGAAGATTTTTCGAATTGTCTTTCAATAAAGTGTGAACCTCCATCGCTAATAACTGCTCGAGGAACTCCAAATCTAGGAAATATGATTCCCTTAAAAAGTTTTATCACAGTCTTCGCGTCATTCGGTTGGAGATGGTATAGCTTCAACCCACTTAGACACGTAGTCCACTGCCACCAGAATGTAGACATTGTTATGAGACGGGGGAAATGGTCCCATGTAATCAATCCCCCAAACATCAAAAAGTTCAACTTCCAGAATTGAATTCAGTGGCATCTCATGTCTCTTGTGATGTTTCCCGTCCTTTGGCATCTATCACAAGTCAATACATAATCACGAGCATCTCTGAAAATATGTGGCCAATAAAATCCTGCATGTAAAACTTTAGCAGCTGTCTTTGAAGTACTAGCATGACCGCCATAAGATGAAGAATGGCAATGATAGAGTATATCTTTTATTTCATCCTCCGGTACACATCTCCTATAAATAGTATCCGCACACTTCTTGAAAAGCAGTGGATCATCCCATACATAGCTCTTGATATCGGCGGAAAAACTTCTTTCTCTGTTGGTAACTCATCTGATGAGGTAAAATCCCACAAGCAAGAAAATTTGCGTAGTCTGCGTACCAGGGAGAGTCAATTCTTTTTATAGCAAGGAGATGTTCATCAATAAAAGAGTCATCAATTGGTAGGTCTCCCTCCTTGATCCAATTCTGTCCCTGATATAGTCTTGATAAGTGATCTGCTACCACATTCTCAGTCCCCTGCTTTATCCTTTATTTCTAAATCAAATTCTTGTAGAGAAGAATCCATATGATGAGTCTTGGTTTAGCATCTTTTTTTCTCAATAAATACCTTATAGGCTGCATGATCTGTGTAAACAATAACCTTAGAGCCAACGAGATATGATCTGAACTTTTCCAAAGCAAAATACAATCGCCAAGAGTTCCTTCTCCGTAGTTGCGTAGTTCATCTGAGCATCATCCAAAGTTCGGCTAGCATAATAGATGGCATGTACCTTCCGGTCCGTTCTTTGTCCCAAACGGCTCCTACTGCATAGTCACTTGCATCACACATAATTTCAAAGGGTAAGGTCCAATCGGGAGCTTGTATTATCGGGGCCGAGATCAAAGCTTCCTTCAACCTGGAAAAAGCGTCCAAACAATTTTCATCAAAAACAAAT
>JAGFNQ010006931.1:55405-264017 GCA_024364735.1 Boesenbergia rotunda
TAATTTGTCAAAGGTTTAGAAATTTTTGAAAAGTCTTTGATAAAACGCCGGTAGAATCCAGCATGTCCTAAAAAGCTTCGCACTCCCTTAACATTTGTCGGTGGAGGTAGATTTTCAATCACTTCCACCTTTGCCGTGTCTACTTCAATTCCTCGCTCTGAAACCAAATGTCCTAACACGATGCCCTCTCTCACCATAAAATGGCATTTCTCCCAGTTTAAAACCAAATTTGTCTCTTCGCATCTCTGCAAAACATTAACCAAGTTGGACAAGCAATTATCAAAGTTAGTACCATAAACCAAAAAATCATCCATAAAAACTTCCATAATGTTCTCAATCATATCAGAAAAAATAGCCATCATACATCGTTGAAAAGTAGCCGGTGCATTGCAAAGACCAAAAGGCATTCTCCTATAGGCAAAAGTACCATAAGGACATGTAAACGTGGTTTTTTCCTGGTCATTTGGATGTATGGGGATTTGATAAAAACCAGAATATCCATCTAGATAACAAAAATAAGAGTGTTTTGCCAACCTTTCTAACATTTGATCAATGAATGGGAGTGGGAAGTGATCTTTCCTAGTTTCTTTGTTCAATTTCCTGTAGTCAATACACATTCTCCACCCAGTAACCGTCCTAGTGGGAATCAACTCATTATTTGAATTTCTAACTACAGTCATCCCACCTTTCTTTGGCACGACATGAACCGGACTCACCCATTCACTATCAGAAATTGGATAAATTATTCCTGCATCCAGTAATTTCAAAACCTCCTTCTTGACCACCTCCTTCATATTAGGATTAAGCCTCCTTTGTCTCTCAACTGAAGGTTTAAAATCTTTCTCGAGTAAAATTCTATGCATGCACAATGAAGGGCTAATTCCTTTGAGGTCTTCAATGGTGTACCCTATAGTTTTAATATGCATTTTAAGCACACGGAGCAGCTTTTCAGTATCCACTTCATTTAAACTTGCATTTACAATCACAGGGAATGTAGAATTATCACCAAGAAATTCATACCTGAGGGTCGATGGAAGAGGTTTAAGTTCTACCTGCGGTAATTCATGGTTTTCACTTTCCAGTGATTTTTGTTCTAACACCGCTTCATCGGTCATATGTCGCGCAAGGTTTACGTGTCCACCATCATCCCTGCTCTTTTCAACGTTTCTTCATCCGAGTATGTGTCCAGTGTATCACTGAATCTGAGAACGGTTCTTCTTCTTCCTCAACCATCTGCACCTCATCAATCCTGCAACACACATTCTCCAGGAAGGGTTGTTTAATAGCTTTAGACAAATCAAACTCAATTTTTTCGCCACCCACGGCTAACGACAACTTATGATTTTTAACATCAATAACTGCTCCTGCAGTGGCCAAGAAAGGTCTTCCCAGTATAATAGGAATGTATGGATCTTCATCCATTTCTAGGACAACAAAGTCTGCAGGAACAACAAATTTCCCAACCGTGACAGGTACATTTTCCAATACACCTAAAGGATACTTCACAGAGCGATCAGCAAGTTGCAAAGCTAGTGTTGTAATTTTCAATTCACCCAAGTTTAATTTCTTACACAATGAAAATGGCATAAGATTTACACTAGCTCCCAGATCACAAAAAGCTTTATCAAAGTTATGATTCCTAATCATGCATGGGACTGAAAAACTACCTGGATCTTTGAGTTTAGGTGGTAACCTGTTTTGAATTAGAGCACTACATTCCTCCGTCAATGCCACCGTTACACACTCCTCAATTTTTCTTTTGTTTGTCAATATGTCTTTCAGAAATTTTGAGTACGTGGGCATTTGCTGCAAGGCTTCCGTGAATGGAATGTTAATATACAACTTCCTTAGGACATCAAGAAACTTACCAAATTGTTCATCAAGTTTGGCCTTAATTATCCTCTGGGGAAATGGAATTGGGGGTTCGTATTTTTCCACGCGTGCATGGATTCTTTGGCTTTCAGGCATCTTTTTCCCTTCAGAAGCAGAGATGACTCGGGCACGGGCGTGTCAAGCAACACGTCCTGGGCGTGTTGTTCGCTGGCAGCTTCTCGGTGACTGGCACGGGCGTGTCAAGCAGCACGTCCTGGGCGTGTTGTTCGCTGGAAGGAAATAGCTTTGGGTCCTCCTTAGGCTCACTTACTCTCCTCCCACTTCTCAAGGTAATCGCGTTACAATGCTCCACTGGATTTGTTTCTGGTCTCCCCGAAAATCTCCCCGGTGTTCTTGAAGACGAATCGGCGACCTGCGCAAGTTGATTTTCCAACATTTTAGTATGATTTGCCAAATTATCTATCTTACCTGATAAAAGGGAGATTCCTTCGGCTGTCTCTGAATGCTTCCGATTAGATTCCACCATGTGTTGTCGAAAGTCATCATTTTGCTTCGTTTGGCTAGCAATGAAATTTTCCATCATAATTTCCAGGTTAGACTTCTTTTCTTGCTGAATTCCTCCAGATGCTCCATAATTATTCTGCCCGGATTGATTTTGATTGTTCTGTAAGAAAAATTTGGGTGGTTCCTCCATCCTGGATTGTAGGTGTTTGAATACGGGTTGTTGTTTGGCCTTTGAGCAAAATTATTGATCGCTTCAACTTGTTCCACCTGCGCTCCAGTAGGTTGCGTGACCCCTACTTGGCAATTCATGGCCGAATGTCCTGTCACTCCACAAATCTCACAGATGATATTAGAAACAGCGTTAACATTAAAATTTTCAAATTTATAGGTTAATGCATCGACCTTTGCCGCAAGGCTGTCTAAAGCGCTCACCTCATACTTACCTGCCGATCGAACGGGATTCTCTCTCTCTCGCGCCCATTGGTGATGATTCAATGCCACGCTTTCGATAATATCGAATGCCTCCTCTAAGGTTTTGTTCATGAGCGCACCACCTGCAGCAGAGTCTAAAGAGACTTTAGTAGAGTAGGAAATTCCGTTATAGAAGGTATGGATTACGAGCCATTTCTCCAGTCCGTGATGTGGGCATTGCTGCAGTAGTCCCTTAAATCGATCCCAAGCTTCAAAAAGAGATTCTCCATCTTTTTGCACAAAATTTGTGATTTGGCTACGGAGTGAAGCGGTCTTGCTTGGTGGAAAGTACTTGTCTAAAAATCTCTGCTCGAGTTGCTCCCATGTTGTGATACAGTTCGATGGAAGCGAATGTAACCAAGCTCTTGCTCTGTCCCTTAAGGAAAAAGGAAAGAGTCGCAATCTTATCGCATCTGCAGAGGCTCCATTAAATTTGAGAGTTTCACAGAATTCCAGGAACACTTCCAGATGAAGATTTGGATCCTCCGTAGGCGCTCCTCCGAACTGATGTTGTTGGATCATAGACATAAAGCAGGCTTCAGTTCAAAGTTGTTTGCTTCAATTGGAGGCCTTCTAATGCTAGATCTCAGGCCTCTAGCACTTGGCGCAGCATAGTCTCTCAACGGCTTGTTCTCTACCTGATTGTTTCTTCTTGATCAGCCATTTCTCGTTGTTTTTGAAGTCGTCTCAGAGTGTGAAAGGTTCGTTCTATTTCAGGATCAGCTTCAAGAAGGACTCCCTCTCGATCTGACCTAAGCATTCAACGAGAAAGGTATACTTCCAATGCAAGTTAGAGAGCAAAATTGCAAAAAGGAAACAGGACAACTACGCAGAAATCTGGATTAATCAAACTGCAATATTCCAATATTGACGCAATCCCCGGCAACGGCGCCAAAAACTTGATTGTTGTTTCCGCAAGTGCACGGTTTGTCGTCAAGTAATAAAATATCGATCCCACAGGGATGGGGCAAGTACTAGAATTTTACGAGTTTTAATTATCCAGATGAATGTTTAATGATAAATTTGCTCTAAATCAACAATTCAAACGATCGAAAATCAGCGAAAGTATTGAGGGATAAAAGACAATCTTAGGATTACGGTTTCACCATTCTAACTATTATCATGATAGTTCTCCGTTGACGACTACTATACCCAAGTGATTTCTTTTATTCGAATGCAACTTACTATCAAGGTTTCCGAAATAGACGATCTTTTCATGCTTTGGAATCCTGTCACTATTCCCGCAGACCTATCTAAACGTCTACCAGATTCGTAAGCTGATTCCTAATTTATCGACGACCTCTTTTGAAGATCACGCCAATGTATCTACTTTAATTCATCTCTAGTCCTATGGCATACGTACGTAGATGACTCTTAATTGCTTTGGATCCTGTCACATGAATCCTGCAAAGCCTATCTAAACAATTACCATTTTCGTAGAAACAAATCAAAGCATCATTCAACAATCGATTCAACCAACAAGGATATGCGTAATCGAACTAACAGAGTTAATAACAAATCATGAAAATAGTTAGGGCTACTCCCTCTTCCTAAGATTTACACGACTACTCCATAAATCCGGAGAATTTGACAAATAGATAGGAAATAGACATTACAAATCCTCCTTGATGGTGTTTCCCCCTCCAAGTCTCGACAAAAGCAAGCTTTTCCCTGATTTCCGCCGCCTCCCCTTTGTGTTAGGTCTTTCCCTTTTATAGAATCCAGCGGCACGCCCGTGCTGATTGACACGGCCGGACGTGTTCTCTGCGCTTCTCGTTCTTCAATAGCATGCCTTGCCCGTGCTTAACTGGCATGGGCGTGCTCTTCATGTGCCCACGGCCGTGCTTAACCAACACGCCTTGAGCGTGTTGGTCGCTGACTCTGCACGAAATTCAAGAAACACCACGGCCGTGCTTAGCCAAGACACGGGCGTGTCTTCACGTGCTGAGTGGTTCGACTGGTTTTGTGCATCCTGTCATCAAAATCCAACACACAGCAGTATCCTCGCCCAAAATATGTTAAACCAAGTAAAAACTATCAAATATGCCTCTAATAAGATAAAAACAAGATGAAATGCATATATATTTCATGCCCCAAAACTATACATGAGTTTCACACATCAAAACCCCCACATTTGAACTTTTGCTTGTCCTCGAGCAAAGAAAAGTAAAGACAACCTATGTATGGAAGTCATGAAAACAGTTGTTAGCAATTCATCCCAAGATATAAAATTGATCATAATTTGCTGAAGTCATTCCCTGAAGCTTAGCTCAAAAGATCCCTGTGTAGTGCATGTGAAAAATCAACCCCCAAGGTTTTGGATACCAATCTAGATTCATCATCCCTGTTACCGTGTTCCTCTCTTTTCTAGTGTAGAGGCACTTACCTGCCCTAACACGTGGTTCGTCCCCCAATATCACACAAGGTCTCAAAGGACCACTTTCCGAGAAGAAAAGAAAGAAGGAATTAACGGTGGTCATTTCCCCAGTAACTAGTTGACCTCAAAAGGGCACCTCTTTTAGGTGTTTCCCTAGTAGCTACCTAGTCTCAAAGGGGTGCTCCAAAAGAAATTCCATCTCCTTTTTTTTTTTTTTTTCGAATCTCTACCATTTTTTTTTTTTTTTCGAAAACTTCCAGGATAAGTGTTTATCCAGTAACCAAAATGCTCATGAAGGTCACCATAGAAAATTGAGTACTAATCCGGTAAAGAAATTTAAATCCTTTTCAGATGCCTACACCTTAAGGGTTGTGTGAAAGTGAAACAGGGTTCTTAATGAATAAGCCAAAGAGAATTTCATAGATCAATTAAGAGTCAAGTTATACTACAAGGGATGAGAGAGTAACAAAGTATAAAAGACTCTTAAACACATAGTGTCTATTTCAATTAAGGAAAGAGATATGCCATCATCAAATGTCATGCATGAAACTATCCTACGTACCACAAATTATATCCCAGAAAATTAAAACTAAAACCAAATCTAAAATAGGAATGCAAAAACAACCAAAAATAAAGAGAAATAACAAAAGAAAAGGTTACCTAATAGTTATGGCAAGGGAAGGTCTAAGATCTGCGATCATCTTCCTCTTGCCATCTTCTCCTTTGCTCTGCGTGAAACTCCCTTTCTTCTTGCCAAAATTTTTCCTCACGCTCTCTTCTAGCGGCCTCAACTACAAAATATTCCTCAGCAGTAGAAAAAAAACGGTTAGCCCCTTCCATATACCCGTCAACTCGCTGATAATGCTCCTTTGAAGTGTTAGCGAACTGCTCCCACATGTTTCGATCCGCAGTATACCCTTGCTGAAGTCCTCGAACGATGTACGGAACCCTGAAAAATCAAAAACAGAAGGTCCTGCAGAAACATCATCAGTAACAGTCCTAGGGGGTTCCGGTACATGGGGTGGACTAGATGGCTCTCCTACCATGGGTAGATCTTGTGTCCTCACATCCCTAAAAAGCCAATTACGTGTATTGCGAATGGTTGTAAGATTACTGTTTGGAAGGGGGACTTTAATATCATTTGGTAACATCAAACAATATCCCCCCTTTAATCTCCCAATCATCTTCATATTCAAACATGCATCCAAATCCAACCGCGGACTAGCCGGACAAATCTCCAATCCATCCAACTCACACCCTAAAGCTAATGCAATCTTAGTCAAAAGTCCTCCAATAACAATTACTCCAGTCGAGCTATTCCCAATTTTCACAGATGTCTAACTAGGTGAGCTCCAGAATCAATTTTAACACCATTAATCATGGCCCATAAAAATTGCAATTCACTTAGCCTAGCTACCCCAACACTGTCCCATCTCCCAAAAATAGTATTCGCCATGAATCTATGAAGATAGCGAAAAATTGGATTAGGGATATTAGATGATTTGGACCTAGAGGCATCATAGGGCAAGGGGTCTAAGGCAATTTCTTTCCAAAATGTACTCTCACAAAAATTTCGATGTATTTGCCTTTCCCCTCCAATAGGAAAATCAAAAATTTCATTAAACTCCTTCAAATTCATCCTATAATCGATATTCCTCAACCGAAATTCAATCAATCCTTCCTCACAATTTCTTCCTTGAATTATTTCGGCCGACAAGGAACTAAGGAATTCTAAAGTTATACTAGGGTAGGTAGGGTAATGGCTAGTCAAAAATTGTCCCCATCCCATCCTATCAGCCATCCAATATATATCTTCCTTGATACCTAACGCAGCCAATGTATAAGAATCCATATATCTAGTGGAGACTATTTTCCGTTTTTCTAGCTTGTCAAAACGAGATTTATGGATATTATCGCGAAAGATCAAACCAAAAGGGTTATCAAGACGATCACCTTGGTCTCTTGCTTTCCGTTTTCCTTTGTCTTTTGAAGAAGAGGGTGCTTTCCCCGTTTTCACACGCTTGCTCATCTTTGTTGGAGGAAGATCTTCACCGGAGCACGTTTGGAGATGGATGAGAAGAACGGACACGATCTGGAACCGTCGGCGCGAGAAGAAGAACGTCTAAGGGTCACGGGCGTGTTTTGACCTAAAACCCATCTCGCGTGACTTAAAACCCTGCGGCACGCCCGTGTCCCGTACACGGGCCAGGCGTGTTCTCTGCTGGAAGCCCGACACGGGCGTGTTTAAAATCACCACGGCCGTGTTTCCCTTGTTTCCTGGACGTTTATTCTGCAAATAAAAATAAAATGAAAATGAAAAAAATAAAATAAAAAATAAAGGTAAAAGATGAAAATAAAAGGTGAGAATTTGGGTTGCCTCCCAAATAGCGCTTGTTTACGGTCATTAGCTTGACCAAAATGATGTAATCAAGTTGCTCGAGAAGGTTCTGTTCTCCTCCCTTAGGAATTGGTTCACTCAGATATTTTTTTAGCCTCTGCCCATTCACTTTGAAAACACCGGAGGTTTCATTTGATATATCTACAGCTCCAAAAGGATAAACTTTCTTCACTTCAAAAGGACCTGTCCATCTGGACTTCAGCTTTCCTGGGAAAAGTTTTAATCGAGAATTGAACAATAATACAAGATCACCCTCTTGGAATTCCCTACGCATAATGTGTTGATCATGCCAACGCTTAGTCCTTTCTTTATAGGATTTTGCATGCTCATAGGCGTCAAGTCGGAGTTCTTCTAGTTCATCAAGTTGAAGTTTTCTTTTCTCTCCAGCATTCTTTAGATCGAAGTTCAATAATTGGATTGCCCAGAAAGCCTTGTGTTCCAACTCTATAGGAAGATGACAGGATTCCCATACACCAAGCGAAACGGCGTCATACCAATAGGAGTCTTGTAAGCCGTCCGATATGCCCACAGAGCGTCATCCAATTTTGCTGACCAATCCTTTCGTGAATGTGTCACAGTTTTCTCTAAAATGCTTTTAATTTCCCTATTCGATACTTCCACTTGCCCACTGGTTTGAGGGTGATACGGAGAGGCAATCTTATGAGTTACTCCATACTTTTTGAGAAGATTTTCGAATTGTCTTTCAATAAAGTGTGAACCTCCATCGCTAATAACTGCTCGAGGAACTCCAAATCTAGGAAATATGATTCCCTTAAAAAGTTTTATCACAGTCTTCGCGTCATTCGTTGGAGATGGTATAGCTTCAACCCACTTAGACACGTAGTCCACTGCCACCAGAATGTAGACATTGTTATGAGACGGGGGAAATGGTCCCATGTAATCAATCCCCCAAACATCAAAAAGTTCAACTTCCAGAATTGAATTCAGTGGCATCTCATGTCTCTTTGTGATGTTTCCCGTCCTTTGGACATTCTGTCTTGTAGTGGCCCTTCTTCTTACACTCGTAGCAAGTTACGTTGGGCTTGTTTTTGTTATTCGCGGGTTCAGCTGGTTCGTCCTTTCTTCGGCTGATTTTCCGTTTGTTGGTTCGGTTCTTCAGCTCCTTGTAGTAGCTTCGGGCTAGTCGGACCAGCTTAGTTTGATCTCCTTCTTCTGAGTCTGAGTCTGAGTCTGAGTTAGACTCGGGTTCAGGTTCAGGCTTCTTCTTTGTTGTCCTTCCAGTTTTACCTGCAACAAAAGCAATACCTTTCTCGACCATATTGGTGTTAGTTTGTTCGTGCAGTTCTAGTTCGGAAAATAATTCGTCTAATTTTATTTTTGAAAGATCCCTTGAGACCTTGTATGCATCTACCATAGATGCCCACAAGGTGTTTCTAGAGAAAGCGTTTAAGGCATACCTTATTAAGTCACGGTTTTCAACCTTGTGACCTATAGTGTGAAGACCGTTCATCAACTCTTGGATTCGTGCGTGGAGCTGGGCTGCTGTTTCGTTGTCGACCATCTTGATGGTATAGAGTTTGTTCAGGAGCAGATCCCTCTTACTGATCCGAGTATCTGATGTCCCTTCGTGCAGCTCGATCAATTTTGCCCACAGCTCCTTGGCACTGTTGAAGGGGCCCACGCGGTTCAGCTCCTCTTTCGTCAATCCGCATTGAAGAGTCTGAGTCGCTTTAGCGTTGGCTTCGATTTTTCGTTTCAGAGCGGTGTCCCACTCTGTGTAGCTTTGAGGAAGTCCATCAGCATTTTTGGGTATCTCCAGTCCGGACTGGATGATGATCCACATGTCCACCTGAGTTTTCAGGTGGACCTCCATTCAACTTTTCCAGTAAGAAAAGTCTTCTCCACTGAAAAGTGGAGGTCTGGCGGTGCTGAATCCCTCTTGTATGGCCATTTGATCTGTAAAAGAAAACTAACAAAAAATATATCCCAAGACTTGGTCTTGGATTAGTAGTGCGGGATAAGGATAATAAAATATTGATTTTTTTTTGGTTAAAAAAAATTCGAATGAGAAAAAGAAATAAAAATCCGAAAAAATTTTCAAACTGGTGGTTGCACCAAGTTTGAACTTCCCCACTCTGATACCACTTGTTGGATCGAGAAAACCGATAGAGGGGGGGTGAATATCGGAAATCGTTTTTCGGAAATTTTAGAGCAAGAACGCAGCGGAAATTAAAAATCACAACACAGAGACACAGTCGATTTTACTTGGTTCGGAGCCTGTGTCGACTACTACTCCAAGGCCCACGGTCGTTGACCGTTTACTTTGGGCAATTCTATATACGGCGCAAACAGTTTACACAATTTGATTACAAAATAAGTGCAGTAAATAATAATAAAAAAACAACGCTCTTCTTTACCGACGTCCGGAGTAGATCAACTTTTTCGGAGCAGCGGGACGTCGTCGGCTCGAGTTGGAAGGTTTCCGGAGCAAGGCGCGAGAGCAGAAGAGCTTTGAGACGTTGAGTGAATTGATGTTCTGAAGCCTTGGTCAAGGGCCCTTTATATAGGGCCTGGGGGCGCCCGGGACGTCGGGGGCGCCCCCCCACGTGGCCTTTGATCCGCCAAAGTCTCGGTCAGCGTCTGATCCCTTTATCTTCGGGATCAGCTTTGACCGGGGCGCCCGGATTGACCGGGTCAAAGTGTTATCTGGCTTCGAAGAGAGCTGCTTCGACAGTTGGTACAGGGGGCGCCCGGAGCGCAGGGGGCGCCCGGGAGTTGTACTGTTTGAAGCTGCTTTTTACTTGTGTGTTTTGTGTTCACCTTGGGGGCGCCCGGGACACTCCGGGTGCCCTGGTCAGCTGTTGCCTCACTCCTTTGAGGCTCTCTGAGCTGCAGACACTCGTTCCTTCGGTCCTGCATCCAGGGTTAGTCCAAAACACAACAAGACATTAAGTGGTTAGTTTATACAGCCTTAGCTGTCTTGGTTCTGACTTTGGGCCTCCAAAATGGAGCCCTAGGTCGAACCGACGCCTACTGTTCCCTCGACGGGGAACGTGTCCTCACCTACTCCTCTCGGGAGAATTTACCTGATGCCAACCGTTCCTCTGGTTGGACTTTTGCCTGACGGTCCTTTGTCAGGTCTTGGATGCCGAGCTGCCCTTCGCCCGGTGCCTAGCATTCCTTCGCTAGGGCTTCATTCCCAGGCTGTCCTTCGCCTGGCGCCTAGCAGTCCTTCGCTAGGGCTTTTGACTCTGGCATTCCTTCGCCAGTGCCTAGCAGTCCTTCGCTAGGGTTTTTTACCCTGGCATTCCTTCGTCAGTGCCTAGCAGTCCTTCGCTAGGACTTTTCCTGCACACTAGAGCAACTTGTTAGAAAACAAGTAAGACTTAACTTTTGACCTCTGTTGCCATTATCAAAACACAGGTTTGACTTGGGTGCATTCTGCACCAACAATATTTGGTTCTCAGTGAACCCGAACAACGGCGTAGCTACCAATTCCATCTGGGATGACACAATTTATAGTTGGTCGAATGCTCTTCTGTATAAAATGTTTACGGAGTTTCCCGTGTCCATGATGGTGCGGTGAACCTCGTAATTGACAATCACGGGTAGTGATGACCAGGGCATCGTCGTGGGGACCTCCAGCCCCTATAGATCCTGTTGTCCGAACCTGATCTGAGGGCCTTGCGCTTGGGCAGTGCTCATCCCCACCTGGTAAATTTTCAGCCGGCGTACCTAGGCTATCATGGGTCGATTAGAGTCTCCTCCTGTTAGTCCCCCCGAGATCGCATGGACTCCTCCTCGGATGACGTTATGTTGGTTGGCTCGGTCCTCATCTACATCTTCAGGTTCAGTCCTCACTGTCCAGGGGAAATAACTGTCGAGCGGCAGGCGTACCTCGCATTGGTTCTTCCGTCATCGGGCCAGCTGTGGGTCTTCCCTGACCCTGGCCACCTCTCGAGGAGACCTGATGCCCTCGGCCCCTGGCAGTCGGGGACTGACCCCTCCATGCCTGTCGGCAATCCTCGATGCTATGGGTGTTGCTTTGGTGGAAAGGGCAATATAGCCTCCGCCGGACTCGCAGACATCCTTGCACCACTTGCTAAAGATGTCTCCGTTCCATCCCCACTCGGTCGACCGCCCCTTTAGGGCTACGGATGGGCCCTCTTGGCGAGCGACTATTCTGTAAGGGATTAGGTCCCGGGGCAGCGCCAGCTTCCTTTTTTCGAGCGGCCTGGGCTTCCTCCATATTGATGTATTTAACAACTTTTCCCAAGAGACTGTCTAAGTCCTTTGGGGACTTCCTAATCAATGATCGGAAGAAATCTCCTTACTGTAAGCCTTGGGAGAAAGCGGTAATGAGGATCTCGGGGGTGGCGGTTGGCACGTCCATGACCACGTCATTAAACCTCTTGATGTAGGCTCGAAGTGATTCCTTCAGACCTTGTTTAACCGCAAACAAGTTGAGGTTTGTCTTATGATGCCTCCAACTGCTCGCGAAATGTTGCATAAATAGCCTCTTGAACTCCACGAAACTTGACACAAACCCACTCGAGAGCCGATCAAACCAACGCTAGGTTGGTCCCGATAGGGCTGTCAGAAACACCCGACACTTGACGCCTTCAGGGTAGATACTGGAAGAGGAGGGGTTCCTGTCAGAGACGCTTAACAGCCTGTCCCACATCCACATCATAAGTGACACCGACTCATCCGCCTCTAAAGGTCCTCAAGGTGCCTCTAGAACTTCAGACGAGATCCTCTATCCCAAAGGATCCCTGTTCCGCCTGTCCCGCACTCGTCTGCGATGGTTGATGCGTCGTCCGATCATCAATGATTTTTTATCGCCGTACCGAATCAAATGATATCTTAGAAGAACAGTGAACCGGTCGGAATCGCTGCAATTGCAATCTCGTCGGATTCAACGATGAATCTGACGAGATTGCAATTGCGACGATTCCGACGGGTTCACTATACCCCCTAGGGTATAGTTTTGTTCGGGGCAGCTGCCGGAGGCCGCCGATGGTGTCTGATTGACGATCGGATGACTCGCCGGCCATCGCGGGGAGTGGAATAGGATGGACAGGGGACAAAATGGGACAAAGGATCTGCCCTCCTAGAACTTACAATATTTGGGGTGCTAACAAGGCCATGACCTTTTTATTCTGCTTTGATTTCTCTACCCAACCTATATATTAATAGGGCCCCGCACCCGATTTCACTGGTGACGGGCGACACCTTCTACTCTAGTTTTGCAAGGAAATTCAAACGGCTGGTACAAGAGTGTGGTACGCCGCGGAGTAATATATACAGGCGCTAACTTCGGGCTTCGTTGGAAGCAATTCTATTTGGGCCACCACGACTGCTGAGAAAATTTGTCCCCTCATTCCAATTTGTTGTTTGTGGATCGCATAAGTCGTGCGCCTTGAGGTTGGTACGGCCTACATCCTTGGAACCAAAGCTGGGCTTGGACGTCAATCGACTTGGCTTATTGATGAAGCAGGGTGGCGCATATGAATTTCATAATATACTCCTCGGGATCGCTGGATCCTGAGTACTCCGGGATGGTGAAGAATCGGCGATGCTTGAGGATAGGATCTTCAAGAACATGCAAGGAAAACGGGTTGCGTGTTGGGGGGGTCGGCGCTGGGTCGGCCAGGCCCTTTCTGTTGTCGGGTTGTTCCTGGTGCGTCTGATTGGATGCAGACCCCTCCATCGGACCCGAGTGTAGAGCTGTCAAACAGGCCAACCCGTGGCAGGGCGGGTCGGCCCATGGCGGGCCGGCCATTTGGCGGGGCGGGGCGGGGCGGGTCGACCCGTCATCTAGGCGGGTTGGAAAATCCCCAACCCAACCCAATCCAAGGCGGGCCGTGGGTTAGGCGGGTCAACCCGCGGGCCCATCAAAATATTTTTAAAAAATTAAAAAAATTCATATATTTAGATTTCATTAATCAAATATATTAAGAATATATTTTTTAAATATAAATGGATACAAATGAGTACTCATGTGATGAAAAATATTATTTTTTATTTCAAAATAATAACAAAGAATGATAATAAATTGTCATAAAACTTAACTAACATGTGATTCTCAACCCGTGGGCCAACCCAAGCCCGTTGCAAGCTGACCCGTGTGGGTCGCGGGTCGACCCTGCGGGTCGCGGGTCGACCCTGCGGGTCGCGGGCCTATGCGGGTTGGCCCGCGGCGGGCTTGGGTTGCTTGAATTCTAACTCAACCCGCTTAAATTGATCGGCGGGGCGGGCCAATCCGACGGGCCCAACCCAAATTGACAGCTCTACCCGAGTGGGCTTCATCTCCCCTAGCTCGGAAGAGAGCAGGGGGAAGGGAATCATGATGCCTTTTGGGTTCTGGCCTGGCGGCATTCCCTCGACCCATTGAGTTGCCAACTACCACTGGCTCGGGGAATCGGATCGTAGGACTGCCAGCAGGAAGGGGCAGTTAGGTGGTCTTTTCGGCTCGAGTAGCCATCAAGAACTCATATTCCTTGGGCGTGATGGTAACTGTTACTTTGTTGGGGTCTTCAATCTTCTACTCCCAATCAAGTGGTGTGTCCTCCTTCTAGCGCCAATTATGATCCTATTGGCCAGCGAGGTGGGAGTCCCAACGCAGTGATGGGGCATGGTTCGTTGGCAAGAGGAGGATGACCAGCGGCGTACTGCACGATTTAGGATTTCGACGGCAAGGGTCCCTCGGCGGTCAAGTCAGCATGTGGTGGAGAGAAAGGGAGGGGTTCAAGAAAAAGCATTGTAGCCCCCGGAATCCTCCCCCCCCCCCCCCCCCCCCCCCCCCCCCCCGCCCTTGCGCGTGAGGGGTGGAGGGTCTTATATAGCTCGGAAGACCGACAAACTCTGCTACCTTCCTGTTTTCCTTTTGTCCTATGCGGGGACAGGATCAGGGGCCCCTGTCAGGTAGCCGACTGATGCCACCCTGTCTGGCATTTGCAGGAGGCGCACAGGTATGACTTGGTCTTTCCAAGAATGTCTATCAGACGTCGTACTATGCCAGCGAGATCTCCGAGATTCAGACACGAGCGGTGTCAGATTTGAGTCGACGAATACTGATACGACTATTGTCTGTATATGCAGGTGTCAGAGGGTTTGTACTACTGCGGACAATGACAACTTCCGAGTCGTAGTACACTCGGGAGTAGGCCGATCGGTATGCATAGAGAACACCGAACCGTAGTACATTCGGGGGTAGGCCGATGGCGCGCCAAGGTTCCCTCCTTAGTGCCCCTCGGCGGCGATTGGTTTAGGACGTAGGTCGGGTAATTGTCCGACCGGCGCATCCAACCAGAGTAAAATTCGAGGCTAGTGGCGTGGATGCCCCCCACGGGCATTCTTACAACCGATCGGGTCGCTAACCCCCATAGTCTCTCTTGGGCCTAGCGAAGGGGGCCATGTCCACCATACCGGGCTCTCATATTCTAATCCATTAGAACATTTTTTAGACTTAGCCACGCTGACCAACTTGGCTCCACCAGTTAGGGCGGGATCACCTATGCTTAATGTAAACTCATAATGGTATATACATAATTATTGTATGTAATTCTGATTATATACATTATTCAGATTTATCCATTATTTAGATTTAGAAAAACTCTTAAGCATGGTTATATGGAGTCCTAAACAAAATTGGTTAGTCTATCCAATTAACTAGGTTGGTCAAATAAGAAGCTTTAGTCGAAAAAAATTAAAATGCTTGGTTGACCCACTTTCAACGAAAGTGGTTTTTATGTCCCTAACCTTTCCAAAGTCACAAACAATTCAATATTGGGTTTAGTTAGCCCTAAACCTATGGATCCAAAACTCCTGATTTGAAAATAGGCAATTCCTCGATATCGACATTTGCGAATTAACACAAGGTCAATACTAAGCTGGAGTCTTTGAACAAGTTAACCTACATGCGTGACCAACTTGTTAAATACAAACTTCTCATCTTAATTTTTTTAATCAAATATCAAAACACTGAAAGGACTGACAATAATATCTGAGTACCTATCTTGCCTCTCAGGGTGCTGCTATCTCACACTTAACCTAAGTTGAAACTCTATTCATAAAATTTTTAGGATGAAGCAATGAATTCTGGATGCACATGTTTTGTTTGGCTAACAATAAGGTAGTTTGAGAAGTTGACTCGAAAAAATGTCATCTGCATATTCTTGGGATATGACACGTCAAAATGGTATAGTTATGATATCCACGAGCACACAAATCCAACATGTCTCAACATATTGCTTTCTTGGAAATGGTTAAATCTTTTTGTTACCTTGACAACATCCAAACTTGCTTACACTTCTTTCAATCCACTATGCAATATGTTGATTCAATTGGCCAAGGCAGAGAAGTAACTATTCCTTTAAGTTCCCACATGATAATCCCACACATCAGTGTTTGAGCAAGTCAACAATCAAACACAAATGGGTGTGTTATGGTTTAGGATTTATAGATTGGAAAGGGGAGAGGTTTTAATAGCTGTGAAGATATCAATCCCTTTACATCCCTTGTATAACTGAGGTGATCAAGATGGCTTCATTCAACCATACACACCTTGTATAACTGAGGTGAGAATATGAATGAGTTTCCTTTATTAACCGTTGTGTTCGACAATAACTTGTTTAACTTAAAAAATAAGATAAATTATACTTTTATTTATTTAAATGACTAAATTTTATTTAAAAAATAGAAAGAAAAAAATTAAAGTTGATAGACATGTTTATTATAAAACACGTACTATTCAATGCGTTCATTCTTCACATTACCAAGAATAATCAGATACTTTGTGAAAAAGAATATTTGTATATAATTCTGTTTAAAAGTTAATTTAAAATGATCGTCATTTTTAAGATTTTAAACCAATAGAAAAACATTGTACTCTTTATTTCAATAAACTTTAGTTAGTCTTGAGACGTGGAATGAAATGAAATAGTAAATCAAAGATACACAGTGACTAAAAACGGAATAATTATTGATGTTCTCTTACATCTGAGGATTTTCAAAATTGATCTTAACTATGTATATGATTGCCGCTAGATATGAATAACAATTAGTGTAAAAAAAAACTAGTCCAATAAAAAAATTTGCACGAGATCACAGGCATAATATGTTTCCCTATTAATCATTTTTATCTGCCCAGCTGTTTGCTTATAAAGAGATGCATGCATGAGGCAGCTATACCATTTAAGACCAAGACCACAACAGCTCATGTTGTCACGGATTGGAGATCGACCACCACAATGATGCCATTAGTTTCTAGAAATTGATTGAAAAATCCAGTCCAATATATGTTTTAAAAATGGATAGGAATCGAGCATAAGATCTAGAGTTCTATCACAAAATTGAACATTGATTGTAATGTGAAACAATGAATTGATATATCAATCTCAACCCAACCTCCAGACCGATTTAGATGCTCTCTATATAATGTATATACACTAAAAGAATATCTGTTTGACTGCAGAACTCGGTGCATTATGCAAAGTTACTTGGAGGATAATACTATTTGTCCTATGAAGGAACTGGGGCATCTTCTCTTAACAGACATTTGCATGGCTTAATCATAGGAAGGAAAGCAGAACTCAGTCTTGTCTCCAGTCAATGAATGAATACATAGCTGGCCTGGTGGGATCTGAAAATTTATATGAATTTATGGAACTAATGCTTCAACTTATCCCTAGCTATAGTGCCCAACAGAATACTCCAACACTTGTTGGCTGGGGCAGATCATCTCCTTTACCCTGATCCCATTTTTGTAGATCTTGAATGTAGGCACGACCCTCACGCTCTCAGACTTGACGACAGCAGGACTCTTGTTGATGTCGACCTTCAGTTCATGTAGGGAACACATCAGGTGAAGATGAACACAAGCATTTGGATGTGTACCAATGTATAATAATAGTGACGGTGAGGGATGATACCTTGAAAAAATTTGCAGATGGATAGCGGGTGCACAATGAATCAACAGATGGTGAAATCTGGGAACATTGCAGATTGGATGTTGCCATAAAGTAAATGATAGAAGTTCCTGCAGTGTCAAAAACTTGAGGTACATAACAGTAATCCGATTCCAAGACCACTTAATATATTCCGATTTAAAGTAAATTAGCTAGAGAAATATATAGCAAGCGCAACTGGAAGTTAAGCTAGCACAAAGACCTGAGAAAGATGAGAGAAAATATCTCACCAGGTAAGCTGATTGCAGCTTGGAACTGCTTCAAACTAGTAACCTCCTCGGCATCGCCGCCAAACTTCAAATTAGAGACTCTACCCTGTGAATTTTTCAGCGCGACTTGTGCATGAAACAATGCTTCAGCCACCTCAGTATCTCCTGGAATTTTCTCGCTGAGAAGTTCATAATCTCTTACAGATTCAGACCATCGCTCAAGCTGATTACCAAGCATGGAAACGATGAGAAACCAATTCTTTGCATCAATTTTATTTTTGGATAATTCATATCTTGAAGTATCCAGATGATAAAAGACTTCACCTTGGCATTGGAGTCAGCTCGACGCAGAAGAGCCTTGATGTAATGAGGTTGGATTTTGAGAGCTTGGTCGCAATCTTCAATAGACTTCTCCCACTGTCCAAGCTTTGACCGGCATGCAGCTCTATTGCAAAGGAGAACTGGGTTTGAAGGATCAAGCCTGAGCCCTTCACCATAAGCTGCGCTGGCCCCTGCAAAATTTCCAGACTTGAAGAGCTCATTCCCTTGAGTTCGAGCTCTTGCAACTGACTTGACATTGTTAAAAATCAATGTCAGTTCCATATTTCTGGGATCCATCCTCCAGCCTTCTCAGCAAATTCAACTGCATTTTCAAACCTGCAAAATTCCCACATTTTGCTCAAAGGTTTTTAAGAATCCTTACTAAAAAAAATACAAAAACTCCAGCTCACCTTCCTAAGAACATATCAACTTGTGCACGAATCATATAGATGTAGGAACCTGGATGCATGCCAAAGATTTTGGCATCTGAGTAAACAGGAGATTTTTCAAGTTTAAGCGAGATCGAAGAGACCGAATCAGCTTCATCGATCTGAAGAATCCGGAGAAGGGCCTCTGCTTTTGCTGCCATTATCTGAAAATTTTCAATTACATATGAGTTGTTTGCTCAATTGTTTCCTGAGAGAATCCACAAAAAAAAAAAAATTGAATGTACCGTTGGAGAAGAATCTGCTCCTGCTGCAATTGCTGCGTCAGCTTCCCTCAATGCACTTTTCCAATCACCAACCTTTCTCGCTTCATCACATTTGCCTAAATGCCTCTCCAGTGTTTGCAGCTTTTGCAATTCTCTAGTGTCTGGCTGGCCCCCTGTTGAAGATAGGTGCTGTTTTGCATCCTCGATCTGCCCTAACCTGCAACGAGTAATAAGCAAGTGTAATTGCAGAAAGAATCCTAAAAAATACACAGTAAGGCAGAAAAGAGATTACTGAACAACACCATGTATTCAGTGAAGAATCATGAAAGAATAAAGTAGGTGCCAATATCTAGCACATCTTAGGCGTTTCACAGAGTATTGTGGAAAGAAACAAAATACAATTCATACCGTGGTCTGTCACTGAAAATGACAATGTTTGGGGGGCCATGAAACATGGACGACGTTAACAGAATCATCAAATATGGAGACAAAGGTCAAGGCCCAAGAGGTAGTAAGATCAAAAAAACGCAAATGATTGACAGCACCAAACAGCAAGGCGTGATTATGACCTCCTCACTTTTTTACCTTGTTCGATCTACTCAACGAACTGGTGTATAGATTTTCATCGAATGAGCACACACCAAGAGCGCAAAATCATTGCAAATTGTTGGCCAATTTCACACAAAGATCAAAACTTACCGATGTAAGATGAACAGGAGACCTATGTTCAAAGTGTTTTTTTTAAAGATGTTTCTTGCGTAAATCGAATCCATGTTCGAATGCATTTGAGAAGTAATTTTCTCACCGCAGGTATAGACTTGCGAGGCGATGGTGCGCACGGCTGCTCGATGGATCCAGCCGAACTGCATCCTCGCATTCCCTCACCGCCTCCCTCAACCTCCCCAGCCCCGCCAGCGCCGCCGCACGGTTGCTCCGGCAGGCAGCATTTTCCGGGCACAACGCCGCCGCCTTGTCATATAACAGCAACGCCTCGCCATAGTTTCCCCTCTTGTACTGCTCATTCCCCGCCTTCGTCACCTCTTGCGGATCCACCCTCGCCGCGGCTCTCTTCGCACTCGGATTCCCCCGGTTCGCCGTCGCTGGATCGCCGCCCGGCCGCCCCCCGCGAATGATGCTTCCGTGGCCATAGTTCCCGGTGCCGGAGCCGAGCACGTCTCTTCTCGCCGCCGTGGTCCTCGGCACCATGCCCGTGATCTTCCCCGAGGGGCAGATGTTGCCTGCGGGAAACACATTCGTCAGCGGCGAGGTCGCCGAGCTACAACCGCCGCCGAAGGCGGCCCGAGAGGAGAAAATCAATTGGCCGGATCCGGAGCGGTGGTGGGAGGTCTTGGAGACCCTGCCGCCGTCCGCGGCAGCAGTGGGGCTAGTCTCCTCGGACCTCGCGGGCGGCAGTGGTCGTCCGGGGGCGGATCCGGAGGAGCTAGAGCTGCTGCTGGTGTTAGCCCGCGGGCGAAGTGGGGAGATGGGGGAGCCGAGGAGGCCGCCACCGCCGTCGTCGGGCTTGTCCTTCTCCATGTTCTTGTCCGTCCCTTCGTCGAGAACCAGAGCGGAGCCGAACCGGTTGGCGACCGGGCCGACCGCGCCGGGGCGGAGCATTAGGCCGGTTCGTTAGAAGGGACTACACAGATGCCGTCACAGCCTCCGGTCGCCCCGCCACGAATATAACATCGCCAAACGCCTCTGCTTCGTATCAGAACAGCAGACGAAGATAAACAAAAACACCCAAATTTTCACCCACTCCCTTCTCCTCTGACTGAACCTGTCTCTCTACTTCGTTTCTCTTCGTCGGTGAGTGTTTATATACTGAAACAACAATTTGAAAATATTTAATTTTATAAAATGATAAAATAATAAAAACATAAATAGTATACGTATTCTGGCCGGGCAAGTAATTAATAATTTCCCAGCCTTCCATACGAAGACGATTTAGGCGATAATATTCCATACGGGGGCTATTTTGGCCACGTCAGCCAGACCCAGACGAGGGGAAATGACTGGAGTACCCCTGCAATGGAAGCGAGGAGAAAGAAGCGGGTGACGGGAGGAAGCGCCGAGGCATTTCGGTAAAGTAGAGCAGCTGGCCACGTGCGATGTGCCGTGCCAACTGGGTAAAGGGTAAGCGTGGCCGCCAGCTAGCCCCACTGTACTCTCGGTGCCGGATGACGTAGACGCGTATGAGATTCCACGGAATATTCCTTCTCGGCCAGGCGGTAATCCATTTTATTTCATGGTATTAATTATAAATTTATTACATAAATCTATCGTTTCATCGAGCGTATATATTATTTATAAATATAAATAAAAAACAACTATTTTTGATGATTCAATTTATATTATTTATAATATTAAAAACATTTGATCAGGTTCGCCAGGAGTAATTGGACGGCTACAGAGAGAATAGGCATTCCACGACCATTATTTTTCACAGAATGATATAGTGGATATATACAAGTGGTTGTTTTAATAAGTTTTCAGATAAATTTTTAATAGATATCTGATTTTTTTACATAAAAAAATTATTTTATTATAGCAAAATATTCTTCATTATTTATATATCTTGTCGAGGATTGATAATACTGAATCGTCTAAGATAAACATTATCATTTTTTTTTCTATTTAGGCAATTACTAGACAAATTTGGAGATGTTTAGTTTTGAGAAATTGAGAATGAGAATCGATGATAATTATTTTCATTGACACTATTTGATATGTGTCAATGGAAATGAAAATAAAAAAATTATTTCTCCATTTTCATTCCTTACTCCTCTTCATTAATCAAATTCCTTAATCATTCTTTCATTTTTCATATATCCAAAATACTTTTTTTTATTTATTTTCTTTTACTATCTCATTTTAAATTCTCTCTCTATTTACATTATCTCTCTACATTTTATTATACTTTTATTTCTACGTATTTTATATTCTCTACTTATTTATCACATTTTTTCTTTATATATTTTTATATCATTTTATCTCTTACCTCTCTTATCATAATTTATCTATCTTTATTTTTTCACTTTCTCTCTGTATTTTCTAATGAGAAGCAAAAAGAGCGTTACTCATCTGAATGCGTGTAGATATATATATATATATATATAGCATTTTGATATATTGTACGCCTTACACCACACATCTTGTGAACACCTCAAAAAAAATTTTGTTATGAATTTTTTTTCGAATACTATAACTCAATCCCTAAACCCTATAATAAAATATGATTGACATAACCAAGAGGTTAAAAAATAAATAAATAATAAAATTACACTAAGTACTCATGATATATATATATATATATATCATGAATTAATTCTTTTCTAGAACATTACATTTATATTGTTAGGAGTATTATCGGAGATACCAGAATTTGATGTATTAATATTATAGAACAACTTAGATTTTATGTTGAGAAGACTTGAGTTGATAATTTTAAACTATCATTTTAAAGATTAGGATGAGCAGTTGGGTTGTTCAAGTCCGAGTGGAACGTCACTCGATTAAGACAAGTGCTCTTGAGTGACATGAGATCAGAGGACTTCTTGAGTCGAGTGGGAAGAGGGTTGTCGAGACACCAAGTACCGAGTAGGTGACCGAGTCTAGACGCTAAGTACTCTAGTGGGTTGTTGAGTCCAAGTCGACTGAGCTGTTAAGTCGTAGAGTGTCAAACTCGTTGAGTCGTTGCGTCGCCCGACTACCAAGTTGACCGAGCAGTAAAGTCATCGAGTCCAAGTCAGGAGGACAATTGTCAAGTCAAAAGAGTTGCTCAACTGGCAAGTCTAAATGGGTTAACGTTGCTTAAGTGTCGAGTCAGAAAAAGAAGATGTCGAAATGTACGTTCGACCTAATTTTCTTAAAATAGATTTGTCCTCTTCGGTTGTGTTTTGAGGTTTCATTAGATGTCTATTTTTTGGAACTCGAAGACTATGCAAACAACCAAATATTGGTTGGTTGTGAAACCGAGTGTGTACCCAAACGTTATTACAAAGAACAAAATACATAGTAGAGAGAAATAATTTTGGGGGAATGAAGGTAGATGGTGCATTTGCTCTCGCTCCTTAAGATCATGACCTCTCTATATAAGTGCTCCATCTATCACTTGTATTAAATAACCGAGTTAAGGGTATTCAATACCCGAGGTTTGATAAGAGCCACTAGTTATTACCATCCGGGAAGGTTACGAAATCGTTATTAACATCTATTAATGTTTTCGTTACAATTTTGAACAGCAAGCAAAAAAGATTGTAAAATGTTGATTAATTCGCTTGCGTAAATTTTATCTCAATTGATCTGACATTCGACATGCATAGGTCATGATCACACAACCTTCTATGTAAGTACATATGAAAGAGAGTTTCCTCCACGGACATAGCTGAGATGGTAAGGTGTTGATAGATTTCCACATGTGATAGAGAGTATCCTCTGCATATATTTACAACAGCTTATAATACTTTTTAAATCGACTTTATTATCATGATACTTTAACAATGAAATCTTCTCCCTCCATCGTTCTTAGTGCTTTTCAATCAAATTTCTAACAGATATCACAAGGATTGGAAAAACTAATGGCATTAATTTTTTTTTTTTAAAAAAAAAATGATGTGTGCAGGGAATCGCATCATTTTTTTTTGGAAGGTACGCTGAAGTGTACTCCAAGCTTCAACTCTGATGTTTGAAGTTAGAGATCCATGTTACTTGCAATGATTGAAAAACAATATATATTATCACTCAGTCAATCTCTCCGGTTTTAAACTTTTACATTAAGTTTAAATTACTAAGGAACAATGATTCAAGGCCAGCACAAGTAAAGTCACTTAAAAACTTCTATGAACAGTCAGACAAGGCCTTTGACCTCACAAGTAGCATTAATTTCTGAGGCTCTTTCCACGCACAAAGTGCTGGAAAAGTAGCTTGGTGTGGTCACTTGGACTGGTTAATGAGGTCACCCTTTGCCTGTGATAAGTTGTTGAGTTGTTGTATAATAATTGGACGAAGACAAACAACGTGCCAGCAGAGAAACTTACTACTGTTTTGATTGTTTTCACCCTCAGGATCAATTTGCAGGACTGACTGTCCTTTATGCTCTGAACCTTGTTAGATTCTCAAAAAAATTTGTTGGTCTAAGAGAGGAGATTTGGAGGATCCAATGACAATGAGGGTCATAAATCAGTCCAATTTTAATCTGTTTAAATTTATTTTATAAAGTAATTGAGTCGAATGAGTTCAGCTTAAAATAATTAAATTATAGTTAAGATAGACCAAAATTCAGTTTATTTTATATTATTAACCTCTCAATTTAGATTTATTTGATTGGAGAATGTCGACCGAGTCTCCTCCTTTGTATCTCCAAACTTTTTGTTCGGTTGCACCATCTACTTTGAGTTCACATTGGTAAAGCTTCCTTTGTTTCTCACCCGAGTTGGTCTCCGATAGCAATCTGCAACACTCGAACTATCTGTTGATGCAATCAACTTCTAGAATTTTGATTTTTAACAATCAATCAATGTCTGATCAGATTTCACAATAGTTGATCCAAATAAGACCTGATGTTTGAAAGTGAGAAGTCTAGTTAGGTCTGGATTAACTAGATGACTGACAAAGAGAAGTCTAGTCAACTCAAAGTTGATCGGAGGACTAGTAAGGAAAAGACCTAGTTGGTTAGTGAGAACCAAATGTTAGGCAAAAGTCAAGGTAGATCAAGGGTGACTAAATGACTAGCAAAAGAAAGACCTAGCATATTAGTGAGAATCGATATTAGGCAAGGAAAAAATCTAGGTAGATCAAGATGACCGGATGCTTGGTCCAAGGTAAGTCAAGATGATTGGATGTCTAGCAAAGATGGGTAGTCTACCAAGTGACTATCAAGCCTAAGCAGATTAAGAATGATCAGATACTTGGCAAAGAGAAAACCTAAGAGAGTGAGTTAATGTGCATAGATTATGCATACTTTTAGGCATTAATTGTTGTATATTTACTTGCATTTTATGAGCATGATTTACATTATCACACCCTATTTCATTATTATGTCACTATTTTTTTATTCTTTTAGTTCAGAGATATGTTTTTTTGTATTTTGATTGACATGACTACAAGAAAAAATGCTTTTAATGACATTGAAAAGTGTCATCATATATCACTTATACTGACATTTTTGATATAGTGACATTAAGTTAAAATATCCTCTATAGTGATGTCGTCTAAAGTCTTATCACTTATGACAATTCTTAATGTCACTATAAAATACAAATAGTGACAATACTAATAGCATGAATAATTGTTATAGTGACAAAAAATAGTGTCACTATAAGATTTATAATGACATTTATATATGTTGTTTTATTATAGTAATGATGACAAATTTATATGTCCTTTAAAATTATTTATCAAGACATTTATAAATGTCTTAATTTTCATTTATAGGCATAATAAAAAATGTCACTAATGATAGTTTAGTATGACATTTTTAAATGTCATCATTAATAATTATTTATTATGACATTCTAAAATGTCTTCATATGAATTTTATAATGATATTATATATTAATAAATATCTCACCCATTTTTAATATTTTCATGATATAAATATTTATGTATATAAATAATTAACATTAACACAAATAAAAATTTTAAATTGAAATTAAAGTGTTAATCAATAATTGACAATTTTTTTACAACACAAGACTGTCAAATTAGTCACCTCAAAAAATATCTATGCACTAATCACAATCACAAATGTACCCAATGTATTTAGTTTAAGAACTAGTAAAAAATTACAATCTCTCCTAAAGCCTAAAGCAAAACATAACCAAACTTCGAAACTTTACTGCATCTTCAATTTTCAACCGTCACATCTTAAACAAAATCCAATATTCATGTGACCTACAAAAAAAAATCATATATTAATTAGTTTGTGTAAATAAAATAAAATTAAAGAAGTATATAATAAAGAAAAAAAATTATAATCTAGATCACAAGTCATAAATTGAAGAATAAAGATTCACAAAGTTAACTAAATGAGTACAAATTCAAGTTCTACTAGGTTGACTTTGGTGGACGATAAAGTAGCCCACTCTCACCAAGTACGCCAAATGGCCCAAATCATTGCTTAAAGTTGTAATCACACCATCTTGATCAGAGATATTTTTTTCCCTTTGAGAGAGAGGCCAAAGCCTGTTTATGTTTTAAATATGGGATGTATTTACAAGATGTGGCGGAGTGTGAGAGCCTACACAGAGATTAAACAAAGACATTTATGCTGATTTTTCTGTAGATGGCAATGATTTTATTACTGAATACAATACAATGGCATAACTAAGTAATATAGATCAGTAAGCTAATCAAGCATGTATTACTGTGAAAAAAAGGTCAAGTGTTAAAACACATGTTAAGACCCAAGAAAACTAAGTAATATAGATCAGTAAGTTAAAACGCATGTATTATGTCTGTTAAGACACATGTTAAGTTGATCATACATACAAATATGAGTAGACCAAAAAACAATTCAATTAAAATTGAAAATAGAAGGTCATAACATAAATCTATGTATTTATATGAGAAGGAGAAACTAACCCTTGTGGATCTTATTTGTCTTAACAAGGGCTCCTTTATACTTATCGTCTACATTTTTCTTTAACTAAATAATGATTTTGGATATTATCAATTGCTTGTCGATAGAGAAGAAAATGCTAACTGAAAACATGCGGAAGAAAAGGAGGGAATGGGGTTTGAGCAGCTGGCCATGTCAGGCATCAGAGTAGTGATGGAATTGAGAACCATCATATCTAGCACTAGATTACGCCAACCCATGTCCTCTTCGTAGATCCTGTGCCACAGAGGAGAGCCCTTTTAGCTTGGGACTTAAGAGGTAAGTATGACAATGCGAATACCAAATTCGATAGATTCAGTTCACTGAATAAGTAAGTATAGAACATAGGGATAAGAAAAAACACTTTCAAAAGAGAATTTTAACTAGGTCAGCTGGAAAACTATGACCTTTTTTTTTGTAAATATTTTGTAAGTTGGAAAAGGATAAGTGACAATAGGTTGACATTGACGTCTACACATGTGGTTACCCTGTTGATCAGGCCAAAAATATCGAAATTAATTCAGCGAGGAAGAAGGTTCTGAGTTGAACATCCAGAAATACTCTCGACAAGAGGGGACACTCAATGAATTCATATGCTCTCGACAAGTCTATTGTTCCAGTAAAAACTTCATTTACTCAAAATCTAAGAATTCATATATGAGAATTAGTTGATAAAATGCAAAGATGGTGGCAGTAATCTAGAGTACCTTGAAGATGATGGCCAAAGGACTTCACACTGATGTTAAGGAGCAACAAAGACCATATAGAACTCAAGCAACCTGCCTGGAAGCCATATTTATAGAAAGGAAAACAGTGAATATTGTTCACAATTCATGAGACTATAAATGCAAAAGTCAGATTTCATCCAAGGACAACACAAAGAGGCTTTCACTGCCTAGGTCAGTTTCTAGAGATATAATCAAGGAAGATAGTGACATTGAGGATGCCTATAACAATGCTCTAAACATGGAGGAAAATTTAATGGAAAAAATGAGTAAGGAACTTGAGGAACTAGATCATAACAAAGAAAATGAATTAAACAAAAAGGCGAAACCATAAAATTACCAACCTGCTATAGCAACGGATAATATCAGGAAGAATTTGTTGTCTTGTTGATTTTAAACAAGGAAGAGCAAGATGCCGAACACTGGCACTAGCCTTCAGTTTCTCATTGCAAACAAGATCAGCTGTTTTCTTATCTGCTTTTAGAAATCTTGCTGAAATCTGAGAGCTTTGGAAAGGTATCAAGCCGAAGAATATGGAAGGTTAAAGAAGCATTTACAACCAAGTAATAAAAATTAACAATAGGCAAGAAAATTAGGCACTAATTTCTAACAATGATAGTGAGCTGATGGTTCACAATTATAGAAATGCAAACATGCAGCAAGGCATGCCATAATATTTGCAAAATTCACAAAACATAAAAAATCATGATTATGAATCTATACCTCTTTCACCCAATCAGCCAAGGTAGCACTGAAGAGAAGTGTTTGAACTTTGCTAGCATCCTCGACTTTACCTGCAAAACATGAAAAAGGAAAACATTTAGTAAATATTATGTGAGGCATGATATTTACTAGGTAAGCATACTTCAGAATCTTTAGGGCCATATATTGCACTGGACCAGACTAAACTATATTTAGGGAAGGCCTAACACAGAACATCAGCTATTAAATGTATCACATAGTCTCATACCAAGAATTAGTTCAACATCCTCCACAAAACCCATTCTCAACATTTCATCTGCTTCATCAAGGACACGGAAGTTTAAAGCTCTCAAGCCAAGAGTTCCTCTCTCTAAATGATCCTATAAAAAAGTCAGAAGATAAAAAAAAACTTCACTGAGCAGAAGGATCTATGAACATATAGTAAAAAAGGCTTACTTTCACACGTCCTGGAGTTCCAACGACAATATCAACTCCTCTCTTTATGGACAATTCTTGAGCACGGAAAGGAGCTCCACCATACACACAACAAGAAGATAACCCCACTGCCCCACCATAGACTTCAAAATCTGAGTGTACCTGGATTTATTGTAAGCGCAACCAAAACCATTATGAGTTATACGATAAAGAATCATGGAAAGTTGCATGGTAAAGATAGTAAATAAAGCTCAAATTTGGAATACCTGAATTGCAAGCTCTCGAGTTGGAAGTAGTACCAAAACACTTGGAGATCTTCCATAACCAGTGTTCCTTGAAGCCTTGATCCTTCCATTAATCAATGACTCCAACATAGGTAAAACAAAAGCCAACGTTTTCCCCTATAATTATGGACATACAAAAGAATTACTATCATAACCAGCATAGCCCATAAATTTCAGGAAGAACAACAATTGTCGATTGCAGTAACAGAAACTATATCGTATTGCCACCTGGTAGACAGCGGGGCAGATGGCTTTGGTGGCCGGGGAGGTGCGCGTGTGGCAAGGAGGGCCGAGTAGGGTAGATGACCGTGCTGATGGGGAGGCGCGCGAGTAGGGCAGACAGCGTTGGTGGGCAGACGGCGTGGTGGGGAGGAGCGCCGCGCGTGGGGAGGCGCTCGCGCAGCCCAGACCGGCTGGTGGAGGTGCGCTGGTTGAAGTCGCTCGCGTAGGGGGAGGGGCTCGCGTAGGTGGAGGGGCGCTGGTGGAGGTGCGTTGGAGGCACTCGCGTAGGAGGGGCGATCGAGCAGGGAGCGAGGGAGAAAGGAGCGGCGATCGAGCGAGCGAGCGAGGGAGAAAGGAGCGGCGATCGAGCAGGCTGCGATTTAGGTTTTCGCGTGCTGGCACGGGCGAGCGAAAACTTATGGCGTTGTGTTGAAGGAGAAGGAGCCTTTGTTCAAGCGCGGGCGAGCGAAAAATTTAGGGTTGGCGGTGGTATTGGCTCGATCGCGCGGTTGAGTTGGAGGAGTCTGCGAGAAAAAGCTTAATTAAACAAATTTTATAAAAAAAATATCTATTTTAATAAGAAAATTTTTAGATTTATAAAGACATTTATAAATGTGTCAGGATAAACTATTTAATCAGACATTTTATTAAATAAAATATCTCTGTTTTAATAAATGTCATTATAATTAGTTTGTAATGACATTTACCATTAAGTGTCATAAAAAAAATGTCACAATAGGCCTTTTTTCTTGTAGTGATATGACTCGTTTTAGAGCAAAAATAAAGCATATTGGATGTTGGAGCAAACTTCGAAAGAATTCAGCAAAGCATCGTCGTGCCTGTGAGGCATGACTGTGCCTTATTTAACCAAAACTTAGTCATGCCTTATAGGCACGATCATGTCTCCTAGGAGTTCCAGCATCCACATAGTATGGTCGTGCCTCCCAAGCATGACAGTGCCTCTTCCCAAACTTAAAAATAGAACTCCCCACGGTTGTGCCTTACTTCACCGAGGCCGACATGGCACCGTCGTTTCGTGTCATTTAGGGTCCATGTGGGGACCTATAAAAAGTGGAAGAAGATCCCCTTTTTAAGGGAGAGAAGGGTTTTCCCTTCAAGGGAACACACAAGGTCCATTTTTGAGATGGTTTTGTCCACTATCTGAGCTAGGATTTCATCCGAAGACATCGGCAATATCTCGCTAAGCTTTCTCTTTTTCTTTCTTTCCGATTTGAGTTGTAGATTGTTATTTTCTATGTCTTGTGGTTGTATTTCTTTCGCTATGAAGTAGATTCTCCGGATTCTAGGATGTAAAAAGTAATTATGATGTGATGTGATGTTGATGTATGAACTATCTATTTGCCCATTTCCTTATTCTATGATATGTTTGTGTCCTGTTCTTGTTTAATTGAATGTATGTGTTGTATGTGCAATTGGATGTGAAGGATTGGTTACCACGTAGAGAAGATGCTCTAGATTGTATGGTCGGGGACCTTTAGTGACATAGTATATCTCTTTAATCAAACTTTCTAGAGTCGTCATCACCTTGAAATGGGGGGGTCAATTCTCTATAAGGGATTAGCTAATTAGAGTTTAATGAGTTTTTCTAAATTTAATGTTAGGAAGTGACTTGTGTAATCTAGACTGTATGACGGGGGAGCCTCATGTGATAGGGGGCATCCCTTTAATCAGACTTTCTAGTGTTATCTTTTTACATAATAGCATTGAAAGTGGTGCAAACACTCTGGTGTAACCTTCACGTGTCTGTATCGGTAATTTAGTTACAATCCCTACAAGAGCATAAGTATGGAGGTGAGGAGGTGAATAATACATAGAACATCAATTAGCATCATAATGAAAAAGAAATTCTAAAATCGTTTTCCTAAGCTAATGCCTCCCTCCTCCATCATTTACTTTTATTGAATCTCTCTCTCTCTCTCTCAATCTCTTACTCTCAAGCTTTCACACAATTTTCAATCGTTTAGATAATTTGTTTGCAAACTTGACTATTGTTTAATCAACAATCCCTGTGGATTTGATATTTTATTACTTGACGACATAACCGTGTACTTACGATTAGACAACATGAGCCTTAGGTGGTAAAATTTGGAGGAGTAAACTCCAAACAAAAGACAAGCCTAGTAGGTCAGGTAGACTTACAACATTAGGTTAAATTGCTTGTTTGTATTTGTATGTTTGTTTTGCAAGAACCTGGAGCTGGAAACAAGACTAGAGGAGCAGACAGATGCAAACTAGATGCAACCAGCAACCCAAACAAGCTCGGGCGGCCCGAACAATTTTGGGTGCCCCGGACAGGTCCGAGCATATCCCGAACATTTTCGGGCACCCCAGACAGGCCTAGGAGCCTTGGAGGTCCATGTCTCGACTCTGGGGCCCCGAACAACTTCAAGAGCCCTTGTGGTCTGGGTGCCCCAAACAGCTTTGGGCGCCTCGGAGGTCCAGGTGCACGGAAGGCTAGAACCAGTCCAGTCTCTCAAGACAGACTGAATTGAGGATAAGTTATGATCGCTTAAGATCGGATAGACTCATTGTTGGGGAGCCTAAAAGGCTTTCCAGACACCTGAAAGGAGTGTTTATAAGCGACCTCAACCAGAACATTCAGAACAACAACTCTCTACTACTCGTACTCTATGTGCTCAAAAGAAAGGCTACAACACGTTGCTCATGCAATTGGGTATGTTCCAAGAGAGATGCGTTGTGCTCAGGACGTCTGAATTAGCCTGCCAAAGTTGTTTGTGCTTTTTATTACAAGTTGTACTTATTTTATTATCTTTGTGCTTGTGTTATTAATCTGTAAGTGGTTTCTCCGCCTCCAAAAAAAAAGTTTCGAAAAGGAAAAGATATAGTGGGCGGGCACCTTTCATGCATAGGCCTTGGATGTATTAACCCTAGGGGTCGGGAACCAAGTAAATATACACGTCTTTTCGTTTATGTCTTTTAGTTATTATTCTATATTCCACTATGTACTAACTTTGATAGAAAGAACGAACGAACAACAAAAAGAAGAAAAGTGATAGACCGATATTCACCTAGGCCCCTCTATAAATGCGCATCTGTCCTACACTATCCTCCAATCTGCAATGTCAACACCAATTAGCGAGAGTCGACGTTGTCTGTGTGACTCTAACGATAGTTAATTCAATACCGTGCTAGAGAAGAGATTGTGTCTTCTACGAGAGAAGTGCTTAAGCTCAATGAAAAGATTGTCTTCTTCAAGGAGGACTTAGACTAGAAAAAGATGTTGTCTTCCATTGGGGAAGAGCTTCGGCTAAGACTAGAGGAAGAAGAAGTACAGTGCTTGGGGAGTTCGACTACTACTTTGACTTGAGGCTACTCAGAAATTGAATTTGGATGTAACCAAGCCTTCTCGACGATTATCACCCTCCTCCTTATATAGAACTAAAGCTCTTATACACATGGACTCCCCCATCAATAGCAGAGCTAAAACGGTTGATCTACTAGGTTTAGGGTGGATTGAATATAAAAGCACTTGGCCTACTTTACTTCTCTCTCGCGTTCTTTGTATCTTTGGGTAAGTTACAACATAGCTCCGCCCTTGTCCCCCATGCTTCCGCTATCACCTCACTTGTGAGCTACAACCAACTTTGTGCATGAGCAAGGGTAGGGACAATGTCCCTTCTTATCTGAGACAATGTCCTATACGTTTGACAGATGTTAGTGAGGGTCCATAGCTCGCCTCTCTTCATCGTGTAGGGCTTCCTGTACACTCAATCCGCTGACACTGTTGATGTCACTTCCCTTAGTCAACTTTTGCTTCACCCATACTTAGACCATTGCCTGTTGTTTGGCTCCTGGTTCAAGAACAGTTAGTAGGAATGGTTAAACAAAATAAACAAAGGGGCGAGAGTCCACGGACGATATCTATGTGTGAGAGTCTTCTTGCGGCTTGGATGTTGCACCGAAGGTGTTCCTGATTGGAGTCCCTGGGAGATATCCAAGGGTAGGAGTGCTCTCGCGGCCTAGATGTTGCGCTAAGGGTATTCCTGATTGGAGTCCAAGGGAGATATCTATAAGTGAAAAAGTATTCTTATGGCCCGAACGCCAATGCCACCTATTATACTTCTAGTTAGAGAAGCATGTGCAAAAATGATGAATCAAAATAGCCGAAGGGATCAGAGTCAAAGAATATATTCTTGAGAAAGGATGTTCTCATGGCCTAGATGCTAGATTGAGGACATTCCCAAGCAGGGATGCTCCTGCTCTATTAATTGTTGGTGCAGGAAGCACCAGATCGAACCTTGTTTTGATATTGGCAAAGGATTCAAAGTTAAGGGCTATTTTGTATCTAACAATACTGCTTGAGTGTGTAGGAAACCAAGTCCTAGCGAAGGGTTGCTGGGCGAAAACCAAGTCCTAGCGAAGGGATGCTAGGCACCTGACGATGGGCTGTCAGGAAACCAAGTCCTAGCGAAGGGATGCTAGGCACCTGACGATGGGCTGTCAGGAAACCAAGTCCTGGCGAAGGGCTGCTGGGCGAAAACCAAGTCCTGGCGAAGGGCTGCTAGGCGAAAACCAAGTCCTGGCGAAGGGCTGCTAGGCGAAAACCAAGTCCTGGCGAAGGGCTGCCGGGCAAAAGTCCAACTGGAGGATCCGGTTGGCACCAGGTAAAACTCTCCCGAGAGGAGTAGGTGAGGACGCGTTCCCCTCGAGGGAACATTAGGCGTCGGTTCGACCTAGGGCTCCATTTTGGAGATCCAAAGTCAGAACCAAGACAGCTAAGGCTGTTTTAACTAACTTATTATTTGCTATTTTGGACTAACCCTAGATGCAGGACCGAAGGACTGTGTTTCTGCAGCTCAGAGAGCCTCAAAGGAGTGAGGCCGTAGCTGAGCAGGGCGCCCCGGATGTGTCGGGCGCCCCAGAGTCAACCCAAAGTCAGCAGAGAGGTAAACGCCCCGACAGCAGCGCAATTGGGGGCGCCCCGCGTGTGTCGGGCGCCCCGCATGTCGGGCGCCCCGCGTGTCTCGGGCGCCCACTGTGCCACGCCACTGAAGGCTGCTGCAGCTCACTCTCGCGAAGCCCTGAAGATGACGCTTTGACCGGTCAACCGGGCGCCCCGCGCGCGTCGAGCGCCCCGGTCAAAGCTGATCCCGAAGATGAAGAGATCAGCCTTGACCAGAGGGCTCGCCGGATCAAGAGCCACGTGGGGGGCGCCCCGAGCATGTCGGGCGCCCCCTGCCCTATATAAAGAGGGCCTCGACCCTATTCTTGAACAACCAATTCCTTCGACAATTCTACGCTCTTCTGCTTCCACGACACGCTCCAGAAAGCTGCCAACTCAAGCCGACGACGTCCCGCTGCTCCAGAACTTCAATCTTCACCGGACGTCGGTAACAAGAGTTGTATTTAAGTTTACGAGAATATTTTTATTATTTGTGTGTAAACTTTTGCGAACTTATAGAATTGCCCGCAGAAAACGGTCAACGACCGTAGGCCTTGGAGTAGGAGTCGACCCAGGCTCCGAACCAAGTAAACCGGCTGTGTTTGCGTTGTTGTGATCTCTTTTATTTCCGCTGCGCACCCGCTCTTTTTAAATCCGAACGAATTGCGACATTCACCCCCCCCTCTCTCGCATTTCTCGATCCAACAAGTGGTATCAGAGCGGGGTTATTCAAAGTTGGTGCAACCACCACTTTGAAATTTTTTTCGGATTTTTTTTTTTCGCTTTATTTTTCAAATAAATAATATCTGTAAGTGTATTTAAAATATCCTTACGCCTTTTTCAATTCTGAATTCTCATTTTCTCACCATAAGTCAGAATTGATAAAAGAATCAATTTGTGAAAACTTGTCGTAAAATTTTTTATTATTATTTTAATATTTTTCCTCGAAATTCGTGCTATCTTAATTCGAGAAATTTTTTTTCTTACTTTTTCTTCATTAATCAAAATTGTTAAGGTCAACATTTTCAAAATTTTTTATTATTATTTTACCTCGAAATTCGTGCAAATACCTTTTGAGCTTGTTTTTCTCTCTCTCCCGCACTACTAATCCAAGACCAAGTCTTGGTACATCTCTATTTTTTTTCCTTGTGTGCAAGATTTATCCTTAATGGTCAATCAAGAATGGAACAGGGTTCGTCCGCCTCTATTCTCTGGCGAGAACTTTAGAACCTGGAAAAGTCTAATGGAATCCCACCTGAAGGACAATCTAGATCTCTGGTTGATAATTCAAACAGGGTTCCACCTCCCTACAGAAGATGGACTATCAATTGCATGGGACAAACTGGATGAACCAACCCTCAACCAAATTGAGACTGATGCAAGAGCAACTGCAATTCTTCAATGCGGTCTAACTAACGAACAACTCAAGCTAGTTGGATCCTTCAACTGTGCTAAAGAAATGTGGGAGAAACTAATCAACCTACACGAAGAGAGCTCCGACATTGAGGTACTTGATGTCCAAGCACAGATAGCCGAATCAGAATCTGAACTCAAATCCAGAATCGAAATCGAACCAGTAGAATCAGACGACGAACTGACTAAGACGGCAACTAATTTTGAATCTTTTTCTAAATTAGAATTGAATAATCAAATAGATACTATAATGGTCGAGAAAGGTATAAGTTTTATTGCAGGGAAAACTCCAAGAGAACTGCAAAAGAGGCCTCAACTAGAACCTGAGTCCAACTCAGACTCAGAATCTGACGACAAAGAAAGGTATCCTCGGAAACTTGTCCGGTTAGCTCGCAACCACTACAAAATACTGAGGAAACAATCAAGCAAAGGGAAGATGGCTAAAATCAAGGGGGAGACCTCCAAAAGAGAATCAAATGGTAAATTTACAGTATTTAATAATCCATTATTTACTATGAACAACATGATTAATTCATATGAAAATGTAATTCATAACATTGCTTATTGCGAAAATCTAGAATATTATTACCATTTTGAAGTGACTTAAATAATTTTTTAATAAATTGCATGTTTGATTGATTGATTGTTTATTTAATTTCTGCAATTTACCATGCTTAGACTTAGGTTTAGTTAGCTTAAGGACTTAACCAATTAGTTGAAATTTGACAACATAGTATTGGGAGGAGGTGAGATGATAGTACGTTGGGGAAACCAACTCTAATAAGATCAAGTCTACTTGGTCTCTTTAGACTGGTGAAACCAGCCGAAGCTACCGATCCAAGACCCAAGCTAGTTGGACCAGAAAATGACCTAATTTAATTTGAAAATGAAATTTCATTAAAAGGCTTTGTCAAGGAAAGGGTGGATGATCCCATAAGGCTACGGCCAAAGAAGGCCTAGTGCCTCGCCAAGACCTGGAAGCCAATTTCTGAAATTCAAATTCAAATTATCTTTTGTCAAATTCGAATCTAACACAAATTTCAAATAATTATAGATTCTAATCTGTGTTCAAAATTTCTGCTTTCTACACTTATTTTTTGTTTTCAAAATTAAATAACTTTTTTCAAAATAAATGAAAATTCCTTTTCAAAATTAATTTTTACCTTCAAACCTGTCTCACAAGAACTTTTAAGGCTAACTGTTTGAAAACCCTAGATTGGGTGAGACAGGAAAATTAAGTTCAAATTAAAATTTCTTTTATGTTGTGTTTTAATTCAGAGAATAATTCCAACATAGTCAAACCATGATTAACATAGTCAAACCTTAGTCAACTGAGTCAAACATGGTCAAACCTAGTCAACACTAAGGTCTTAGATAAAGTCAGTCTATGTCGGATACAGGGGGAGTTCTTCTTAATGTTTTTTAGATTTCTCAAAATCCTTATGCTTTAAAACTTATTTTCTTTCAAAATATCTTTGAAAAATTATTATCATTTCGAAATGGTTTTCGAAAATTGTGTTATCATACCAAATTATATTTTCAAAAATCTATCTCCTTAAAAATTATCATACTCAAAAGGCATGTTCAAAATTGTTCCTTTAATTTTGACAAACCCTAAGACTAAAAGGAGGATTAACTTGTGGTCAACAAGCCTCCTAGGACTGTGTCAGATTTAAGGGAAGTTCAAATTAAAAGAAGAAGTTTTATGCCTTCAAATAATCACTATATTTTTCAAAATTGTGCTTTACAAAAATCATTATCATTTCAAAATGTTTTTCGAAAAAGGGGCTTATGTTTGAAAATTATTTTCATTTCAAGTTGAATCTCCTAAAAATATATTACCGTACTGATATTCAAAACTATTCTTTTGATTTTAATAAACCCTAAAGACACAGAGGAAGGTCCACTTCATGATCCATAAGGACTCCTGAGATGTGTAAAATTTAGGGGGAATTTTGAGTCAAAAGAAGAATTTCTGAAATGTGTTTATTAATTATTTTTTTAGTAATTCTTATAATTTAAATCAAACCTTAAGACTCAGAGGAAGATCGCTTGTAGTCAACAAGCTTCCTAGGACTGGGTCAAGTTTAGGGGGAGATTAAATTAAAAGAATTATTGAATTATATGTTTTCATGCACTGCACGGTTAAAATCCTTTTGAAAACTTAAAATTTTCTTTCAAAATATTATTATTATTGTGGCCTATGAAATTGCTTTTGAAATAATATTTACTTGGGTTGGCGAATTTCCAGGACACTTAGGAAAATATCCTTGTAGTCAACAAGGTTTCCTAGGATTGTGTCAGACTGGAAAAGAAACCTAGTCAAGTAAAAAATTTATTTTCAAAATGCATAATACTTTTCAAAAATTACTCATATCTTTCAAAGTCTAATATTTTTCTAAAAGTACTTATGTGTTTCAAATCATAATTTATTTCAAAAGTACTTATGTCTTCAAAAATGCATAATATCTTTTAAAAAGTACTGCTATTTTTCAAAATATAATGTTTCCAAAAGTACAAATATTTTTCAAGGCAAAAGTGTTCTAAGTGCATGAAGCTTTTAAAGATTTGCCTACAAATACATTTTTTAAAATGGATTTAATCTAGAAATTTAAGTTTTTTTTCCTTCAAAATTATTCTAAGTATCTTTTTGCTTTCAAAATTCATAGGCTCTGATACACAAACATTCTCCTTATCACTTCCTTCAAAATATTATTCTTAATTGAACTTAAAAATGGTCTAAGGAGAAGAATTTAACATTAAGGGGGAGAGATAGGAAAGAAAAGAGGGAATCAAATTTTTTCAAATTTGAATTTCAAAAACATCTGAAGTACTTAATTTTTTCAAAATCAATTTAAGTACTTGATTTTTTACTTAATTTTTTTTAAAATACAACTTAAGTACTTAACATTTTTTCCCAATTACTTAACTATTTCTTTCAAAAATTATTTCTAAGTCTTTCTCAAAAATTATTTCTAAGTACTTAACAATTCCTTTCAAAAATTTATTTCTAAGTATTTAAATGAGTTTAGTACTTAACTATTTTTAAACCAAGTACCTGACACTTAATTTTTCAAACTTCTCAAAAGTACTTGCTTTATACTTGAAAATTATCTAAGTGTAAAAAGTTTTGAAAATATTTTTACTCTGTTTTTGAAATACTTTGTCAAAAACATGAAGCACTTAGAAAAACTCATAAATCCCTATTAGATACCTTATTCACCCATGCCTGTTTTTGATATATGTCAAAGGGGGAGGAAAGGTCAAAGTTAAGAGTTGTAAATACAAGTATTCAGGGTTTTAGGGGGAGTATGAAAAATAAATATTTTTTTTCAACTCTACATTTATTCTATTCATAAATAGTTATACTTCATTGCTTAACCTTTTGTGCTTAAACTGTTATAAGTGTTTCCTTAACTTTGAATTGTGTTGCCATAATCAAAAAGGGGGAGATTGTTGGTGCAGGAAGCACCAGATCGAACCTTGTTTTGATATTGGCAAAGGATTCAAAGTTAAGGGCTATTTTGTATCTAACAATACTGCTTGAGTGTGCAGGAAACCAAGTCCTAGCGAAGGGTTGCTGGGCGAAAACCAAGTCCTAGCGAAGGGATGCTAGGCACCTGACGATGGGCTGTCAGGAAACCAAGTCCTAGCGAAGGGATGCTAGGCACCTGACGATGGGCTGTCAGGAAACCAAGTCCTGGCGAAGGGCTGCTGGGCGAAAACCAAGTCCTGGCGAAGGGCTGCTAGGCGAAAACCAAGTCCTGGCGAAGGGCTGCTAGGCGAAAACCAAGTCCTGGCGAAGGGCTGCCGGGCAAAAGTCCAACTGGAGGATCCGGTTGGCACCAGGTAAAACTCTCCCGAGAGGAGTAGGTGAGGACGCGTTCCCCTCGAGGGAACATTAGGCGTCGGTTCGACCTAGGGCTCCATTTTGGAGATCCAAAGTCAGAACCAAGACAGCTAAGGCTGTTTTAACTAACTTATTATTTGCTGTTTTGGACTAACCCTAGATGCAGGACCGAAGGACTGTGTTTCTGCAGCTCAGAGAGCCTCAAAGGAGTGAGGCCGTAGCTGAGCAGGGCGCCCCGGATGTGTCGGGCGCCCCAGAGTCAACCCAAAGTCAGCAGAGAGGTAAACGCCCCGACAGCAGCGCAATTGGGGGCGCCCCGCGTGTGTCGGGCGCCCCGCATGTCGGGCGCCCCGCGTGTCTCGGGCGCCCACTGTGCCACGCCACTGAAGGCTGCTGCAGCTCACTCTCGCGAAGCCCTGAAGATGACGCTTTGACCGGTCAACCGGGCGCCCCGCGCGCGTCGAGCGCCCCGGTCAAAGCTGATCCCGAAGATGAAGAGATCAGCCTTGACCAGAGGGCTCGCCGGATCAAGAGCCACGTGGGGGGCGCCCCGAGCATGTCGGGCGCCCCCTGCCCTATATAAAGAGGGCCTCGACCCTATTCTTGAACAACCAATTCCTTCGACAATTCTACGCTCTTCTGCTTCCACGACACGCTCCAGAAAGCTGCCAACTCAAGCCGACGACGTCCCGCTGCTCCAGAACTTCAATCTTCACCGGACGTCGGTAACAAGAGTTGTATTTAAGTTTACGAGAATATTTTTATTATTTGTGTGTAAACTTTTGCTAACTTATAGAATTGCCCGCAGAAAACGGTCAACGACCGTGGGCCTTGGAGTAGGAGTCGACCCAGGCTCCGAACCAAGTAAACCGGCTGTGTTTGCGTTGTTGTGTTCTCTTTTATTTCCGCTGCGCACCCGCTCTTTTTAAATCCGAACGAATTGCGACATTCACCCCCCCCCCCTCCTCTCTCGCATTTCTCGATCCAACATTAATTAGCTATGAAAAGAAGGGAATTGAGGGGTTTACCTGAGATTGCTACCCGTGTTAGTTGACCGACATGGGTTGACTAGCATTCCACATTTCCAAAGTCTTGAGGGCTTGAGTCTTTCCTGAGGTGTATTCAGCATGATTGTTCCTAAGCTATCACATTTCCCAAACCGTGAGGCCTTAATTCTTTCTAGGGATGTGCCCTGAGGGTTTGTTCCCAGGTTGCAATATTTCCCAAGCCGTGCGACCTTGAATCTTTCCGGGAATATGCCCAGAAGAGTTATTCCCAAACTGTAATATTTTTTAAACTGTGGGGCCTTGAGTCTTTCTAGGGATGTGTTTAGAGGGGTTATTCCCAAACTGCAATACTTCCAAAGCCATGAGACCTTGAGTCTTTTCGGGATGTATACTCAGAGAGGTTGTTCCTAAGGTGCAACATTGTCCAAGCTATGAGGCCTTGAGTCTTTCTGGGGATGTGTCCAGACGCGTTGTTCTCAAGTTATAATATTTCCCAAGTCATGAGGCATTGAGTCTTTCCTGAAATCTATTTAGAGGGGTTGTTCCCAAACGGTAACATTTCCCAAGTCATGAGCCTTTGAGTCTTTGGGGATGTGCATGATGGGGTTGTTCCAAAACTGTATTATTTTCCAAGTCGTGAGACCTTGAGTCTTTCCAGGGATATGCCTTTAAGGGGTTATTCCCAAGTTATCATATTTTCCAAACAGTGAGGCCTTTGAGTATTTTCGGTGATGTGCCAAGAGGGGTTATTCCCAAGTTACAACATTTGGAGGTCATATCTTGAGCTATCTAGCTATTCAGTACTCGTAGATAGATCTATCGTATCTATCATGATGGGACAATAAGGCACATCATGATTATTTAATTTTTTATATTTTTAAATATATTTAAATCATTAACTAACTTTATTGATTAGAATTTTATTGATAAATATAATTTATAAAATCTTCCTAATCTTTATTTATTGGAGCATAAAGAAACCAAAAAGTAATTTGGTGAGTGATAATATCAAGGGCAGATTTATATTAGAATGGAGGGATACAATCTCAGTCCCATGTAAATCTCTCTAGGTGGTAACACTCATACATTAATCATCAATCCATCCCGTGGGGACCCATGTAAATCTCTCTAGTGTTAATATATAAGATGTGGTTAAAAAAAACTAAATCATCAATAATAGTCATATGTAATGTTTGGGTGATCCCTCCTCTATGCACTGGTCACTGCTCGACCTAGTAGTCATCCATGATTTATCTCCCTTTACATAACCTAGGGACAGACTGTGAGGGGCGTCTGAGATGAGCGTTATCACCTTTTGCCACCATATAATATTGGGTGACTACATATAATAAAAGAGTAAAAGTAGTTTATGCTGCAAAGAAATCCCTCCAATTTAATTTTACCCGGGTGTTAATAGTGTGACATTGGAAGTAGTAGAGAGAGACTACAAGTAAAAAACAATGGTGTTATATCAGCTAGTCATCAATCTATTCATCTATTTTGAACACTAAGAAAAATAATATTTTGTATTTAGAGATCTATTAACCATTGAAAATTTCAATCATAATGTATTTAGTCACGAAATTAAATTTTCATTGATACCTTAAATTTCATCAACGAAAATTTAATTTCATTGCTAAATTTGCTATGGATTTAAAATAACTCTCAAATTTAGAGTTCGAATCAAATTTCTATCGTTGAATTTAGCCAAATTACTTATGCCTCTGACAGTCAATAAGTCCCTGATTTCATCATCAACTTCGTCTGCCTGCTCATCGTTATCTTCCGCCTCCTCTCCCAGCCTAAATCGGATTCCAAGGAAGGGTCTATTGTACGCAGTCATAATGTATTTAGTCACGAAATTAAATTTTCATTGATACCTTAAATTTCATCAACGAAAATTTAATTTCATTGCTAAATTTGCTATGGATTTAAAATAACTCTCAAATTTAGAGTTCGAATCAAATTTCTATCGTTGAATTTAGCCAAATTACTTATGCCTCTGACAGTCAATAAGTCCCTGATTTCATCATCAACTTCGTCTGCCTGCTCATCGTTATCTTCCGCCTCCTCTCCCAGCCTAAATCGGGTTCCAAGGAAGGGTCTATTGTACGCAGTCTTATCCTACTTTATAAGAGGTTATTTCCAGGACTTGAACTTGTGACCTTTATGTTTTCAAGGTAATAACTTTACCATTACGCTATATGTGATCCTAAACTTAAATTCTTATATCCGCACTTGGATTGTACATCCCAAACTGTCCGTGCTTTTAAGCCGCCTTTAAGATTCCATGGTAAAGATCTGAGAAAACAGATGAAAGCTAACAGCAGAGATTTTAATCAGCGTTCTGAAAACCGGACCGGACCGGGGGGTCGGACCGGTTGAACCGGGAACCGACCAGATTTTCGGTCCGAGTTGACTCTGAAAACCGGCTACTCAAGAACCGGATGCGAACCGTTCTGAACCGGGCGGGAACCGGTGAACCGGACAAACCGGAAAAATCGGTCAAACATGATTGGTTTATTTTATTTTTCATTTTTTGATTTTTTTTCTCCCTTTTGTAGTTTTGCTTTCTTACTAAAGAATGAAAAATGAAAAATGAAAAACAAAATGTCAAAAACCTAGTTTGCTTTTACCCAAAGTCCCAAACGAACAAATCTGTTGTTTGCTTGCAAGAGAGTCACCGCCGCTTTGCTTCTGCTGGCCTCGCCTCGCCGCCGCTAGCCTCACCCCGTCTTCAGTCTCGTTGCGTCATCGTGCTAGCATATGAAGGCAGTAATATATGATATATTTGGAAGTGCAATTTTACATGTGCTTTACTAGTGTCCCCTGTTTAAGTATTTATGGATGAACAAATGCTATCGTGATATAGTTTTAACTTCTAATAAGATTCTTCAATTCGTATCCAGATTTCATGAATTCAATGGTTTTAAACTTGAATTTTTCTTTGAAACTAATCTTTTTTCAATAATACTGTACTAAGTTGCTAACAAAAACATATCACATGCTCGACCTAGTTGATCTAATCTTGAAGAAAGTAGTTGGATAAATTGTTAGTTTCATATATTTATATAAATACATACTTTATTATATACCGGTTATATCCCGGTTGGACCCCCGGTTAAATCGGTTGAACCTCTGAACCTCTGAACCCTTGCTCCGACCGGTTCGATATCCGGTCTGGTTCTCAGAACCTTGATTTTAATAGAGGATGGTTTTGCCATTCAAATATAAATCAAATGGTTCCTTGTATCCGAATTAATAATTGGCATAATTAGATCTGTCTGTTTCAGTCTCGCACAGCAAATTAGGGGTTAATTTGGAAAGAAATTAAGAAAAAAAAATAATCAATTATTTTGGTCCCATAAGAGGGGCATGCACTAAACTAAAAAACCAGGCACATGACTCCCACCTTCTCCTCTTAAATTAATGTCTTCCACCGCGTTGTCGTCAATCACCTCCATGCATGACTCCTGGATAATTCCACAGATTGTCCCCACGGACTGGATCAGCTGGTTAAGACACTCACACTTGAAATAGAGGACGTGGGTTCGAGGGTCGACAGTATGAACGAGGGGTGAAACCTCGGCTGCTGTTTAAAAAAACCCCTCGCGCCTGGGTGTCTTGGCCTGCCCAGCATTCACCGTGATTTATCCCCTCTGGACACTTGTGGGGCAGAGACCAGGGGGCCACTGGGTTGGCGGTTCCAACCTTTGAAATAGATAATTCCACAGATTACCCCCGGGACTATGGTGCAGCGGTAAGATCACTAACCGTTAACCCAGGCATCCGCGGTTCGATCCCCAGCTACGGCACATTTTACAGGAATTTTTCCTCCAAATGGGGCGCGAACCCTGGGACGCTGGGCGTCTAGATTGGTCACCGCGAGCGCTTCCCGATTTACCTTGGTGACCGGTGGGAAACTTCCGTGAGACCGGACCGGTCATCCCAGGTTTAATTTGTCTGTTGCCTGATTCACCATTTTTTTTTTTTTAGATAATTCCACATACAACCCCGACACCGAGGAAACTTAAGTGCGAGCGCAGCCACACAACGCATATGGTTTGGATTCAACAAGTCAATGAACGTCAGATGCATGCAGCACAGAGCAGCAACCGCTGACAGCCCACTGCTTCCCCCTAGAACACCAACATGGCACGAACAAACCATCCGGGCATGGCGAACGCCAACTCCCCATAAGCCCACCATGTGAAGCGTTAGCAGGCCCCAGGAGCTTGCAGGGGAATCTCATGAACGCAGAGGTGATCAGAACTGAACGGACTCAAACAGAGGGACGAGCTAGCTAGCGAGGAGGAGTGGAGAATTCCTAGGTTGCTCGACTCTGCGTGACGTCGTAATCACGTGGCCCATAATCTGCATGTGGAGAGACGTGCCGGCACGTGAAGTGGGCACGTGGTGTGGGGGTTCGGCTTGGTTCCAGATCAAGTGGGGTCTTATGGTTTCGAAGCTCCTCTGACCATGGAGTGTGGTAACTTGGTGGAAGGTAACTAATGCTAGCTTATGTAGCTGCTGACTTCGTTTTTCATTCTCGAGGGATGTAAGTGATGTCTCTCTCAGTCGTTCGTTCTTTTGAACTATGGTGGATGCTTCGGCTAGAGAAGCATGCATGTGCAGGCTAGCGTCGCACTGCAGTGGCAGGCAAAGTGCGGGTGAGTTAAAGGATGTGTGGTTGTCAGTGTGAGCCTTTGTGCTGTAGCAACAGACTGTGCAAACCCAAGATGGGCACATGGCGATGCAGGAGGAGGAATAAGGATAGGATATTGCTACTCAAGGAAGCACTGTAGTGAAAGAACACTAGTAATGTTAATTTTTGACAAGTTAACAGAAAAAATAAAATAGATGAACCCATCGTATAACTTTACTGATAAGAAAAATAATCTTCCGATGAATTTATAAATTCATGTGTATATTAGATAAACAGAAAAATAAAAAATATTTTTTTTTATAAAATAAGTAGGAAAAGATTTTAACTATAAGATAAGGAGTAGACGAGTATCACCGACCGAGTTTAGTTTAACGCCGTTTAGATAGGACGAGCTGTAGGCAGAAATTTATAAATTGATGAACTTGCTGATTTTTATGCAGTGGGAGCAAACGGGATTCCTCTAGAGTCAAAAGTAGATGAAAATTGGAAACCCGAACAAGTCAACTTTATCTTAACGGAGTGGAACCTTTTGCAATACATTTATAAAGATGTCTCGTACTCGATGTCTTGGCAAACACAAACCAAAAATAAAACTTGATATGAAAAAATCCACCTCCCTTGCCCGCAAAACTTTCATCCTGTCTGATCCTGTCGCGAAGTGAGTCGGATGCCCTTACAGTTGAGTGAGCCTCCGGGAAGAGCAAGGTCGCTGAGGTGGCTTAACGAATTGGATCACACCTAACCTGCGAGACAAAGACCGTTAGGACCCGCCGGGAAAAGTTCCCGGCCAGGCACTCCGATGGTCAAGTCAGTACACGACAGTGGCGATGGAAGGTAATAGAACAGTATGAAATTGCACTATCGCGCGTACCTGTGAAATGTGGAGTGAGGAGTTATATGTAGTCGGGGGAGCTGACAGGTCCTGCCCCACCTGCCACCTGCTATCACATAGCGAGTACAAGGTAATGCATGTCCAGGAGTGGCAGGATAAAGTGACACATGTTGTATTAAGAAAGAGGGCACTGTCAACTTAAGGTTTGGCGTCGTTGGGCGTCGCTCGGCAAGACACCAAAGTATGTGGTCGAGGTACGGGGGGGGGGGGGGGGGGGGGGGGGGGGGGGGACAAGATGTGGCAGGCAGATCAATACCTCGGCGAGATATCCGCCACTTAGGACCATAATGGCTCCAGTCCTGTGCCGACCCCGTACAACTTCTGGTAGTCTGGTGTCAGGGAGTGGTTGTGCTGACTGAGGCACAGAGTAACGAAGTTGGCTGAGGGCCTAAGAGGGTGCCAGCTGGGGCACTAAGTAATGAGACCGGCTGAGGGCCTAAGAGGGTGCCGACTGGGGCACTAAGTAATGATGTCGGCTAAGGGCCTAAGAGGGTGCCGACTGGGGCACTGAATAACTCTTCCTACAATCCGGGCTTACTCCCGGAGTGTGGGTCGCCGCGCGTCGGTGGAGAGCCGAACCCGGAGGAGTCTTAGAGCACGGCTATCTGACTCGGGATCGGACCGCTACCAAAATATGTGGGCCTTAACACGAGAGCCCAGGGGCCTAAGCCCGCTTGCTCCTTGCCTAACGGGCTCGTTCAACCCACTAATCATCTTCCTTCCACCTGGGCGCCAGGCTACCGGGCCAGGTTATACGTAAGCTGGCCCGGGATGACTGTCCTAACCAAACACCTTCATGCATGATAATTTATACGTTTCTTCTATCCATCAATGAACAAACATTCCAGCCCCTGACACAGTGCAGCGGTAATGTTCTATAGATTTTAGAGTACCATAGAAGAGCAGACTTCACAGTAGAATTACCACGATATATGGTTTAACCAAGAAGAATGCCCGCTCATCTCCCAGATTAATCGGGTCGGCGAGGAACTGAATATCTGGATTAAAAGAAGTTAAACTATAGCCAATATAACAGGGGAGGCCGCTCCAATGGTCTTTAGAGCGCAATTTTCTCGATTGTCCAGCATTTGCTTGGTTCCTGCCACGTCCTGTTCCAATGGAAAAATCTTAATGAAAACCAATAGAATCTTGTGAGAATAGTGAAGAATTGATTATATTTCTCGAAATCAACCAATTTGTGTTCCCAAAATCAAATGAAAATAAAAGAAAGAAGAGGAAAACCTGGGTTGGTGCCTCGATGCCATTAGGTTTGCATCAAAGTGAAAAAAGAGAGAAGATCCAGCCTTGCCAGAAGAGGAATCAAAGTGATACCAAGGACTCTGTCCCCTTTCAACTCAGCAGATCCAGCCCATTCGATAGTCCATTAGCACTTTGAGAGTTTTCCCTCTCAACTACAACTATGTCAAATATAAAAGAAACCTGTTTATGTATTCCACATCAACAATATAACTCAATAATTAATTAGTCTTTTCTAAGATTTTAATCGAGGGAGAAAACAAATAATCAGATAAATCTAAATAGAATTACCCGTCTCGTCATTTCAGTTCGGTTTGGAGCAGGTTACCTCAGGAGTTTTTGGTTTCAGTCATGGTTACACCATCCTTGAGCATTTTTACACCTTAATTCATCTGCTACTAGAGCTTTTTTCTTCTGCTATTAGAGTTGCTTCCATTTCAATATCTTTAACACAACAGGGAACTTTATGTTAATTGACTTTTAGTTAATGATCTATTGCCATTTCCAAATCACACACACACACACACATATATATATATGAGTAATGATTGGGACAGTGAATTTGGGACAGTGAATGGGACAGTGAATGACGTGGCAATTATTGTGTACACGTTTGATCGTCGATCGGACACTACCAGCAGCCTTCGGCCGCCTTCGATCGCCGATCGGACACCACCGATGACCTCTGATTATCGTCCTGAATCAAACTATACATTCGGAGGACGGTGAACTTGTCAGGATCGTCGGCAACGGTGAACCTATCGAAATCGAAGGTCAATGATGCGAGATCGCAATTGCGGCGATCCCCGACGGGTTCACCGTGCCCCCTAGGGTATAGTTTGGTTCGGGACGGCGGGCGAAGGCTGCTGGTAGTGTCCGATCGACGATCAAACGTGTACACAATAATTGCCACGTCATTCACTGTCCCATTCACTGTCCCAAATTCACTGTCACTATCATTACTCTATATATATATGCTTTGGAACCCATTTTTGAACCAATTGATCCTAGTTATCTAACTCAAAATCACCATAGGATTCGATTAACAATTTGAGAAATCATTCTGTGTATATCACACGTGAAACATTTTGTTCTACCCACCACCGACCAACATGCAAAACAAGATTAACAACATTCCTTGGCAATCAACTTCCACGAGCAGCCCAACAGCCAGAAATGGAGGACAGACAAGCACTCGACTTGTGGTCTACAAGACTTCCACGACATTCTAAACCAGAGAATAAGTAATTTTATGCAAATCACAATTCATATACCACAACAAATAGGAGAAAGTACACAAGAATTTTCAAGGGAAAAACAGAGGAGAAGCTAGGAATTGCTAATGCAACAAACTATATTAGAACAAAACAATGATGACCAAGTGAAAGGATGACGGTTCAGGTGGTGCAGTAACATGGAAGTTAGAGATTCACAAGAAACAAGAAAAATTGATATGAAGAAACTCTCCCAGCTGCTCATTTAGAACTCCCAAGCCAACATTAGAAGAATAAACCCCTTACTAACAATTTGCATCAATTTGATAATAATTCGAGAGATAATTTAATCAAAAAGAAGACAGGGACAAAAGGAGAAAAGGTCCATTCATTGAACAATTGCCTTAGTTTAACAGGGCTCCGGGGATGTTATCCAGCTGACCGAGGGCGTTGGCGACAGAGGCGAAGACCGGATCAGGAACCATTGCGATAGCGTTTTCACTCTCGTTGAGAGCCTGGACTACGTGGAGGACGCCAGGATGGCGGGTTCAGACGAGGTCGAGGAAGGCATCCTCGGCAGCCTTAGAGAGCCCGGCTCGGGCACGGACCTCGGCGAGAGAGCATTCATCGAGGATCCAGATGGCGACGAGAGGATACGGTGCGGAGGTGTCAGATGCGCGAGGACGGGCGGCGTAGAGTCGCCAGGCGAGGCCGGGACCGCCGGAACGGGCCTGGTCGAGAAGGTCGTAATCATGCAAACCCCGCGGACCAGTCACCTCCTACACCGTGATTTGGACGATCATCTCGACGATCGCGCCGGCCTTAGCCAGCGCCTGCGTCGGCGTCCTCGTGTTCAAAGACATCCTTACCCCTCCCCCTTCTTCTAGTGCATAAACGGTGACGGAGGACGAGGAGGGTGGAGACCATGACGATTCTGCAAGAAATGGAGGAGGCGTTGGACGTGGAACTTGCCGGGGAATTGCAGGAGGAGACGGCGGTGGTGCGCTGTAAATGCTGGCTGGCTCGATGCGAGTCGCTTGGGTCACTTTGCGTATCGCAAATCGCGACCATGGGTCCAATGGCTAGTGTTTAGCGTAACTTAAGTCGAGCCGGTTTTCTCCGTCGAAAATTTTCGGATAAAAAATAAATTCAAATTAATCAAAATTTTTCACAGTTAAATTATTTATTATAGAGAAAATATATTAAAATATATTTTGCAATATAAGCTATTAAATTTGAACAATTGCGCATCACGGATTTCTCTCTCCGACTTTTTATCAGTACTTGTTTGATTATACATTAGCATTTCGGTTACATACTTAGTAGTATCTTACATACCACTGGAAAGGCCTCCGGGGCTATGGTGCAGCGATAGAATAATTAATTGTTAATTCAAACATCCGTGGTTTAATCCCTAATTACGGCGTATTTTGTAGGAATTTTTTTTTCAAATGGGGCGCGAACCCTGGGACACTGGGCTTCTAGACTGTCCATCGCGAACGCTTCCCGATTTATCTTGGTGATCGATGAAAATTTTTTGTGGGACCGAATTAGTCACCTCAGATTTAATTTGTTTGCTGCCTGATTCAGAAATTACATACCACTAGGAAGGAAAAGAGAGGCAGGCTAAGGATACATGTGATAGTTTGTTCACGGCGAAGCGTTCTTCTCTCCGGAGGAGGACGGCGGTACTCCGGGGGCCCGAGGAACCGGGAACAACGGCACCGGAGGAAACGGGAACGCCGGCGGTGGTGGCGGAGGCGCCAGAAATGGAATAGGAGGCAAGTTGATCGACGGCGGCGCAGGCGGCTGCAGAGGGTTCGGAGGGAAGACCGAGGGTGGCGGCTGAAGCGGATTCAGCGGCAGCAGCGACGGCGGCGGGAGCAGAGGGTTGGGAGGCAACGGGACCCCGCCGACGTTGGGCGGCGACGGCAGGAAGGGAATAGGAGGAGAGGGGAAGGGAAAGAAGGCTAGCCGCCTCGCTCCATGGGCGGAGGCGAAGCAACAGAGGATGGTGAAGAGTGAGAGAATTCTCACAGCCATTTTTCTCAGGGATTGTGACGAATATGCCAAGGATCTGGCTTCTGATGGTTTAATCTGTTGCTCTATAATTTAAAAGAAGAAGAAGAAGAAGGATGGCGGCAGGAAATCGAGTTCACGTGATTTTTCGAATCTTAAACGCCCGATACTGACAAATATAATGCTTCCAGTCGCTTTGATCATTCCAAAAATTGGGAATTCGAATCTTAAACGCCCGATACTGACAAATATAATGCTTCCAGTCGCTTTGATCATTCCAAAAATTGGGAATGGAAGAGGTTGGATCTTGCGTTGAATTGAGTTGGATAAACACCGAATGAGCGGCGGACCTTCTCCTCTTCTGTGTCAACGAGATCGAGTCGGCAAAATCATGGAAGATGGAGTTTGTTTCTTTCCTTTTTTTTTTTAAATGACTGTAATAAAAGAGTCTTTAAATACTGGCATTTGAGTGGATAACTTTTTAAATAGTTGCCGACTTAATTGGCGTCCACTTTAAAGATGAAAATTGATAAAAATTTTCAATGAAGAAATTCATTAGTAAGTTTATATGAGAAAGAGCATTTTTTTTCTGTCCATAGAATGTACACGTATTAATTGTAGACGAGGGCATGTGGTTTTTTTTCCGTCCAAACATAAGAGCTCTATTTTGATTTTTTTTTTTATTAAAAGGGTGTCTTGTTTCATTCTTCCGCGGCATATAATTATCGAACAATTCTACAGTATCATTTAGTATTATTTTCTCTCGCATAAATCTCTTATCTAAATTTTGAGCAACTTAGACACATTATAGTAATTACAACTCTATAACTGCTACATATTGTTGGTGCCCCGGTTAATTTTGATATGATCAACCAAGTTAGGTTAGGTCCTGTTGGTTTTAATCCCTCTGCTAAGTGTGCAGGAACTTAGGTACGGAGGAAGTCAAGCGTAAGACGCAGTGGACGAGAAGGATTGCGCGGGGAAGTGAGCCGACGGGCTCAGTACAATCCGAGGGACGCGGAAACTGCGGAAGAGTACACCGGTGGAACAAGAAAGACATGCGCGGTGTCTGAGGGACCAGAAGCCGGGAGGAAGGACGCTCGAGGGGCGAAAGGCCGGAGTCGGGTTCGGGTGAGCCTAACTTCGGTTGGCCGGAAATCACCCAGAAGACGAAGAATAAAAAAAAAAGACTAGTCCAAGCGCCCAAAAAAAATGAAAAGGTATTTGGTGTCTAGAAAGATCAAACCTGAGTCCTCAAGGAAACACACTAACCCACTTACCAATTGGGATGAAGGGCGATGGCAATAAAGTGTTGCCGATATTGCTACTTATAGATTACAACAGCGATATGGATATTACAACAGCCATCTCGAGCAAGGGAAGATAAAGTTTTAATTAAAACAATTAAAACTTAAAGGATAATGTTACATTATCCTTTAATCAAATCCAATGGATGCAGTTTAATCCCATCCAAGATCAACCATCCAGATTACATCCATGGATCAACGGCCAAGAGAAAAGTGATCAACAATCAACAATCCAGATTTATTCTCTTAGGCTATAAATAGACTTAGAGGTTTACTTTAGAAATTAATTCAATTCATTTCTTGTAATTCTCTCTAAAGTCTGGCGATCTTCAGTTGTAAGGCTTCTCCGCCACAAGGAGATTTTTTTTGAGCTTTAACCGTCTTGGAAGCAACGACCAAGTTGCAACCAAGTTTTTTTTAATAGACGAGTTTCCACCACTTTTATTTTATTAGCCGTCTATTCACCCCCCCTCTAGCCGGACCAACCCGATCCAACACATATGTCATAACAATTATAATTTTATAATTACTGATTCTGTCGCGAGGCGAGGTGGAAGTCCCAAGGATGGAATGGTCCCCCGAGCGACATGAGTGACTGGGGTGGCGCTGACCTGGCTCCGATCTGGCTTCTGCCTGCCAAACAGTGACCGTTAGCAAACCCGTCGGGAAGTTTCCCCGGTCAGACACTCTGACGGTTAAGTCAGTATCCGCAGGAAATATAGTAGAGCAAATAGAAATATGGTGGAAGAGAGCTCGCGCGCATACCTATAGAATGAGAAGTGGATCGAGGACTTATATAGCCGGGGGAGCTGACAACCTTTGTCCGTGTCGACGAGACAGGGGTGTGGTACCTGTCAGCTCGTATGAGAGCACCTGAAGGTACCGTGGCATGGCGCGGGGTGCTTGGGCAGTACGAAGGTACTGAATTGGCGGGATAACCGCGAGGGGTGTCATAAATGGGCAAGGTGGGTAGTACCCGACATCAAGATCATACCCCGGATGTAATGACATAAGGCGGCATAGGAACAGTCTAGTCCGTAGCCCGAGCACCGACTGGCGGGTCCGAGTGTCAAGGACCGGGTCGGGTAATGACCAGGGAGCGGTCGCCACGCGTCCGACTCGGAGAGTTGAGGCGCGAGGTACGCCCTGAGTCGGGGGTTCGCCGAGCTGGGTTTGTCTGGCTTTGTCTCGGTTCTGTGAATTGTCGGATCCGGGGAATGCTGAGGGAGCGTGGGTCGCCACGCGCCCAACTGAATGGCCTGGCCCTGATTCAGGTCGGGGTGTGGGTTTAGGTGACTGAGTTACGAGACGCACGAAATCGACCCGACCGACCCTACCCGGAGTCGATCGGCGAGCTCCTCGGGTGTTTCCTGGCTCAAGGATTCCCCTGGTGAGGCCGCCGTCGACCCTTCCACTAGGCCTTCGTGGCGCCAGGCTAGCTGGCTGAGCGGGCCGAGCGACCCGTAAGCAAGGTCGGGATCAGTTACTACCAAATATATTTAATCTATTCAAAAATATTCATGTTATAATAATTATAAATTCGTAATTATTACAAATATGAATTCACATTGTTATAACAATTACGGAACCGTTACTCCTACAACGTAGATTTGATCAGTTCATTAAATAGTCATATTACAGTAGTTACGAAATCATAATTATTATAATACGTCCGACCAATTCAGAAATTAGACGGGCTGAACAATATTGAAAGATAATTGAGGGGGTGCTTGGTATACATTCGGTAATGAAAATGGTAATGAGTTTTGATTGAGGGGTTTATGAGTTTAGTGATAACCTAGTAGGGGTTAGGTTATAAAATCAGGGGTATCATATTCATATTTTGCTTCTGATTCTCATATACCAATCATCATCAATGGGTTTCATTCTCATTCCCGCCTTCTAAACCCGCTTATCAAACGCCCCCTGAATAATTATACACGATTAAATAGCGGAATATGACATCTTTTTAATAAAAATAATCAAAGTAAATTGTCCCTTTCATGATTAAAAAAAAGACGTCATTTAATTTTGGCCCTAAAATGTATTGGTTGGTTAAGCTAGTTAAACATTATGGTTCAGGCGAATCAGGTATATTTGGGATTAAATCAAGTGACCAAGCTACATAATGAGTAATGTGGTTCGGGTAAATGGTTTTAAGTGGGCCTCGAATGATAAGAAAGGAAAAAATGTGCACCACGACACTAATAAATATGTGAAAATACAGAGGGAGAAAGAAACACCAGAGGGAGGCTCAATGCATTATACAATCTTTGATCACCGGATGCGAGAAATCTAGGTATTGCTCCCACAAATGCTTAAACTTGCTTATAGCTAATACGTGGTGTTAAATTGGAAAATTAAATTGATTCTCTTGTAGCTAATACAGCTTCAGGAAGTATTCCTAACATCTAAATTGCTCAAATTCCTCCTAACAGGTATAAGTATCACAAAAACATTCTATTTTGCTAAAAAAAAAAATAGCGTCTAATATGTGGTCTTGAAGACCAAAATGATGCACTTACATTACTAGAATCGAACCCAACATCTAGTGCACTGTGCCATGCATTCTCCTTTACAGTCGACATTGTAGCCCAAAACTTTTGGATTCCTCAGAAGTAGATTTCTAAGCGCTTTCCCTTCGATACCCCAATCCTTCTCTAGCATGCTGACATTCGTCCGCACTTCATCGGCCAGACTGCATCCGAGGACCTCAGGGAACTTCTTGAGCAATTTGTGTAGATCCTCGTCGTTAAGACCCAAATCCTTGAGGTAACCCAACACCTCGTCGACAATTTGTCCCTTGGGAACTTCTTTTCTTCTCTCTTCGCCCCAGTATGGTGAATGAACCCATCCAAAAGCTTTCTTAAGAATTGTGTCTGCCTCGTCGACTGAAAAATTCAACGCGCAAAGTATATCTTTGCATTCTTCCCAAGTTTTCTTATGATCATCTTCTAATAGAACTGGTTGAATCTGTTCGACTGAGTTTATCCTCCATTTCATCATTGTGCATTTCGAATAACAACGGTAGCCTTGAGTGTCACTAGCATGAACTATGTGATTGAAACCACATGATGAACTACCCGCCGGCAGCGCCAGTTTTGGAATCAAAATTGAAGTATCCAACTGGAAGAAGAATACGAATGCACCAAATTATTAAAAAGAAGGTGACCATAAAATCTAGTTGTCACTTCAGTGGATGAATAAGTCATGCTGCAACAGATATGCAAGTCACATTCAAATGCTGGTGTGAAACAAATTATCTTGAAGATGAAGCAAAATCGGAATAAGATAAAAGCATAATTCTTACTATTACTCTTGGCATTCTGAAGGCATTACCTACCTCAATTGGCTCTTACAAACTGAACAATAGTTGATATAATTGAAGTCTAACAATCATTGCAATAAACTTTAATATTTAGAGAGAGAACTTTGTGCAAAGTTTTGAATAGCAAGCAAGCAAGCGCGAGAAGTAGCATGTCATACAAAGTCTAAAATTCAAGAGGAAAAATAGGGTACCAATGGGGAGCAAGATCCAGAGTATTTGCAGCTAGATGCACCAATTGCCATTGATCGTCCCAACATTCCTAAACCATCAGAAATGGAGACATTTAGGAAAAATTGTAATTCATATAATAGAATAGGGTTGAAAAGAAAAAAGAAGCAAGAAGAAGCCAAAGTCAGGCAATTTCTATTCAAAATAGGAAGAGTAAAATGCCTTGCATTCTAATACAACTCTTAATAGAAATAACATGTTCCTCTGAAGACAAATCAAAATAACATACAAAAAAAAGCGCAAACCGAGGGTTAACCAGATATTATTCCCTTGATTTGGATGTTTCAGGCATATCATGACCAAGTTGCAAAACATAAGTAGGCTATTCTAGGTATGGTAACAGAATGGCTCCCTTCAAAACAACAAAAAAGATGTTAATATATATGTATGTGTAATTGGTTATCTATTAATACTTAAAAGATCTATTTTTCCCACTCATTCTTACTAAAAGGTCAAATAGCTTGATCCTCCATATGATATGGATGAGTTTGATAAAATTTGATCAAGACCCATCCAACAGCCTAAGCTATTATGAAAGGACCTAATAACAAATTTACAATCTTAACATCCTATTCACAAGCAAACTGGATTTAGGTATAAATATAGTTTAAATTTAAAGAGAATTTGAGGTCAATTACATGTGGAATTTTCACACAGAAGCACAAGATGATTAACCTAATAAGGACACATGACAGTAGAATAAAATAACAGAACCAACATTCAAACTTAATGAATGTGCTAATACCATGTTACTGCTTTGATTCCATAAACTTAAACTATTAGCAAAGATTATGATTTATATTGTGTTGATTTACCAGTTTGCAAGTCAAAGTTATCTCATGAAATCTATGGATATTATATCACCTACGACTGATATGAATTAGTCCATTTCAAGGTAGGAAAAGAGAAATATCCCTGCAAAAAGGAGATTGAACACTATTATTAATTATTTTTCATGTTGGTGCACCAATTTGAGAAACCTAGTGCTAAATTTCTATGCAATATTCTATACTTATGCCAATGCAGAAATTTTGACATAATGCCTTGCAAGTGAAAAAGCAGATACACTTATGCTCGTGCAGAAATTTTAACAGAATTTCACACACGTGAAAAAGCAAAATACACTTATTCCGGTGCATTAATTTTAACAGAATGCTTCACAAGTGCAAAAGCAAGATACTTAAGGGTAGCTTAATGGCTAAAGGTTAAGATGCCTAATGAAGCATTTTTTGGCAACTGGACTGGTTAGGGAGAAAGCTTATTCTGACATTGAGTTTTAATGCTTAATACTTCCATTATAATTGAAAACTTTAAAATTCATCTAAGCACTAATTCATCTGGTTTTCAACAGCCAAGAGTGTCAAAATTGCTACGCTAGGATGCTGATTTACTAAAAAAAAAAGGAGTTACCTAATTGTATTAACTTTTGTGGCCCAAACAAAATTTCCTCAATAAACTTAAAATAGTATGAATCCTAGTCTATTGTTTCATTGCACCGTCTACAATTTATTTGCTCTGTAGAAGAGAATAGTCAATGACACTACTTTCACTAACTTCTCCTGCTTCTTTGCTGCATTCATCATTGCTCTTGACTAACTGGAATATAACTCCATCCTAATATTCTTCTGACATTCTTATCCTCAATTCATATTTGTTAAAAAGACTCAACGTCTGCTGAACTTGTTATCAATGAATTTTTTCATAGGTGTCTAACCAGCACCGGCAACCCGTGACAAAATCTGAGCCTATTTCTCTACTACAATTTGATTAGCCGTTTAGTCGTAAGAAGATGGATCGCCTTTTTATTTTGAACTTACAAATCAATTAATTGGATAACATCTAAAACCTCAAAAGTTTCTAAGTTAACCTTATTTTCACGTAAGGATCATACATAAGCAATAGAGAAGAAATCCCTAAGAAAAACGCAGCAGATAAACTCCCAATTTCTCACAGGGCGTATAAATAATCATCTGAAAAAAAAACTCTCTCTCTAATACTCATACCCAAAACTCTCATAGCGAAAAAAAAAATCTAAGAAACTGATGAAAATAAGGGCGAAGGACAATTGAACAGACGGAGATCAGTAAAAGAAACAGAAGAGGAAAGGAAGAAGAGGTGTACCTGAAGAATAGTTGGATTTGGGCGGCGGGTCGATTGGAGACAACTCCTGGAGTACGGTGCGGAAGAATGGAACCTGGGGCTGGGAATATCTTCATCACCCCATTCGTGGACTCCGGACCAGCTCTTCACGGTGATATCGGTCCACACAGTCGCAAAAGGCACCCTATGCGGACCGCGCACTTCCACAGTCGCTGGGATTATGTGCGGACCAGATCTTGGTTTTCTTTTTCCTCTCGGCATTAAAAAAAAATCAAATCTATTATTTTGAGTAGGGATTGGACTAATTAATAAATATTATTGTAGTATATATATTTTTTGAGACATGTACATTTTCGATCCCAAATTGATATTAAATTGATAAATCTATTATTAATATTTTTGAAAAAAAAATTATAAGTGTCAAAATTAGACGTTTATTTTTTTTATAATGTCAAATTTTAAAAATAATAATTTTAATACTTATACAATATGAGAGACGACTTAACTTTTTTTTAAAAAAATATAATTAAACACTGTAATCTAATTGGGAAATGAACCCCAAAGATTTTCGATTTTTATTTTTTAAACTTAAATACTATAATTCAATTGGGAAGATAAACCTTAATCATTTTTTATTTTTAATTTTTTAAACTTAAATATTATAACAAACTCTTAACTAAATAAAGTGTTAATTTTGGGACTAAACTTTTTTTTAAGTTTAATATCTAAACTACTAAAAATATATCAGGTTTGATAGTTAAAATATATTTCCTATATGTTTTTAACTCTCAGGAATAAAAAATTATTAACGAGATTGGATAACATCGAATCTTAGGGATTGACTTGACTTATAAAAGTTTTTTATCAGTCGTCCGGATAAATGTTCACGAATATCTAGAGAAAAAATTTAGAGAATTTTTTTTATAAAATATATTAAAGAATTAAATCGTGAATACCTAATGATTATTAATCATCTTCTGCACCGTAGCCTGGGAAAAAAAACAAAGTCACAGTGATTTTATATGATTAATTTGACCACTCAAAAGTTATTAATTATATATTTTTAAACCAATTTAATAGCTTCTTAATGATGAAAATGAATAAATAATGTATGAATTAATTTTAAAAAGTACTATTAAAATAATGGTGAAAAAGTTATGCTTGTAATTTTCAATAAGTATTTCATGTACAAGTATTTTTCTAGAAATACTCAGTATCGAATTCTTCAATTTTTTTTAGGTAATGAGTTTTCTCATTTCGAACAATGAAATATACGGGGAAAAATCACATTCGCAATAAAAACACAACTGAGACATTCTAAAAGGTCAAATATATGCTATTTTATAATATCTTCTACGTGTATAATCTTAAATAAGTAATTATGATGGTAAAAGATGATTCGTTCTTTTTTAGCATCTTCGTCAATTCGTCTCAGGACTAATACAGAAAAGGTAAATCACAGGGACTACAACAAATCCGAATGTTATGGCTAATATGTGGAGAGGGGGAGGCACACTGGTTTTGCCAAATTTTGACTCTAAGATTTTATGATGATAATATACACGTACTAACCATCAATTCATCACGTGGAGACTTTAAATAAGTAATCATGGCTCTTAGGATGGAGTATAAATAATACACTCATGATAGTTTTCACAATGGTTAAATATTGATTTCTGAGAATTAACGATATGTGTGTATCTATATTTACTAGTTTTATGGGAGTCGCTGAAGCAGCGAATATGCCTTTTTAAATAAGTAATTATAACCCGTATATAGTATTAGAAATGATAATAGGCGGTGGTGGGATGTGATCGTCTGTTTCTCGGCGGCCTAGGTAGTCCCACGTAGTGCCTTGGTAGTTAAATTTTTTATTATATATATAATATTATAAATAATCAGTATTTTTTATAATATTTATCTTTAATAAAATATATTAATTAAAAATTAAAAATTTAAACTAAATATTTAAAAATCATATATATATAGAGAGAAATGATTTGCTGCGGACTGCGCGGTGCGGACCAAGCGCCAGACCGATCAGGCAACTCGCTGCACCGATGGTGGCCGATCGTCGATCGGACACCATCGACGGCCTTCGGCCACGTGAACCCTAGGGGTAGCGATGAACCCGTCGGGAAACGGTGAACCGTCGGCACTGGGTAACGGCTGATCTACCGATCAGACAACTGCCTGATCGGTCAGGGACTTCCCTGACCGATCAGGCAGGTGCCACGTACGCGGTCCGCAGCATATCAAAAATCGTATATGAGAAATGATTTGCTGCGGACCGCGTGCGGACCAAGCGCCAGACCGATCAGGCAACTCGTTGCGCCGATGGTGGCCGATCATCGATCGGACACCATTGGCGGCCTTCGGCCGCATGAACCCTAGGAGTAGCGGTGAACCCGTCGGGAAACGATGAACCCGTTGGGTAGCGGTGAACCCATCAGCACTGGGTAATGGCTGATCGATCAAGTTGACCGATCAGGCAGGTGCCACGTATGTAGTCCGCACGTGATCCGCAGTAGACGGTCCGTAGCATATCAAAATCATATTAGACTTTAATTAAGTTTATTTAAATTATCTTATTTGATTAAATCAACGCAAAGTCATATTCCTTGTTATTATTTTATTAAATTATAATTTATTCACAAATTCATCACTTGACCTGGGCAACTTGTTTGGGCAAAATGATGGTGGTGGCAACAACGACGACGATGGCCGTTCTAGAGGTAACAGTGGCGATGTTAGAAGGAGGTGAGTTACCATCTAAAGCATCATCGCCTCAAGATAAGATGGTGCGGTTAATTGATGTCTATCTCCCGCCTAGACAACGTCTAGGTACCTTTCCGACCACCATTTAAAACACTACCATGTAATTAATATTGAGTTGATACTTAGGTGATATTTCATTAGACAAGAATCAATTCTCACTAAATTCATTCAATGAGATTTATTTATTTTCATCTAGTTGGGAGCCGACGATAAAGAACATTTGGGCACGAATGAAATCATCTATTACTTCATTAAATGAGTAATCAAAATGTAGTTTTTTTTTTCTATTAAAGAAAAAAAACTCTATCTACTAGTGGTTGAAAAGGTAAATGAAAAAAAAATCCTATATAATTGGGAGAATAATATGATTGAGAAAATTATCCCATGATTGAAAGGAAAAAAAAAATGGACGAACTCAACTCTAATATGAATGAAAAAATTAGTTCCGCAGTAAACATATAAATCAAGGGCACCTGAAACACTTTCATAAATCTGGAGCTCGGAACGGTTGTTCCCAATGATGAACTCAAACTGTAGCCGTAGATCAGTAATGTTGTGTAAAAAGATCAAAAATATATAAATAAAATAAAATAAAATTGCATGAAACTAGCTAGCCGATGAAGCCACGAGTATCCAATCGAAGTACAAGGTGTGGCTGGTAGCTCTTTTAGTTGCCCGTGCATCTGATGTTGCCTTTCCCGCAGAGCCCTGCAGAAAAAGAAACCAAGAGTCTAAACTTATCTGCTTACTTTTTACTGCGTGCTAGATATAGCTAGTTAAAAGCTCCTCATTCTTTTGAGAAGTGACGAGTCAGGGAGCTAGCAAGCTTTATCTTTTATCAGACCATGTCACGAGGCCGTAGACTAAAGTTCTTTGTTGTTTACAACACCCTAAAAGGAGCGCATGTACATCGATATTATCTCTAAGTTTTAAGTTTGAACAATCTGATGAGCATACCCCGGGTGCAGCGGAGGGCGCTTCCTCAGTTGTTTATGTATTTGAGGATCGAATGCAAATGAATGAACGGTTGATTTAAAAATATTGAACTAATGGATTGTTTTTTATAAATGCTTATCGATTTATTTCGACGGCCCATGAAAAATTACTATAAAATTTAATTCTGTTTCAATGCTAAAAAATATATATATGTGCATATATTTTGGAACTTTTTGTTTGATAATTTCACCTCTTGTTGGAGGTTAATTATCAGAGTAAGCAGGTAAATCATGTTCGGTGTTGTTGATCTCCTGTTAGATATATATAAATAGATAAATCATGAAGAATCTTTTATATGGGGGAGGTCAAGCTCCAATGAGTTACTGTATGTCTGTATCCATTCGAAATGGACTTGGTGTGATCATGCGTACATATACCAACTATATCAATATATTAGAGGCTTATTAGAGATCACTTATACATATACTATTTGGAGGAAAGGACAGTATCATTCGTCCCAAATGGCTAGTCAGACTGTAAAAAAGGATATAATCAGTTAAATCATATGATGAATTATGCATATACAAATTGATAAAAGAGATGTCTTGGGGGATTAAATAATTAAATTAATCAGTTAAATTATTATTATTTGTAGGAACGTATAGGCTCACAATATTTTAAATCTCGGCAGAAGATGACCTACTTAAATGGATAATTAAGAGTTACTTCACCCTTAAAAAAAGGGATATATTTTTAATTAAAAAATGCATAATTATGCATATATGAAAAATGCATATATTTTCATAATGGTTCTTATCAATTTCAATCGTTAATTTTATAAAAAACATATCTTTTTTATTAAGAAAATCGAATGAAATACCTTAATCTCCCGAGTGGTTTTCTTTTATGCTTTATTTAAAGAAAACGAAGAAGGGGGAAAAAATGGAAGTTTTTAAGCGAAGGAAAAAAAACGAATATGTTATTATTCATTTGGCTACTCCTTTAGTTATCTAGAATGTTTCTACAAAATTGAAAGGACAAATGTTTTTTTAGGAAAAATAAAATTAAGGGAATTTGATGGCTTCCTCTTACTATCACAATTTTTTTTTATTATTATTATTAATGAGTATTCTTATATTTGTTTTATGATTTTGCCCCTTCTAAGTATCCAAAATCTCATCATATACACCTCAAATCCAGGGCTGCTCTTTTCTCTACTTGAGTCCCGACGGCTGCGGCTTTTGATCCGTTTCAATATCCCTCTTTTTGCTTCATTTATTTCTATTTATTTATTCTCTGCGACTAAAATTCTTCACTTCTCCGATTAGAATTGGATCCTTTCTAACTCGACCAGGCCTCGTTGGGCTCGTTTATGTTATTTGTTTTCCCGATCGGCCTTAGGCAGCGGATCGATGGCGGCGGCGGCGGCGGCGTGGCAGCCGCAGGAGGAGGGGCTGCGCGAGATCTGCGCCCTCTTGGAGGAGCACATCTCCCCCAACTCCGATCAATCCCGGATTTTGCAGCAACTTCAGCACTACAACCAGCTTCCTGATTTCAATAACTATCTCGTTTTCATCCTTGCCCACGCCGAGGTCTCCTCTCCTTTCGTCTTGCGTGGATTTCTGTTGTTTCCTTCTCCAGTTTCTGTCTGTTGTTTTATCTTCGTAGTGGTTTAGTGTTTTCTTTTAAGGTTTTATCACGTCCTCTGGCGCAGCCTTTTGTTGACGAATAGTAATTAGGAATATATATTTTTTTAAATATCATCCTGGGGTTACAAACACTATTAGATTGCCCTCCATTTCTTGTACCATCCTCCGGCGGATCCCAAGTGGGATTTAGTTTTTGGCTTATCCAATGCTAGAATAATGGTTAGCTTGGTATATTGCAGTCAGAAGCTGCTCCCTGATTAAGCAAGAAGTTAGAATCATCTTAGTCCCTCTTCAGAGTGAATTATGTCCGCTTTTTGAGGATGATCCCAATGTGATTCAATTTTGGCTTATCCAATATTAGATTAATGACTACTTCGGTAAATTAGTCAGAAGCTTCTTCTTTGATAAAGCGAGCACTTAGAGTGATCTGAGTTCCTTTCCTGTGAAGTGAATTAGGTCTTTATTTTGAAGGATCCCAAGTGCGATTTAATTCTGGCTTATCCAATGTTAGAATAATGGTTGGGCAAATTTATGTCAGAAGCTGCTCATTGATTAAGCAATCACATAGATTTATCATAGTCCCTCCCTTGTGATGCCAATTAGGTCAGTTTTTTGTGTAGTAAATGAGAGGGTATCACTAAGGTGGGCCAGTCCATAGTTACATAGATTAAGGACTGACTATATATAATAAATAACATTGTGAACAAAATGTTCTCATGATGAATCATATTACATCATTTTAGTTAGCTTTATGTTTTAAGCAAGATTGAATGTTGTACATTTGTGGGTTATCTACTTGAACTCCACAGGCATAAAGAGGTACATATTGCATGCTCAAGGTGGGTATGACTCCCACACACTCACCAATAATTTATTGAGTGATTCCCAGAAATGTTATTTGTAAGCCATTGAGCAGCATCTTCCCTAATTAAGCATTATTTTTATTTCTTTAACTTAGCATATTGATGATTTTATGTGTTAAAGCATGAGATCAATACCAAAGAGAACAATAACACTCACGTGTTGTGAATATTAAGTGATTAATAAGCATAGAAAAATATTCATGACATGTGACATGCAATTTATAAGTACTAAATATGCTATACATCTATGAAGTAAGTATCATAAGAGCCAACAGGCATGGTAGCTTAGTGATAGGAGGTTACAGGCCATATTTAACATCACTATAGCCACTAGAACCATGAAATTGAATCCTAAATGCTGCCGTCCATTTTAGGACAACAGCTGTTCGGGAAAAAAATCATTAGGAGATGGTCCCCAAAATTCGTGTTTACCCACTCTATTTACAAGCATATGCCTTCTCTATCACTCTCTAAATTGAGCCCTACTTTTGACACCAATTCTAGCAACCTAAACTATGTTCTTTATGGGAACCTAACCAATTAGTTTCCAAAGTCTTGCTGCCTCTTTTAGTACAACAGCTAAGAGTCTCTTTTAAGTCACTTAACGTGTTCAGTTAAAAAATATTGTCATTCAAGCATATAAAGACCATCCCTTTCTATTTCTCCTTTTAAAGCTTTAAATAGTCCAAGGTCTAACAATTTGATGTCACAATGATTAGGAAATACATGGAGTACAGATCCCTAAATCAAACTATTCCTGCACCACCATTGAAGCAGTTCCGTTCAATGGAATGGAAGAAGACCCATAAAGCAAAGAGATCCTACCTCATAAGTTATAAACACATTTGAAGCACTACCAGAACACTGAAATGATCCCTGTTGTCTGCTGTCCTAATCAAAGAATCAAGGTATTTAGAGCAACCTTGATGTAGAAATAGAGGAGAAAAATGATCTCAGGATTACCACTACCACATGACGTTACCCTATCCCAAAACTTGTTGATTCGACACAAAAAGGAGGGATCTTACTGCTGCAATGCCAGTGAACAGTGAGGCCACGATAGGCTGAGGAATTTGCTCTTCACTCCTTGCCGGTGGCACATGAAAAATGGGAAAATGGGTACTTCTAGTCAAAGGGAGGATTAAAGATAACTTGAGATGGAAAGGGAGGAGGTTGGATCTAACAAGTTAACGGTTTAGGTTTCTCATTTAGATAGGTTATGACACCAACACAGGATAGGATTGTTCATTCTTTCTAAGAGAGCATTGAGCTCCTATTTCTAGTTTCCAAAACTGAGAGGGAATGTGATCTTACAATGTAGCACACTTTTGGTTTTTTTGGGAAAATGTTATGCAAGTAGGAGTTTCTGATATACGATAAAGAGAAAAAATCATTTCTGTCTAAGGGGAATATTGTATTATATCTTTATTTTTTGCTAACGAAATGCATAAGAGCTGTTATATTAGAAAGCCTCTGTACAAGCCGCTTATGTGAATGCATTTGGTTATGCAGTTAAGGAATTGATAGTGTCTACTTACAGCTATGCAAGGATTAGGCAAGTTGTTAATTGGTAATCACATCAAAATTGATGTTGAGTAAACTATTTTTGTAAATAGACAAACAAGAACTGTATTCTATGTATTATTTAGGTTAACTTATAAATTTCTTTTATCTGGAATGTGCTAGTTGGATAAAATGCATTATAAATGTTATGTGCTTTGCGTTATATCTATTTCTTAGATTTTTATATAAAAGAATTATACGTAACTAAAGATTGCTAAGGATGATTATTGATAAGCTGATACAAACTCATATTTTTTGGTACACAAAGCAACTTATTATTGTTAATATAACTAATATTAGTTCCTAAAAAATATGGACCGGATATGTGATTGCATCCTGCATATGCATTAATTCAATCACATACTGCTTACATATGTTTTTAAAAATCTTGATAATACACAGCTAGGATTAAAACATTAATCAAAAGTAGTTTGTTGTTTTTTTAATCAAAATGAGGAATTATTGTCTAAATATAATCTAGATGATTTGGTTATTTGGTGTAGCACAGTTTGGCAATTAGTGTTGCTTCAGAATTATGTAAGTTCATGAAACATATTTGTCTTGTAACAGTCAGTTCAGTCTTTTGTGTGACTAGCTTTTGATTTTAAGTTGCCTAACTTCACATTTTTCTCTCTGAATTATATTATCACTTCTTTTGCTGGCGTTATGCTACAAAGCTTTAACTCTAACTTGAATTAACCTTCATAATGTCTGTCTTTATATGCTGTTTTGAAATTGCATTTTGTAATTTATCTTTGACATTGTCAGCATTCTGGCACTGTTAGAATATGCATTTAATAATGGTTGGTGTTCTGTATTTGAATTGAAGCAGGGAAAATCATTGGAAGTACGACAAGCTGCTGGTTTGCTGTTGAAAAACAATCTCAGGGCAACTTTCAGTTCCTTGTCTTCTTCCTACCGGCAATATATAAAGTCAGAATTGTTGCCTTGTTTAGGGGCATCAGATAGGACAATTCGATCTACAGTTGGTACTGTTATCAGTGTTCTTGTTCAGTTAGAGAGGGTTGTTGGCTGGCCTGAACTGTTACAAGCTCTCGCTCAATGTTTGGCTAGTAATGACTTTATTCATATGGAGGGTGCTATGGATGCTATATACAAAGTAGGATTCTTTGCTTCAATCCTCTAATTCAGTTGTTTGCTATTATTCCGTTATCAAAATTTTATGAAGTAACTTAGTTTATATTTCTTTGATCATCATTAGGTCATGAAGATCAAATAGAGTGTATGATGTTTCTATTTCAAAATGAAATGAGATATTTAGTAGACTTGACACTTTTGCTAAATTCATCTCCCAAATCAAGTTGAAGCTGAAGTTGCAATTCTGACATACTGTGTCTAAATTAGTATGAAAGTTCAATTGCATAGGACTCACTTAAGTAAACACCGGAACTGGAGTTTTCATATCTCTTAGTTGGACTAGTGTTGTTGCCCTATGATCCATTCGGGTGGGGACTCGGTCGGGTAAGGTAGGAAGCCCGGTCGGGTGGGGACTCGGTCGGGTAAGGACAGTCGGGCGCACATGGTGTTAACCTAGCCTGATAAATACACTGGGGGATACGCGGATCTAATCCGAGCGGTGATATCCGGTCGGATGATCCTGGTCAGCAGAACCCGACCTAGAAGGTCCAGTTGGGCGGACGAAACCACGTGACCCCCCTGAAAAATCGGATACCGAGGGTGTAGCTGACTGCTGGGTGAACGGTTCCGGTCGGCTCGATCGCCCCTGCCAACGAGATCACACCCCGCTCTAAGTGATTTACAAGTCTGTGGCTGACCGTCCGGTCGGACATACCCAACCGGCCCATCGGACGGGTAGGTATCGGGAACGACTGAACACACTCAGGCGACTGACCCACCCAAGAGCCGTTGATAGCCGAGAGGCCGAGCCCCTCCGTGTGACCACTTTCAGTCGGTCGGCCAGATCCTGATGGATTCACAGCTACATAACAGGACCAGCCCGAGTGGCCGTACTGTCTAAGTCGTTTAATTATGATCAAACTCTCTCAAATACAACAAGATGCTCCAAATCTTCTCATTATGAGGAAAAGACACTTGCCATAATCATGTCTTTCCAGAGCATCAGACATTAATAAGGATGGAAGTGACAGCCTAAACAGACCTTTGGGCGGCTGTGGCAGACCCTCGGGGAGACTAGGGGATTATGTCAGAAGATTGACTTTTAATGAGATAAGACAGCCCCGACAAGACAAGGACCTCCCCCTTCCCTATATAAAGCCCCCTTGGTGCTTCAGAAAGAAGATTCGACTGTTGAAACAATTCCTCTTTATCTTCTGCTTCCTGTGTCCCCCTTTTGGGTCCGATTCTAACTCAGCTCTGTCCTACCTTCTGGCTTTTGATCCCAACCTGAACACCACTGTAACTCTTCCGTTTGACTGAGTCATCTGAGTGAGAGCCCTCTCCACTTGTCGACAGGATCACCCTAAAATAGCTCAATGGAACTGGATAATTAGTTGGCTGACAAATATTCCATGGAAGCGCGCTGTTGCCTCCCTAGCAAAATTTAAAAATTTACAAAGAATGAGCGGAGATTGTACAATCGCAAAAGAGTAATAGATGTCTCGGCTATATCTTTCCCCCAGTAGCCAAGTGTTGCTCAAGTTCTCAGACACATTGACTAAACTTGTCTTTGTCATTGCTAGCAAGCAAGAGTTTTGCTAAGTTCCAGGACGATAAAGCCAGGTGCATCTTATGCACCAAAACTTTAGATATATAGTTCCAATAGAATCATGGTTGAATTACTGATATAGGAAATGTAGGCCAGGTACCTAATTCAAGATTCCATTTGTCATGGCGGGAATGACTATTTATCCTTTTGGAGTTATGATAGTTTACATCTTAGATTGTACTTAAACATATCTTTACTTCTTAAAGTTATTTCTGCAGTTATCTTGAAAATGTAACGATTGAGTGTGCACAGTTTGCTTGCCATTAGTTGTTTGTTGTTATTGGATTCAAGCTGAACCTTGATCTTGTAAATGTTTCTCGTGAGTTTAGATTATTCTCATTCTTATTATTTTTGGTGCAACACGTATTCTTCAACATGCTTTATTGAGAGCACTTGTGAGCGATAGAACAACCTTTTTGGAGTTATGATAGTTTACGTTTTAAATTGTGCTTGACAGATGTTTACCTTGTAAAGTCATTTCTGCAGTTGGTTATCTTGAAAATGTGATGAATGAGGACAACTACATGTTTTTTTTTTCCTATTAGTTGCTTATTCATATTGAATTCAGACTGAAAAAACCTTGATCTTGTAAATGATTTTTCTGAATTTTGACTATCCTCATCCTTATTATTTTTCTAACATGCATCCTTCAACATGCTTTATTGAGAGCACTAGTGAGTGACCAGACAACCTTTTGCCTGTATGCTTTGATGGCATTGTATTGATAGAGAAATTGCTTAAAACTCCATCTGGGTTACTATAATAATTCTTAGCTAGCAATCATTCTCTAGCTCCTATTTTTGTTGCTTATTTTGATAAATTGAATGACCTTACTTTGTAAAATTTCTTATGCAACTTTATCTATGCCAAATAAAAAGCACTAGCTTTAAAAGTTTAAGGATAAAGTATAAAAAATTTAATGGCCTAAGAAAAACTTTGTTGGTTTAACCGATTTCAATTTTTATCATGCAACGGATTGTAGACTTGATAAAGGAAAATGATGATTGCATTATCATGGCAGATATGCGAGGACATTCCGGAAGAACTTGACGTAGATGTTCCTGGGTTATCTGAACGTCCCATTAATATTTTTATGCCCAGATTGCTGCAGGTAATTTTAGCCGCTCTCTCTGAAATGGTTTGTAGGTGTCTTTTAGCAACAATAACTAAGGCAACAATTGGAAAGTTATTCAATTCTTGTCTCTGGTACAGTTTTTCCAGTCTCCACATGCCGTGTTGAGGAAGCTATCATTGGGTTCCATCAATCAGTTTATTGTAGTAATGCCTTCAGTAAGTAAAATATAATGGAAAATTTGTTCTTCTGCAATGCTGGACCTAGTTGGAGTCTCCTTGACCTAGTTTGAATCATTTTTCAGGCATTGTTTATGTCCATGGATCAGTACCTTCAGGGTCTCTTTCATCTTGCTCGGGATCCTTCAGCAGATGTCCGGAAGTTGGTATGCTATTAATCAACTTTTGCAATGCTTTGGCTTATTACTTATGAAGATCTACGAAACCCAGTCGTAGATAATGCGTGAGAATAAGAGATAGCTATTAGGCTTAAGATGCTTCACAGTGAACATTCTTGCAACACCACCTTGCTCATCAGCGCCTGCTTTTACAACTTAAATTTCCACTCATACTTGTTTAGGTTAGGTTATGCAGTCATCTCGTGGAAAAGTTGAAAATAAAAGCACTACTTTGTGAAGAGGGAATTGTTTGGTTACCTTGAGCATTATGATCTTTCTCCAATCTGTGTTTGTTTTCTCCTGAACACAGGTCTGTTCTGCCTTCGTACAACTTATAGAAGTTCGGCCGTCCTTCCTAGAGGTATGTAAAATTTTAATTTGGTTTTCAGATGAATTTGTTGTTGTTTCTTTTTCTAGCAACTTTCCATACAGGTTGTGTGTTTTGCATTATCTTTGACTGGCATCAAATAGGATATGACATGGAATGCTAAAATGTAATGTCAGCATTTATGCTAGCACAACTATGGTAGCACATAGTGAAATATGAACCATGATCATCCAGGATGTGATACATAGAACCATGAATTTGTCCTTCTATTTTGGTTTATTGCCATTTAGTGTTGTTTGCTGATTTTATACTTAGTAAACTGTGCTCTCACCACTTCTCAGTTTTTAGTATAGTGGAATGTTTATCCCTCCTTTGGAATGTCAGATTTGTTGAACCCACTTGAGACATTGTTGTTGTTTCCATTTTGTAGACCATCACATTCCTAATTAACACTTGCGTTGAATATTGCAGTCCCATTTGAGAAATGTAATCGAGTTTATCTTGCAAGCCAACAAGGACCCTGATGATGAAGTTGCTCTTGAGGCATGTGAATTTTGGTAAGTAAATTGAGTTTGTCCGTCACTTATTAACACACAATACATTTGGCTTATTCTAGGACAAATATTATATATATATTTCATATAATTTGAGCCATGGTTTTAAATTTCGAGCCGGAGTTTCGGTAAACTGGAACAATATGGTTTTTGTATCGTATTGCACCATGCCGATATAGTTTTGGTACTTTTTAAAATATAAAATATATTAATTAAAAATATTATTATAATATTTGACTACTATAAATACTTACTATTTGGTTAAACTAATATTTTAAAAATTAGGATCGAGTAAAAGTCAATTTAGCATTAACTAATGTTTGACATAATAATTAAGATCAAATAGGTTTAAATTAAATTAAATTTATTTTAATCATTTTAAGAAGCAAATTTTCCCCCATGTATTTAAGAAGGAAAGGAATATGAAAAGAAATTAAAATAGGGGGAGGAAGGAGAAAGAATTAAGAGGGGAAAAAACCATTTAAAAAAAAGAAAAGAAATTAACAATTAATAAAATAAAGAAAAACCCTCAGTCGTTTCACGTGGTTGTGGGGTCTCGTGTGACACCTCCGCGGTCTTGTGGGGGCGTCCTAGTGTCAGTGTTGTGCTAGTCTTGGGGGGAGGGGGGATAAAATGATAAATTTCGCCCATGTCACTAGGTGGCCTCTGCGATGCTGAGGGATTTCGCATGGGGCCTTGTGGGGCGTACTAGTGTCAGTGTTGTGCTAGTAGGGGGGGATAGAACGATAAATTCCACCCATGTCGCTAGGTGGCCTCCGTGATGCCGAGGGGTTTCGCGCGGGGCCTTGTGGAGGCATACTAGTGTCAATGTCGTGCTAGTCGTCGGGGGGGGGGGGGATAGAATGATAAATTCCGCCCATGTCGCTAGGTACGACACAAGATTTTAAATTATTTGTATGCAGTACTTCAATTAGAAAGACATGAAAGGTGAAACATATTTGTCAATCTCTCATATGCTTGATTAGTTGCGCATCACATATAATTGCCTTTAAATATAGTAATAAATAATGGAACTAGGTGACAATATACTCATGGTTGCCAAAATTATCCGATACCAGATCGCTTGAGTTGGTTTGTTATCGGTGGAGACGGGTGGAGACCGACCCAATTGTTCTTGAGAAATCATTCACAAATTAAAAGAGAAGTTTAAAAAACTCGGGATTCTAAGACATTAGTTACAAATGAATTAAGATTCTACTAGAAAGTAAATATTAATTAACATTTAATCAAATAAGTGAAAATGGGTGGGATTCCTTGAATAGTCATACTAGGTTGAATTTAGAAAATTTGCTGACCTATTAACTTTTTGCCAATCCTAGCAAACGTGCAAAAGGAGGGGAGAATCGTAGTTGTCCTCTGGAATTAACTTAAATTTCTCAGGCTTCACAATGCTAAACCTTTGTTTGCAAGATAGGCCATTAAACTTTGTTACTGCTTGTGAATTGTGATCCGTGATCAACTAGGCCAAGTCACTCATCTACCTTGCTTTTTTTTTTTGGTGTTGATTGAGAGAGGTTTTTGGTTGATTAAAAGAGGAATAAATAGTTCACTTATCAATATTGACTGCAAAGCCCCTTTCGATAAATTTGATTTGGATGTGATTGAGTTTCTAACTGAACTCTATGATATGCAAGATTAAACGTGTGTTTCCATGAGGGAAGAAAAGCATGAACATTAAGGCCAAAAAAAGATTTCCCCAGTGACACTTTTTGTTTCCTTTGACATGAAAATAGGAGAGAAGGAGAGAATGAAGAAATCTTTCCCAGCTTTCCTCTATATTACTCCCACCCAATTTGGGTGGATGGCTCACTTTCACATGTAATGAAGCTCAAATCTGACCTACAATGATGCAAAATTATATTATTTTCAAATTTTTAAAAATGTGTTTAGAAATATTTTTTTTCAAAAGTTTTTAAGTTCCCTCCCTCTTTCCTTCCCTCCAACGATGATAATATTTGCAAAAAAATTGAAAATTGATAAAAAAAATTGTCAGCTTATCATCATAATAACAATATGTTATTAACTTATTATTGACATGATGATAATATATTGTTTTGATAATCTAACTTAATTAACTTGACTATTGATTCTACAATGTCAGTTACTAATCTGATACTTTGATACTTAATGAAACATAATATGCATCTTTATTGTCATTGAATATCATTTGTTATCCCATATATGAAGTATTTCCTTTTTCTCTTTTTTGATTTGTTTGTTAACAATTAATGATTCTGATTTCATCAATTTTACTGATCCATGACTGAGATTTAGGTTTCTTGACCATTGGATCCCTGATAATTCAACAACCATGAATATAATTGTGATTTTTTGATTGGATACTCACTTATGCCATTATTAGTTAGGAAATAACTAAATTTCTAAATTTATTTGATACCCTATCCTAGTCAATTCTGATTCTGTGTGATTGAACTGTTGACTAAAGGGCAGTCCCAATGATCTATTGTCTGCAACCTTATCTTGCATTGCAAAAAGTTTTTTCCATGACTCGAACTGGTGACCACTCGTAGGGTATCAATTCGGGTGGATTGGGTGAGTTTGGGGCTAGTTGAAGCAAAGATTTTACAAAAATATCCCAACCCGAAACCTCTAAACCCCTAAACCTGAATCCAGATAACCCGACCAATATGAATACCCCAAATAACTTGATTAAAAAAGACTTTTTTCCCCTATAATTCTTCACTTTTATCTCAATACTTTACTAACCTTGATATTGATATATATATATAAAAGAATCCCCCCAACCCAAAAAAAAACCCACTAAACCCTAAATTTTGATCAACATGAACCCAACCCGATCCTAACCCAACCCAAAAAACCCCAACCCGAACTCGGACCCGAAAACCCTCAACCAGAACGCGATATTTTTTGGGTTGACTCAGGTCGGGTTGCCGATTTTTGACAACCCTAGTCCACTAGGTCACACAACAGAACTTTACCATTGCGTTAAAGCTCCCCTTTATCGAATTGTTTGACTGAATTATAAAATATTATCAAACAATGAATGCTTTGCTTAAAATTATTAACTATTGTTATTTAAAAAGACAAATAATAGCAGTAGAATGCTGGGAGGCTTTTATGATTCAAGCTTGTGAGTTGTGAGTCATTTCTTTGATACAGGGTTAATTATTTGAGAGGTTAAACACTTGCCATAAGCTTAAGAAAAAATATATAAATTTTTGGGTCGCAAGATACATTAAACATGAAATAGGAGCCTATGTGATTGATATGCCAATTACTAGTGTGTGAAGTTTTGAACATATGGTTAATCTTATATAAATGTTCAGGTACTACCACTGAAATTCTAGAACACTATAAATTACTCACAAATGAGTTATCCTTTTTTTGTTGATATTTCCTATGATTTTTTGTTTGGTTCTAAAATATTGATCCTTCTTTATTAGCTTTGCATTACTTAAGATTCAAATATCATTATCAAATGAATGATATATGCTCCAAAGCATAGTGCACACTTAATCTTTTAGTTTTTGGATGCCTAGACGATGTAAAAACTTGACTTTGATTGATTGTCATTAACACAAGAATTTGAAGATAATGCACTTGTTCTTTAGTTAGATATTGAGCATGAGTTTGATTCTCAAAATTTTTAGTTTTGCCTTGTCAGCTAATGAAGCTATATATTCTACATCATATAAGGAAGAAGAAGAAGAAGGAGAAATTTGGCTCGCTCTCATTTCCCTAATGTAGATCATTGTCTAATTTTTCAGGTCAGCATACTGTGATGGTACCTTGCCACCTGATGGTTTAAGAGACTATTTACCACACTTGATTCCAGTAAGCCTTTGATCATATCAGCAGATAAAGCTAACTTCCTCTTCTATTTTGCTTTAACAATGGTTGCAATTAAATGCAAAAATTATGTAGGTTTTATTGTCCAATATGGCATATGCTGAGGACGATGAGGCACTTTTTGATGCAGAGGTTTGCTTTAGTTCAAAATGTGTTTTGCTTGTTCTCATGACTTTTTATTTTTGTCAACTGGATTCTTTTGCTTGCAGGAAGATGAGTCTTTTCCAGATAGGGATCAGGTATTGATCTTGATTTAAGACTGCTTTGCTACTTGATAGTTGTTTGTCCGTTTGTGACTATTGTGTGCTGATTACTTCTTACTGTTCTGTTTGGAATGACTTGGAATTTTGTACCAATGAACAGGATCTGAAGCCTCGTTTTCACTCATCTCGTTTACATGGATCTGATATTACAGAGGATGTACGTTCTCAATCTTATTATTTTTATGTTTTTTTCCTATGATTATGCCACCCAGCTATTGCAAGAGTATAATGAAGAGACTGATGTCATTGCTTTTGTTTTAGTACCCGAACACTCATTTCTGAGCTTTCTTGCTGTTGTGTACAGGATGAAGACACAGTCAATGTTTGGAATTTAAGAAAATCTAGTGCAGCTGGACTAGATATTGTTTCAAATGTTTTTGGAGATGAGATTCTTCCGACCTTGATGCCTTTGATACAGGTAATCTCAACACTTAAATTTTGAATAGTAACAGTTGAAGCAGTTTATTTGTCAAATTCTATTAACTACTGGCCAAAGCAACCACAAAAAATTAAGTGGAATTTGTACAGAGAAATACAAAATCAGCAGAAGTAAGAAAAGACAAACTAGAAAAACAAGTATAACTCATATTGGCTTAATTCGTGTGTAGACTGTTGGATGCCTCACCTCTACCATAGATGAGGGCTCTGTGAAGGGAGCAGCAAAATTGAGGATTCAGTTTGTAGAATATATATTATTTTATTCTTCCAATTAAATTTTCACAAATATGGAAGTGAGAAGCCTAGTTCTTCATGCTCCTTTTAATTATTTTATCATAGAGTTGAAGAAAAAGAACAAGTCATTGCTGATGGTGATGTTTGAGTCACAGAAGCAAGCTGTTTTCTATGCTATGGGAAAACCGTGTCTAGACCCTGCAAATTCAATATTAGCTGTTGCCTTTGCACACTTTGCCTTTTTCAATACGGAATTGGAGGGGGTGAAATACGGCTGGGGATGAGTTTATAAGTCTTGAGTGACACTAGAAAATTTAAAATCAAGTTCAGTATCTCAGAATAAATTACTCGAGTAAATTAACTATCTTTATTTAATCCTTCTTTTTCAAGGCCTCCCTAACTTTTTCCTTTATTGAACACCAGAATATTTGGCTTTTAAATCATTTTCCTATTCCATGTCTTTTTTCTGGTTAAAATTCTTTATAGGAGTCTAATATGACCACACAGTTAGAAATATGGAGAAGTATGTGACTGATAAAGAAAAGAAAAGTCATTCATGGAAAATGCAACTGAGAAAGAAAAAGAAAAGTAATTTATAGCAAAATGCAACTGAGGAAGAAAAAGGCGCTGGCTTGAAATAGAGAACTTCTCTCTATGAAATACCAGAATCTTCCATGAATCTAACTAGAATTAAAATGCTAATAAAAAGAGACCAGAATGAACTCCTGTGCTCCTTGGTACTGATTACAATTCCTTTTACTTAGGCAGAGGAAAAGTTTCCATTTCACTTGTGGAATAAAACTGAAAGATATGGATGTCTTGCCCGTGCCCTCGAGATCAAGGTTGTATCACCCTTGTTAGGTAATATGCATATACGTTTTGCCTTATACTTATTAAGGCCAATGAGGAGACACTTGCAGAGGAAGCCCACTAAAATGACCGCTAAGTTGGAAATTTGCAGAAGAATGTGATTGGGAAAGAAAAGAAAAGTTAACTAAAAAAATGCAATCAAGAAAAAAAAGGTGTTGGTGTTCAAAATAGATGGTTTCTCTCAACAAAGAGGAATAACAGAAATGAGATACCACAATGTTTCATGAATCTGACTTGTATCTATAATTAAAAAGATCAAAATGAATAATCCCGTTGTCCTTTCTTTGATTTACAATTTCTTTTCTTGGTCATGTCTGAAATTTTCCATCCCACTTGCGGCCTAAAGCCAAATCAAGATGGTTAAGAATGAATATACTAGGCAATGCATGGGTAAGTTTCAATTCATACCAGTTGAGACCCATGAAGAGATAAATGGCAGAGGAAGATTAGATCCTAACTAACAATGCTTCTCATTTTGTGAACTTCAACTCAAAGGACTTGATGCTATCAATTTTCAAAACCTGTGGCAAATTTTTATTAACACAAATCCATTAACTAGATTACTAACCCGTTATCCGTTCCACCTCTTGATCAAAAGTAAGATTCAGAAGCTATAACTTCTCCTTCTGCTTCCTGTTCTTCCATTTCCTGCATGATTGATCTAAGTCTGTCCGTGTCATGTGCTAACATGGATTGGTGCTGATACAGTAACATTCAGATCAGGAATTTAAAGTGATACAAGAAGTATAAGAACTGCTATTTTAGACCTTGGTTCTTGAAAACCTAAATGGGATACGTCTACAGAATTGCATTGTCCTCTATTATAGTACACTAGATATGCTTACATATCCTTTAAATATATTGTCAAGCAGACATTGTGGAGTAATCTGTCTCAAATTATATGATGATCAATGTCAATTGATTAGAGCTTGTCCATTTCTCATCATTTTGCCTGCATTTTATTTATTTATTTAATTTTCGTTTTTAAAATTTGCAGCAAAGGCTATCCACTACAAATGACACTAGTTGGAAGGAGAGAGAGGCTGCTGTTTTGGCTATTGGTGCCATAGCAGAGGGATGCATTAATGGACTCTATCCCCATCTTCCTGAGGTATATCTTTCACACTAGTTGCATGAGTAGGTATTTAGTTATATTCTAACCACCAAACTGTTTAGTTCTATTTTTTTATACTTGCATTGTTCAGCACGTATGCTTTAGTTTAGTGTTAAAAAATTCTGTATAATTGCACCTTGAAATTCCATTACCTAAATTTTAGTTTGTAAAACCTAGAATGAGTCTTCCAACACTTAGGTACCTGTTATGGGTTATTCTAACCACCAAACCATAGCAGAGGGATGCATTAATGGACTCTATCCCCATCTTCCTGAGGTATATCTTTCACACTAGTTGCATGAGTAGGTATTTAGTTATATTCTAACCACCAAACTGTTTAGTTCTATTTTTTTTATACTTGCATTGTTCAGCACGTATGCTTTAGTTTAGTGTTAAAAAATTCTGTATAATTGCACCTTGAAATTCCATTACCTAAATTTTAGTTTGTAAAACCTAGAATGAGTCTTCCAACACTTAGGTACCTGTTATGGGTTATCGTTCTGAGAATTCAATCTCTCTTGCTAGCTAGCTTCTTATGATAAGCAATGGCTTATTGGGAAAAAAAGACTGCACATTATCATAAAAAAATCAAATTTATAGTTGATGCTAATTTGTCATTGGTGGAGCAGCATGTTTCATGCCTTCTTGTATTTGACATTTTTGGTACTACTACAATCTTGCAATGAAACTAAAAATTGTTTATTGCAGGTTTAATTGAGAATTTTTGAATGAAACAAGAGACCTACTAAAAAAATGAAGCATATATCTTACCTTGTTCCAAACGAGACGGTTGGAATTCTAAGATTCATATTGATTTTGTTGGGAAGATTGAATTTGTTTCATTGGTGAATATTGCCATGAGAAGCATAGAAGTGACAAAAGAAGGCTAAAGGTTCTAGAATTAGATGATTATGTAGTGCAATTTTAGGATAAAGGACAAAACAATAACCTATTGTTAGGGTTTTGAAATTCACATGCTTTAACCTTTGAAAAACGGAGGTAAAAAGAGGAAGGGAAAGAAAAAGAGTAGGGGTTGGGGTGAGGGAGGAGGTGGTCTTGTGATAAACTAAAGACTCATCTCGAACCAACCTTCTTGTGGTTGGCCCAAGCTCAGGTGCTTGGCCTGCTACTTTTTACCTGACTTTAAACCCATCAGACATGAGGCTTGTGTCATTGCTGCATACTGAGCTCATGAAGATTGAAGGCATTGTCAGAGGAGCACATTGGGAGTAAATCGACAAATGGGTTTTTTTGGATATCTTCATTTCACACTTCATTCCTCTGTTTCCTCTCAAAACTGGAAAGAAGCATTTCCAGACAAATTTCATCCTGTAGAAGTTTGATTAAGCGCTATCCCCCATGATTTCTGTCCAAGTAACTGGAGGGGAAGGAACATGTACTGTCTCAAAACTGCGCCTCTCTGGTGAATTGGTTTCTTTTGTATGAATAAACAGGGCCTGATTGGGCAACAATCGGAACATTAAATGCTGGCTTGCCAGCATTGCTTTTGTACCCCAAATTGTAATTCCTCATTGACTCTTATTTTGTGTTTTGGCTAACTGACTGATGCTATTATTTTGTTCACAGATTGTCAAATTCCTCATTCCTCTTCTCGATGATAAATTTCCACTTATACGGAGTATCACTTGTTGGACCCTTTCTCGGTTTAGCAAATTCATTATTCAGGTATGCATACTCAGCTTGGTCGGTCTCCTAAGTGAAATCACTTGTTGAACCTTTTTCTTTTTGTAGTTAAAGTGTATATGTTCTATCTGCTGTGTATCACGGCTTGAGAGTGTCTCATTCCTATTTGATTTGATCTTATAGAAATTACCATAAGTGTTATTCTTCATTTTATTTTAGTTTAATCATTTTCAGGTAATGCAGCCTGTACAAATTTCAGAAAACTTATTTTACATTGTTCATTTTCCTTGCTTCACTGGATTCCTTCTGCAGTGTTATTTGGAATCTTGTCAGCAGTGTAAAGGAAAAGAAAAAGAAATGTAGAGGGAAAGTGTACTCTAATTTGAATAAAATACAAATTGGTCGTAGCTTTAAAGCTGATGTTAATTTATTCTAAAGCATAAACCAAAGAAAAGGTATAAGAGAGAAGGAAACCCCAAAATCTCTTATATATGCCTAAGAAAAGATTTTGGCTGTAGAAATATTCATGACACATTGCAAATGCTTGCATAACTGGGTAAATTTCCAGTTGTACGTACCCTTTGTTAACCATAACAATTCTTGCTACTAAATTTCTACTGTTAATTTCATTTTTCCTTTCCATCATTGAATGTGTCAGCCATCCTGTCCTGTCCATCCAGTTAGTTTAAATACTGGGTGAATTCCATTTAATAACCGATGATGCTTGGCAAAGTGTCCTAGATGGAAATGCTTTCAAGTTTCAAGCAAGGAGTTTAATCTTGTAAAATTGCACATGGCATGCCGGTAGGAGTTTGTCCCATGCACTGGGTGAAGGGTCCATTGACACGCCCTTGGTGTGACTCAGAACCTTGTTCCAATACTGCTGAATAGATCTTGCTAGCAGTTGCTTGATGCTTTCTGATGGCCTTTTGGTTGTGAAATTTGTGATTATTATATTGCAATGGTTGGTTTTATAGTGTCATCTTTATCCTTGTCTGTATCACGAGAGAAGCAATATGTTTACACCTAAAGTATGTTTGCTGACCATTTCAGAACATTGGTCAAAATAATGGTTATGAGCAATTTGACCAAATTTTAATGGGACTGCTCCGAAGAATACTGGACACTAACAAGCGTGTCCAAGAGGCAGCATGTTCTGCTTTTGCAACATTAGAAGAGGTTATGCTTCAGTTTGTAGGTTATATTTACTCAACATCATATTTTCTTGTTACCGAGTGTTTCTGCTGACAGGAGGCAGCAGAGGAAATGACCCCTCGCCTAGAAATAATTTTGCAGCATCTGTTATGTGCTTATGGGAAATATCAGGTCTCTTTTATAACTTATGATCATGATTTATATCCTTAATATTTTCTGTGAATTAAGGTTATCCGTATCATTCTCACTACTCATTTAAAAGATGGCTTAGTCATCTTTGTTTTCAATTCATTGTCCATAACTTTGTCTATGTCTTTATCCAGAGACGAAATATGCGTATTCTGTATGACGCCATCGGTACTCTAGCAGATGCAGTGGGTTCAGAGCTCAATCAGGTTTTATATTTTTTGCTTTCTCTTCACTGGTCGTGTTTGCCTAAAATTTGGATTGGATTTAGAACTCTGTTATTTCTGTTGGTGGCTTCATGGATCCTTCTCCACATGCTTACTTAACATGCCAATGACTTACCTACAGCCAAAATATTTAGAAATATTGATGCCTCCATTGATTGCAAAATGGCAACAACTCGCTAACGCTGACAAAGATCTATTTCCTTTGCTGGAGTGCTTCACGTCCATTGCACAGGTATGTTTACTCTTTTGTTTTTTATATAATATTTCTGCAAACATTAGGTAGTCATGACTTAAGATTTCACATTGTCAACCAGTTGCTTTGATCTTGTGCCAATAGTAATATTATTTGAGAATTAGGTTGGGGTTTGGGAACCATTGATCAGCTGACTTCCAGTTGTTGCAGAAATCCCAGGGAATCATTTGTACCCAAAGAGAATTTTCTTTAATAACCCAAGTGGATCCTAACAAATAATCCTTGTGCTACATACCTTTTAGGTTTTGACACACAAATTTGAACAAATTTAAATTATAACATCCCTTCACCAGCAACTTTTTAGCGGCAAAGTTAGTAAGTGATAATCAGTCCAATCATTTACACTAATACAGTTATACGTAACAACTCCATGCAAATAGTCCAATATTTTTGTATTGAATAATGGATATATTGTTTATCTCGTAAAGTACAAGGAAAGTAATGCTTTATTTACTTGACAGTAAATTTTCTTTGGAGCATGCTTAAACCTTTGCGCATAAGATTGATATGAAATAAAAAAAGTGGGCATTTTGAAACCACCCTGTAATTTATGATATGTTAGATGTTAACCTTCATACTTAGCTCTGGAACATAACTATTTGAATAAGCAATAAATTTTAGTTCAAATGTATTTACTCGATTTCCTAATTCCTTGCCATCCTTGAATACATATAATTATCTCAAACTTTATTTTTTGTGTTAGTAATTATGTTGCTGGTTTCAGAGAATGTATACCTTAGAAAACTAAAAATAAACAATAAACTACACTGAAGTCTTGTTTAAAATTTATTTACAAGTGGAAGAATATTCCAACCTAGGCTTCTAGCAATGTGTTTATCTGAACTAATGCTAACTAATTTAGCTAAAAATTCTCATATATCACATATGTAGATCTAACATATTTGTCAGTTCTCTACCTGCATAAGATAGGTAAAATATATTATATGGAGCCAGAGAAGTTAGTGAAACTTCAGACAATAGTTATAAGATAACACGAGAAATCCCCCTCTGAAGCTCACTTTGGATGTGCATATCAAATGCATGACTTATGAGATTGGGTGGAGCAAAGTTTCTTGAATGCATCACAAGTAGTATTGTTCAAATAAATATGGAAGAAATGGAATTCTTCATAAAAAACATGTGGCTGATTGAATTGTACAAGAACTGTTTATACCATGATTTAACCTTGCTAATGTGTCTTGTGAATCCAGAAGTATTTTACAATAGTAAAAGGTTAGGGTGCCGTCAAACATCTTTGCTTTTTTCACTGTATTTTCTCTGAATCAGTTGATATAACTTGTGTTTTTACACCCTAGTGACATCAGAACTGAGGTTGCTTTTCTTACATTCACCCAGCGGTGGCAAACGAAATACTTTTTTTGGCAAGATCTGTTGGAATTAGTGCTTATGATTTACAATCTTAATTGCTTTTCTTTGATTGAAATTCTTTACAAATCTTTCCATTATCAGACATAATCCTATTATTTTTCTCAGGCTTTAGGACCAGGGTTTTCTCAATTCGCTGAACCTGTATTTCAGAGATGTATTGGTATTATCCAGATTCAACAATTAGCAAAGGTACTTTGGATTGCTTCTACGAATTGGTTTGGAGTCATCTAGTCTTCACTATATTGTTATGTATTTCTTGATATGATCATGTAAATGATATCTAAGTCAACCTTTTTATTTTTTGCATTGTGTCTCCCTCCTTCTAAGAAGGAGATATAGATGGAAACTAGGTGGCAGAAATATTTTCTTGACAGCACTTTCCCTTCTTTTCCTTTGGTTGAAATAGAGGGGTGGAAGGAAAGGATTGCAAAAATATTTGCTTAGTTTGTTGTTCAATTAAATTTCCATTCTATTTGGACAGAAAAAGGTAGTGTTTGCATGGAATGAAGCTTAAATATGTCTTTAGAAATCTTTTTTTTGAAATTTATTTTTGATTTATGTTATTGTATGTCTTTAACAAATAAAGTTTCTTTCTTTCCTTCTCTCCGATGAAACATTTGGAAAAAAAAAACTTGTTTCCTTCTCTTTAATCATACCCAAACTAGGAAAATATTTTCCAATCCTTTTCCTATTGAGTTTTTTTTCCTGATCCTTATTCTTCCCGTAGCTGTTTCCTTTCTTGTAGGAAATACAGTCCGAGTTTAGTTTACAGATGCTAGTCAGCTTATCCTATGGATTCAATTCATTCCTTCCATTTCCACATCCAAAAAAATCCAGCTCTATCTCTTTTTACTAGATTTTGTGAAACATGTGGATGTTTTGCAAATAAAGTTAAACTTTAGGGAATATTCCTAAAAATAAATTTTGCCCACCACATCATACAAAACACTTACAAAACTTCCATTGACCATAAAAGGAATAATTGAAATACTCCTTATTGTTTATTTTATATATTTAACTTCTGAGTTCTGTTATCTTAGTGTTGTAAGATTAACCTCTGAACCATAGCCAATTCCGTTGTTGTGTTCAACATAACAATCATTTTTTTAATAATTGAGTTTGGTTTTAAGGATGCTGATATCTGATATTACAAACACAGGTTGACTATGCCACAGCTGGTGTCCAATATGATAAAGAGTTCATTGTCTGTTCTCTGGATCTGTTATCTGGGCTAGCAGAAGGACTAGGCAGCAGTGTAGAAAGTCTGGTATTTTATTTCTCAATCATTATCACGTTCTCTTTTTTGAACTTAATTGCTCCATGCTTTACCAAATTTCACAAATTTAGTTTTAGTGTACATTTAATGCTTCATTGATCTCTCGGTCTGGCAAATCTTCTTGGTGAAGTGTGCATGTATGAGGTTTTCCCTTGTTTATACAAATTCATATGAGCTATTTTGACACACCTAATTTACCAATATAATTCTCAGTCTGTATATTTCATATGAGATATTTTGACACACCTAATTTGCCAATATAATTCTCAGTCTGTCTATTGAAATATTTAGCTTTTCACATTACTCTCTTCAATTGAAATTTTACCAGTGTAAAATATTTCTTTCTGCATCTGAAATTTGTATGGTTAATGAATGGCAATAGTTTTGATGTACGGTATTAAATCTGTGCAAGGAAAACCTAGTTTTCTTACGTGTTGGCATTTGTGTGGCATTTAAACTGATGTCCTGAGTAAGCACCTGGTTTTAACTATAGTATTCCCATGGTCAAATTTCTTGCCTGGATCATCCACAAAGATTGCTTCCTCATAAAATAACCTTTCAATATCCCAACATATCCAATTTGACCCTATTTGCTTGTTGTGTGAGAGAACAATAGAAAGTAGAAATCACACTTTGCTCTTTTGGTTTGGCTATGGCCTCACCAGAGGGCTTTTCTTGTTGGAGTGTAGGACTTTGCTCTTTGGGTTTGGCTTTTCCCTCACTGGAGGGATTTTCTTATTGAAATATAGGAACTTCCAACCCAATTCCCTCTTGTAAGCATCGGATGCCCAAGGTAATCGCCATGGAGATAAATGTTTCATCCGTGTCAACAACTTATCATCAGCTGAGCATAAAGATGATGGGGTGAAATATAGAATCATATCTCTTCAACCAAAGGGAAAATGCTACTCTTCCATTTTCTGGTTAACACAGCTAACTTGGGTGAGAAAACACCTTCATTATATCTTTAATTGTCTTGATGACACAGTTAACTTGGGTTGGAAAAATACTTGATCATGTAAATTATTCTCTCCTCCGCACTCTGTCTTTGTCGCATAACCCTGATATAAACGTCTCTGTTAGAGCATATTAGAATTAAGTTGTAAGAGTGTATGTTTAATCACACAGGGGTGTTTATTCATTGGTTATTATTTTATCGTTAATGGTTCTATAAATGTAATACTATTTCATAAATACAATTACATCTCTCTCAATTTTGTATCTATTCTAATCCAATGGTTTTTCAATCCCCTTAACGGAAGGCTGCTAGTTTGCTATGATGACAGAACACTCTCCCATATTCACCTGCGGTAAAAAAAATCATCATCTTTCTTGCTCAATCAGGTTTTTCCTGCTTTTATTCTTGGGCCCAATAGCCTATAAGTTGATGAAACCCACTCAATGTCGTCACCCCACACACGACCACTTCAAAAAAGTTAACACAAAAGCTAACACCCAAAATCGTCATTGCAAATTTGACCTTCAGATCTTTGCATCTATATCAACAAGCATATATCTTCTCTTCACCCATATACATCACATCAATGCAAGTGTCAAAACCTCCTATACCTTCTCTGCCTCCACCACTTAGTGCAAAAACTAAGGTTGTTTGTTCAGCTAATATCATTCAGGATCAATAATTTTCAGGATCTATATGAATTTTGTGTTGAATTTGACATACATATGATAATGCAGGAGTCTTCAGAGTTAACTTGGCCGGTCCTTTGAAATTTGATCGCCGAGATGGAGGCCATTCTTTGTCCAACAAAGGAACCAGTCACCACCACCTCATTTTGCCTCACCTACCATATCAGCTTCACCACATACCAACTAACCAACAACCTGTAGTGTGTTCATTGCTAATTTGTCCTGCGGCACACCTCAACCTCATCTTCTCATTCCATGACAAATTTGGCTGCTTTGCCAATTCCTCAAATAGGTGCTAAAATCCTGCTTCACCTACCAGATTTATTCTTTTGATTTTTTTTAATCTATCAAAAAAGAGAAAAAGTTCAAAAATAGGCAATTCATGTGGAAAATATAAGTAAGAAAAGGAGGAATTAGATCTAGAGGGAGGGCGGGGGGAGACAAATTTGAAACCATCTCATTTCTCTCTCTCCTCATTTATTGTCTCTCTCTCTCCCCCTCCCCTTTGGCACAAATTTTAATCGATGGTTCTCCTTTCATATGTTGCTTTGATGGATTAAAGTAGGGTTAGGTATCTCTACTTTTTCATATGAAATGATCAGTAATGCAGTCTCCTTTTGGCTTTCTCCTCTCTATGAATATATTTCTCAGATTCCTCTTTGACCTTTTCTCCTCGTTTCAAAGAGTACATCTGATTTTACTTGATCTATTACCTTATATTAGTTCCTCGTCACAAGAGTATGTACTAGAATCATAATCATTCTTTTTTATTTCACCCTTTACTTGTTCTCTAAGTTAAGCACACTATATCAAGTCTTAGACTATCACATCAACTCAATCAAAGTATATGCTAAATATACTAAATTTTAGAATGTTGCTTTATCAAAATTTCTTAGTTGTTACATCAGTATTGCTTCTTCGTCATCTTTGGCCAGTGCCATCAATTGATTTTTCCCTCTACATGACTTTATTTGTGTATATATATCTATATATCTGTGTGCGTGTCAACTTGAGGCCAATTTTAGAATTATTGTAATTAATAATTAAATTGAATTGTATAGGTTTTGCTCACATGTATATTTAGTAGGAGTGTAGTGTGCTAAATTCATAGCACAAGGTTTTCTCTCTACTATCAGTATGCATGAATATCTTTGATGTCATCCTATTAGATTTCAATATTACATTAGTCTTTTTTATAGTTATCTGGTTTATTTTCAGCTCAGATCAATGTAGGAGGTGGTATATACATAAAGTGATTCCTAAGCCAATCTAGAGAAGCATCTTTCCTGAAGGCAGCTGAAGATATCAGTCTACATCAATTTGGTTGGAAAGTTGTCATAACCCAACTAGGATTTACTGATGTGGTCGTCTAGATGACTGAAAACCCGTCCTGATTGAGAGAGTGATGGTACTGGGCCATGGAAGTTGTTTCTATCATCCTAGATCAAGTTGGTTAGCATCAGCCAGCTAACAGTAGTGATAATTCACATATCTCTAGGTCCATAGGCCTATAACCCCATGAGCTCACCAAGGGTCAATTATTAATTTCATCTACAGCATGAGATGTGCTTGGTTATGATACAAAAACCAGTATATCTATGCTATATAGTCCACTAATTATTAGCTTCCCTTTGCTATTGGTTACCTGAAATGTTTTCGCTTTCAAAATAAGCATTGATTTGCTATATATACTCCTAGCATGTTTTTGAGAATTAACTAAACTGTGGCTTCTTATGAATTTGGGATATGTAATCTAAACTTGAGACATCAAGGTGCATGTTGAGTAGCATATTTCATTAGCAGTAAGTATATCAACTTCTAAAGTATTTGCACAGATAATTGTTTCACAGCTATATTGGTTTCAGTTTGTGTTCTATGAAATTGCATATTCTTCAATCTATGTTGTTGGCTCCATCAGGCCTTGTAGATCTACTTATCATTGGCCTTATCATTCAAATTTGCATACGCAAATTTGAATACGCTCTAGGTGCCGCAACCTCCTGTGCTTCTTCTGCTCTTTTTCTTCTCATGTTGAGCTTCATCTTAGGTTAAGGGATCAAAATAGGAGTTAAGGGATCACAAGAGGAAATTTTTGAATCTTTAAGAGAAGATAGGAAAACAATCTAAGTTGTGCAAGTCTAAATTTGAACTGGAATCTTATCTGCTATTACTTTTGTACTGAACTGGTTCTAGTCCTTTGAAGTACCACCTCGCCAGTTTATGGAGTACTGCCCAGGAACAGTCTGACAACAGCTATGCATGACTGGGAATGATCATTGACAACTTTTAGTGTATAGCAAAGTTATCATCAGGGAATGCATGGTCTAGCACCTTATGCTGTTTGCAATTCATATCCTTTGTTCAAGACTCGTGTTTCTAGTTAATCTTTTGCTTCGTATTTCTTGTAGATTGTTGTAATACCTAGCAATGCCAAACTCACAATATTGATTTGAATATGCTTTTTGTACAGTTAGGACAAATGATGTACTTGTGTAAAACTTAAAGTTCTTAGGTGATCTTAATTTTTTGAGAATACATCCTATATTTAATCACAGCGAGATGAATCTTATTTTCAGGGTACAAGCGGTCTCTCCTTGAATAACCTACATTTGCTCATCCTTAAACAGTAAATAAACACAATATTTGTCTTGTTCTTGTTGCTTATGTGCCTTACTCTGACTGAACTTTTTATCATTCTAATTATTGTTTTTGGGGAAAAGACACGTGCTTAGTTTTTTCTGAAGTTGACACAAATTGAAATTTTGTTCCATTATTAGCAAATAAACAATGCTACATGTCATACCGAATAAAAAAAAATGCTACAATAACAACAATAACATGATGTGAGAACCAACTATTTGAGGTGATTGCATGAGATTTTGCCTTCCACTCACATCCATGTTTGTGACGAGAATTAGTATTACATTATCAAAACCTCTAATAGAGTAAAGGAGCAAAATGATTCTAGTCATGCTTGAGTTCTTTGACAAGATAACATGTTCCATTCATGGGTGTTTGTAGGTTGCTACATCCAACTTAAGAGACCTGCTTTTGCAATGTTGTACGGATCAAGCAGCTGATATTCGGCAAAGCGCCCTTGCACTTTTGGGCGACCTTGCAAGAGTGAGTTCTTAACTGTAGTTTTGTTGACATAAAAAATACTTACTCTTATCTCTGCCTTCTTTATTTAATGCTTGTGCAAGTCAGGTTTGCCCAAAGCACTTGTATCCTCGTATAACAGATTTCCTAAGGGTCGCAGCTGAGCAACTGGTACAAAGAAATTCTTTCATTAAAATGAGAAATAAGCATCTTAACAACTTCTTGACTAATTATAATTATGGCAGAGTATCACTGCTGTTAAGGAAGCTGTGTCAGTGGCAAATAATGCTTGTTGGGCCATTGGAGAATTAGCTGTTCAGGTTGGTTGAAATGGAAAAATGCACTTTAGATGATTTTTATTTAATATGTTCCGTCAAGCATAATTTTGCTTATCCTCTGAAATTATTAAGCTATATCAGCATGTGGCAAGTCAACATTGAAAGCTTTTGGATGTTTACCCTCCAAAATTAGTCAGACGGGGTGTTTATCAAGCTTGTGGAATATCTATAACAATAACATTCGTAGTTTTGGTCACTAGAGTGACTAGATGATTGCTTTTCTGCCAGGAAAGCATGCCAATAGTATCAGGGTTGTATTTATTCCTTAACATGTCAATTGATATGTTGTCCTGGTTGACTCTGATGTAGCAAAATTGGGCTAGCCATGTGTAATGGTCGTTAGTATTGGATTGAAATACAGATATATGATTCCCTTTCAGTAGTAGGAGAGCATGCCAAAATATATTTCTTAATATGCCAATTGATGTGTTGATGGGACTAGTCAATTGTCATGTACCAATTTTCAGATTGCTATTTGTCGTGGTGGCCATTAGTTTCAATTTCAATTTTGAGAGACAGAAGAGAAATTGTAGTATGTTGCAAATACTTAGTTTCTAAAGTGATTATGTTGGGTCTTATGTGAGTTGGATCACCAGAGGGGGAGAGGGTGAATAGTGTGCCTGAAAATAAAAATTATTTCTCTTGCTGTGATTCCAACAAGGACACAAAATTCTTTAGTCATGGAAACCAAAACAATACAATGATCTAACGTGGTTTGATAGCCCCCATGCTCCTGGTCGACGACCTATGATCTTGTACACAGATCACACTCATAATCCTCTATTTTTCTCTCCTTCAGTAACGTGTTGGAGGTAGAGAGTACAGAAGCAGCTTTTAGCAGTATAGAAGGTTTGCAAAGGATAACAACAATAAGGCTCAATGTAAAGAATAATATGGTTCTTTTTAGATGAATTGAATGTCGGAGAGATGTCTTCCGTTCGAGTCTATGATCTCTTTAAATAACCTCCTCCATGAAGTGCTTTGCTAGCATCGAAATACTGACATGACACACTTTGGTCGGATTTTTCTTCATTTTCTCATAGTTTGGCCCATTGGTTGTGCAAATGCCTTTTGTTGTTGCTCTTAATTTTACCACCATGGCAATGTGTCCAAATGATATCTTCTGAGTTTGTCTCCACTAATCAATCTAAGGTCCTCCTTGTTGATTGGACTAATTGTTAGTTAGTTCAGTAGAGTTCATCCTAAATCAAACCTCGTTCAGTTAGAAATCACGATAATTGATAAGTACTAAAAACGTAATTGTAACAAAATATTTTATATTTCACATTACTACCAAGAAAATGAAATTCACAAATCACAACAAAACATGTCATAGATTTAAATTTTAAGAAAACACAATTAAATATAATTAGTGTCATGCTACAATATAGATAAGATAACTAACATCTAATGAACTAGCAACTTATAAAGAAAATTGATTTTTTTTTTCTATAGATCTGTCTAAGCCTTGAGGTGGTGCGCTTGGGCCAGATAGGCAGTTCACCTGTGTTGCCTAGGTAGTCCATCTAGGCCGCCTATACCACCTAGGCTATCTGCTATGTAAAAGATTTGGCTAGTAAGAGTCGCCTAACAACTAGTCAAAGTGGACCCTTGGCACAACCACCCACTCTGCCTTTTAGATCAAATTAGATTAAAATTGGGACCCCAATTTAATTTAAGTCTAATTATGTTTGATCAAATCAAAATTGAGCCATACATGGGTCATCATTAGGTTTGATTTAGGATCTAACTATTTACTGGTAGGAAATCAAATATGATATTTGCAACCGTGGATTAGAATGTTGTTCCATTTCAGTTGGCATGATGAAAACATATTGTTTTGCCACATGGATCGAAACAAAACAAGGTCGACACACATGAGACCAACCTTAACATGCTGTCACACATGGCTCGTTGATGCTTGCTACTGATTGTCTCAGTTTCACCTTCCAATTTACATAAGCTGCTAGAAAACTACGTTGTTACCACTACAAAACATCAAGTGATGAAAACTGGATGAAGCTCCACTCCACTATAATCTAAAATGTCAGTACTCTAAATCCGCTATATGTAACCCATAAATCTATAAACCCTTTAAACTTAATCCTAATCTCCATCAATCCCGCCCTTATGATCTAACAATGTAGGCTTCCATCCAGATCATTGCTTCTTTAGCAAGCAGAGACAAATCCTCCATGGTCATTAAATAGGTTTTCCTCTTGTAGACAAGCCAACTGGGGTCTGTTTTCATCTTCTTTCTAATCAGCGTGCACCAAATGTCATCACATTGGCATGACACAACATTATCTTTCCAGACGGAATTGCTCCTGCTTGAAATGGTATCTAACCTTCAAACCTTGTTTGCAAATGGAATACACAATCATGATTCAAATTTGAAAAATCTAAACAAGAAAACAACCCCTTAGTTAATGTTTGGTCATAGCTGTTTGCTTCTTAGTTTCGCTATTATTTTGCACAGGAACAAGTAGCTGATTACTTTCTGCAGTTTATATGTTCTTAACTGTTAAGTGTTGTTTGCTTATAAAAGATACATGGTTATATCTTCCATGCAACATCATTAGCTCTATTCCATTTACTTCTCTTCCTAAATTTCAGGTTCACCAAGAAGTAGCTCCAATTGTGTTAACAGTAATATCATCTTTGGCTCATATTCTTCAAAATGGAGAGGTGAGTTGTTGTCTCTCTTAATTTTTCCCTTGTCTCCTTCTAAATCTTTTGTTTTATAGGGGTTGAACAAATCATTGCTCGAAAACAGTGCCATCACAATTGGGAGGCTTGCATGGGTTTGTCCAGAACTGGTGGCACCCCACGTGGAGCATTTTATACAGTCATGGTGTATCACTTTATGCATGTAAAATCCTCTTACATTTCAAATAAATGCTTTCTATGCTTTGTGGCAAATAACCATCTCGTGGTTTTCCATTTTTTTCTCATCTCAATACCTATCTTAATTAATAGCTACACAGGTGATATGTTTTTCTCATGTATGCTGTGCAAGCTACATAAAGAGTTGGTTCTTGCATAATTTTATGTTCTTCTCATGAACTACCATCATACAGAAGATCATCTTAGTATTAGAAGTTTTTTCCCCCTTATGATGCACTGTGGGGAAGAAACCTTTGTCAACATAATAGTTCGTTTTTGGTGAAGCGGCACTACTGTATAATTTGCTCAAGATATACATGCTCCTGATTATGAGTAGTCTTGGAGTTATTAAAGGAACTAGTCTAAAAGTCTAGGAATCTCTCGGATAAGTGATTAATTCCATAACTAAAAGTTTAAGTTATTTTACATACCAAAGTACAATCTTTAAATCGAACTTTGCTGTTTCTAGATAAAAGAACATAACTGAAACAAACATGGTTCACAATAACTTGATAGAGTTCATGGATAGTTATTGCTGTCAATTTTGTAAGTAAAAGGAGTATCTAGTAACTATATTGATTTTAATAAAAAAGTACAAAATTAACATTGAGGTTTGCATCAAGGATCAAGATTCAATTCTAAGGTTTTATTTTCAAGATAATTATTTGATAAACTTATTAGCCATATTCAAGAGAAATTCTCATCATACAAATATTATTGTGTTAATCAATGAAAATATCATTAATAGTATAAATGATGGGTAGTTAAAACGGAGAGAATGCTTTTGGAGTCTTGTGTGATCGTGATGTCCCCATACGCTAAAAGGAAAATTCTGTAATATTGTAGTATGATCTGACATACTGTATGAATTGTTGTTGGAAGATTAAGAAACAACACGTTTATCTGCTATTGTAGCAGAGATAGAATGCTTGTATGGATGTTTAAAGTTACTTAAAATGTTAAAATAAAAAAATATACTAATAGTTGAGAGTGATTATCTGTAGCTCGAATGAATGATAAATTAAGAGAAAATAGATTGAAATTGTATGAACATATGCAAATAAATACTATATAGTTAGAAGAGCATTTCATAGAATTTAATGGAGGATAAATTCATGTAGGTGATGTCAAGTATTAAACATTGTTTGATGATGATTATGCTAATTCATGTAGTTGATACCACATTTGAGAGAAACATTGTTGGATGATGATTATGCTAACTGATGAGAGTTGAGTTAAAGCAAAATCAAAATTTGAGTTATTTACATGCTTTTGGAAATCAAGTTGACGTGAAGTGGAAAGAAGATTGAATACATGAAATGTAGCTTACGAAAAAAAATTCTGAAAGGTTAAAGTTGCATGGATAAGAATATTGACTAAGTTTTTGTAACTTGGTTCATTATTCAAAAATAATGAGAATTGAGTAATGAATCTGTAGGTATATCCTATGATTTTCACATGCACCTTTCAATTAGGCTGTGAAGTTATTGGTCTTAGTGTGACCAATCTCACAGTTGTGAGCGCTGATACAAATTTGTGGGGTGTTATTATCATGGTACTATTGGAATACCAAATTGCTACTGATGTGATATTTATCTATCATCAGTTGCTAGAATGCAACCACTTACAAGTTATGAAAGCAAGGAGCAAATGAAAAGAAGAAGAAAGAAACAAAAATAAGAAATTTGGACAAAACACATTTTGCAATAGTTCGACGACCTTACCTATGTGGCTATGTCCATGATCATATATAGATTTCTATTATGCCATTGTCAAACATACTCTAAAAGTCCTCAATATGCCTACACTAGACTTTTGATACATATCTGCTACACAGCATTAAGATGATTAATCCCTCTTATAGGGCAAGGAGGCTGGGGCATAACATAACTGATCCTGTAACCTGTAGTTTATAACACTGTGTTGTTATAAGATCTTCAGAAGTTTTGGGCTGTGAATATTTTTTTTTTTTTTGGTAATCTAGGTGTCCAGCTCTTCGAGCCGACAAATCTTGGAGGTGAGCTGCTTGGTCCCACGGAAGTTTTCCACCGACCACTAGTGTAAATCTAGGAAGCACACGTGTCAAGCACACAACATTGAGCATTCACTGCTCGAAACCCACTGTGGGCATAATTGCTTTTTTAGTGGAGATTTGAACTGTGATCCTTCAGTCTGTGCCACTGTGCACCTGAGCACGGTACCATGCCCCAGGGGACTTTGGGCCGGGAATACTTGAACCAAGAACATTAGGTCCAAAATCATCAGGTTAGGGTATCTTGGTCTAGAGACAATATGTGTGCACAATATTTATTGCAAGAGCACCTGATTAGTTCAGTTGATTGGGAAGTCATCAACATACTGCAGACATTGCATAATTTGCCTATTTGCCTTGGATGGAGGTCACCGCCCTGCTGGCTGCTGCTCTTCAACAGAAGTTCGCCTCCAGTTGCACCCTTGACAAGTTCAGTAAGGATCTTGACTCTGGAGATGTTGCACAGAGTACCGGACTTCATTGTGTCAATTAATATCCACACCTCTGTTACAGGGTTTAAAATGTAATTCATGCAAGAAATCAGGTGTTGCTCTGATAGATTGTAAAACTAGAGAAAATCAAGGTAGTATCTATATGTTCATAATCAATATTTAGATTCATAGATTAATAAGATTTAGAGGGTCAGAGGTATATGATGATAAATTAATTTATTTTCATTTTAATGGCAGTATATCCTTACGTAGGATTCAACTGCTGAAACATTAATATGACACGTTTCATATAGGTGGAATCAAAATTGAACATTTTGATTAAAGGCCCATCTCCAACATATGGTAAACTAGAACTGTACCGTACCATTATTAAATTAATAAACATTTTTAGAAGGAAAAAAATAGGTCAGTGGATCCCATGCCTGGACATTATTGGAGTGACACATACTGGTACATTGTTGTACCAACACATACCAGAATACTGATGTACAGGTATACTAGGCTCCATAGACCTAGAATCATCATTTAAAAAAACTGTGCTACTTCATATCGAGTAGTTTGTATTTTGGTCATTTATGGGAAAAGTGTTTGAATCACTGGTTGAGGTTTATTGCATCGTGTTGCTCTGTTGTGGATCAAAAGTTGATTAGAAATCTATAAACAGAATCATGTTACGTTATCTATCAGTGACTAGATTTATAATGATACATACATTGGTATGGTTTTCAAAATGTCGTAGCAACTAAACCTGGATTCATGTCTTATGATAATACTAGAGGTGTAAATAGGGTGTTTCTGACAAGAAGTGTCATGCTTTTGTGTGTAGCTTGCTAATTTTCTTTGAGTTAAATATTTGGGATTTAATAACTAGACTAGCTTGTACCTAAACTTGATAACTGTTTTTATAAAATTAATAACCAACTTACTGCTTACTACATTTAGATCCCAAGAAACAGCCACTATTTGAGATCAGTGGATCAATCAATGTAGTTGCAAGCTTGCAACAACTTCAATTGAAATATTTCCATAAAAATCGGGTTAGGGTTGTTGAGAAAAAAAATAAAGGGATGAAGATAAATTGAAAGAGACAAAGGGAAAAAAAAACAAAAACTCAATGATACATGTTTTCAGTAGTAGAAAGAACCAAAATCTCAATGATATAATAAAGAATAACTTTTAATTCAGTGGTGACAACTTTTTGGGCTTCTGAATAATCATCTTGCCGTGTTCCATAATGAAACACATTCATAATCATATCTTTTTTTTTTACTTTGTTATGCTCTTGCTTTTAGAGTCTTCAGTATGTATTAGATTTTTAAGTGTTAGTATGTTTTGTACCTAAATACTTGTGTCACATATGCTTATAGTAGAATTCACCAAATATTTGACCTTTAGAAATGACAAACTGGTTACTTGAAATTTTTACTATAATAATTCTAATGACAGCCTATGGTCAATCCATATTCATTATCTGGCATCTTAGTGAGTGATGGTTTTTTGTTTACAGGATACGGGATGATTATGAAAAGGAGGATGCATTTAGAGGGTTATGTGCAATTGTATGGTGGCTTTTTTGTTTATCACATCTTTTCATGATGTTACTGAGTGGTGCTTACATATAAATTGTCTGTTACATCTGTAGGCGAGAGCAAACCCTTCTGGCACTGTGAGCTCACTTGGTTACTTGTGTAAAGCTGTTGCAAGTTGGCGTGTAAGACCTTATACTAAAATTAATGATATCAAAATCATAACTTTAGTTCATTTTTTTGACCTTTATTTTCTTCTCTCAGGAGATACGAAGTCAAGATTTACACACTGAGATTAGCCAAGTTTTGAATGGGTACAAACAGGTATAAGATTATTCTTCTGCATGCTATCTGTTTTCATTTTATTGTCAAATTAACTCTCCAAACGAGAAACCTTCTAATAGATGCTCGGAAAAGAAACATGGGAACAAGGCATGTCCACATTAGAACCACCAGAGGTGCAGAAATTGTCAAGATTTGGAGTATAAATAACACCCAAGGAAAGTGCTCCTCACTGGTTTTTGTATTTCTGTGTTGCGTTTGGGTCAGAAGAGTGTTTCTGGGTAGGAAGAATGCTTAATACGACATTGTGCACATCTGAGATAAAATGAGAAAATTTCTATTGGTTGGGGAGAACTGCTTTGTAATTGTGTGTGCGCCTTCGATCTTCCAGCTCTGGTAACGGCCCCTGCAGATTGATTCCTACCAAGAAAAAGGGGTTACGTCCAAGGGTCGTGGTTGTGCGTTGGCTGGGCACTTTGAGAGTTTTATCGTGTTTGTTGTATGCTCATAATGTCTTATTATATTTTTCAGTGGGCTGTTTTTATTTATAACTCCACTGATTTATTTGATGGCATTCATCAAGTTGTCCAAATTTGACGTGTATCAGTTTTCTAACTTGAAACATTTCCTCGAAAGAATTTCTGTATTAGATTGGTATCCATTATTTGACGATTTCATGACAAACACTATGCTTGCTTATATCAATGGCTCGTGTAATATTTCGTAAGATATGCTCTGGTCATTGAAGTGTATTGCACTATTGCTTTTCTCCTGTAATAAAATATTTGATGCTAAAAGCATACTATGAAGTTTTCCTGCACCCAGGGAGAGTTTCAATTTTAAATTTGTCATGCCATAAAGATATTCGATAGCTGAAAACATATGCACTTTATTTTGAAGTAAAACTATAATCATATTATTTTTTATTTTTTACTTCAGTGTTTTTGATTTATTTATTAATGATATCTCAAAGAAAAAATATAAAGAAAATTTTAAGAAATGACGTGATAATTAACATGTATATATTCGATTGTTGTTCAAATATCATGGGTGATTTTCGGTCGTTGTTTTGAATCAAATTATATTTTAGGAGTATGATGAATTTGTCGGAGATTGTTGTGATTGTAATGCTATATTATTCTTTGAATTTTTTCTTGAACATGTCATTTTTCTAATTTATATATCTAAGTGACTATTAAGTAAATAAAATATCTTTCAAATTCAAAATTCTGATAATCGAAGCACAAAGTGATTTCCATAATTTTATACGAGCTGAACGTTTTCTTCTCCTGATTTTTTAAAATTATATATATATATATATATATATATATATATATATATATATATATATATATATATATATATATATATATATATATTTAAAACTATTTTAATATCAAACCAATTTCATTCTCCTTTTGGTTTGACATGACACACTATTGAAAGTATCAAATTATTACTAGATGTTTGTTATCGTTTTTTTTTTTTTTTTAAATCAACATTTTCTAGCTCCTGCTCGCGCTCCTCGCGGCCGTCGTGCCTGTTGGCGGAGGCCTCCAGCTACGCACCTTCTTGTGCGCGCTCGTGCACGTAGACCCGACCCGGGCCGGGTCCAGCCCGGACCCGGCCCGGAACCGGCCCAGGTCAATGGGTCGGGTGGCCCGTTGACCCGGTTCGCCGGGCCGAACCGGAACCGGCCCGGCATTCTAGCCCTCCAGAACCGTGAACCGGCGGTTAAACGACCGGTTCAGTGTCGTTGGAGACTTTTTGTATTTTTTTTGGATGGATGAGATCATTTGACCGTTTTTTGATCAATGGCTATGATTTAGTGACTGTTATGATCCGAACTCTATAAATAGGGAGCTCATTTCATCATTTTCACTCACAACACAACTTCTCTTCTCTCAATCTCTCATTCTCAACTCTCTAACTCTCAACTTCTCTCCGCGTTCTTCATCGACGATAATGGAAGGAGGTCACGGAGCTTCATCATCTCGATCTCGGAGGGGAAAAGAAATTGCATACGAGGATCCCAACCTTCAAATTCAATCCACCGATGAAGAGACCGAGGCTCAACCCCAACGTCCTCCGATCCCCGAAACGCAAGGAAGTACTGATGCGATTACTTCTAAGGTTCAGGATAATCCTCCTTTAAAATCGTCTATTTTTACTAAACATTTTGAGAAAGTCACACTTTCGTCGGGAGAAATGCGTGCAAAATGCAAGCATTGTAATCCTTCCTACAAATTCCAAGCCGGCGGCGGCTATGGGTCGTTGAAACGACATGTAGAAACGAAGCACTCGACGGAATATGGGCTTGACCGCTCTCAAACACAATTATCTAGATTTTCTAGCGGTAGTAGTACTGATTATGATTTATTTTTATATTCAGATAATAAATTAAGAGAATCATTAGCTAAATTTATTTCCGTAGAACATCTTTCTTTTAGTTTTGGATCTAAATGCACATTTGAAGATTTTTGTAAAGAATCTCTTAATCCTGCTGCTAAATGTGTACCTAGGACTACACTAACTCGTACAATTAAAAGATTAGTAAAACAAGGAAAAAAGAATTTAATTGAAGAATTTAGTAAATTAAATAATAAAGTTTCTTTATGTTTCGATATTTGGAGTGATCATTGGCAAACTCATTCTTATATGGGTATAATATGCCATTGGATTGATAACTCTTGGATCCTTCAAAAAAGATTATTAGCTTATAGAGTTTTTGATGAATCACACACTGCTCATAACATTGCACAATTATTACACATAGTTTTAGAAGAATATGGATTGACTCATCAAATATTTTCAATATCATTAGACAATGCTAGTTCTAATACCGCTTCAATAGATGAATTAAAATTTATTTGTCAACCTGTCATTGGTGGTTTATTTTTTCATATTCGTTGTGTATGTCATATTATAAATTTATGTGTTCAAGATGGATTAAAACTTTTACAAAATTATATTCAACCAATTAGAACCACAATTTCATACTTATGGTCTCATCCATCTATGATGAAACAATGGGGTAGATTTTGTAAAGCTAATGGAATGCGACCAAAAAAATTTCCACGTGTTGTTCCAACACGTTGGAATTCAACATATCAATTATTATAAGATTCTTTTCAATATAAAGATTTATTATGTTTATTTTTTGCACAAAATAGTAATACTAATATATATTTATTTTCACAACAATGGAATATTTGTAATAGTATTTGTGAAATTTTAAAAGTTTTTAACGATGCAACTGAACAACTTTCCGGTGTTTATTATCCCACTGCTCATTTAATTTTAGTGAATTTTTGTAGTATAGTATTAATATTAAATGAACATGTAAATAATGAAGCTTTAACTTTATGTATATTAGCTATGAAAACTAAATGGGAAAAATATTTTTATTTTATTCCTGAAATTTATTTAATTGTATTTGCTTTAGATCCTAGATTTAAATTAGAAGTTTTACAAGAAATGTTAACTTTATATTATGACGCATTAATTCCTATTAAGGATTCTTCCTCTCTGGATTCAGCTAATATTGTATATAATATTAAAAATTATTTATATGATCTTTATAATCAATATTATGTTAAATATGGAACACAAATTAATATTTCTGAAACACAACAACCTACTACTACTAATTTAAAACTTACAAAAGCCCAACTTTTATTAAAAGAACGGACGAAACGTCCACGAGGAGGAACTTGAGAATTATTTTACGACTTCTTTTGATTTTAATGAAGCAGATAGCGAAGACTTCGACATCTTGAAGTGGTGGTCACAAAAGGCTCAAAGCTTTCCCATTCTCTCCGTGATCGCAAAAGAAATTTTAGCTTCTCCAGTGTTGACTGTTGCTGTGGAGCAGACGTTTAGTGCCGGCGGCAACATATTAGATGAACGACGATCAACTATGTTTCCCGACTCATTGGAAGCTCAAGCATTACTTGATGATTGGACCAGAGCCGAGAAGCGAATCCAAGGAATGCAACTTTCAGAAGACGAAGTCGAAGAATTTGATACCGAATGAACAAATACAACGGGAACGGGAGAAAATGCAAGTGAGTGAGAAAGGGTAAAAATGTAAAAAAATGTAAAAGGGTAAAAATGTAAAAGAACTACGTGGGCTTTGATTCCCCTATACCCTAAGGGGATACGTAGGCAACTTATATAAGTGCAAGTCCTTTTTTAATAAAATTTATTTTTTTAATTTTATTTTTAATTTTTAATTTTTTAATATAATAATCTTGAACCGTGGCGAACCGTGGCGAACTGTGAACCGGACCGTGAACCGGCAGTTCCGAACCGTGAACCGTAACCGTCTTGGGCGGTTAAGGTTAAGGGTCGACCTCCCACGAACCGTCGAACCGACGGTTCCGAACCGTCGAACCGACGGTTCCGAACCGTCGAACCGTCGGTTCCGAACCGTGGTCGGGTCTACGTGCACGCTTAACTCGAATCAGCCTCGATATTTTTTTTTAAGTGGCCCCTCAGTATATATTTTTATTTATTTATTTTTTAAATATATTATATGTATTTAAAATTTAGAAATTAAGTTATAGTTTATTTAAGTAATAATATTTTTTTTTAGGGTTCAGTCTTTCCTCTTAAATTAGTATTCAAAATAAAAAATTTTAGACACTATGGAGTATATTATATGTATTTTGAATTTAAGATTTAGAATTTAGGGGTTGAGTTACCGTGGATTTACGCCAATAAGATTTATTTTGAGTTTAAGATTTTAGGATTTAAGGGTCGAGTTACAATGAATTTAAGCTAATAAGATTTTCTTTCTAAGGTTTAGTCTTCCCCCTTAGGTTATAGTGCTCAAAATAAAAATTTTAGATGTTCATGGAGTATATTATATGTATTTAGAGTTCAAGACTTTGGGATTTAGGGATTGAGTTATAGTGAATTTAAATAAATAAGATTTTCTCTCTAAGGTTCAATCTTCTCTCTTGAGTAATAATATTCAAAAATAAATAAATTCGATACTCGTGAGTCATAAGAGATATTATATATATTTAGAGTTTAAAATTTTGAAATTTAGAAGTTTAGTTCTAGTAAATTTAAGATAATAAGAATTTTTTTAGGGTTTAATTTTCTCTTTGGGCTATAGTATTTAAAATAAAAAATTTAAATATTCACGGAATATACGCAAGACAACCATACAAAATATATATATATATATATATATATATATATATATATATAATCATGAAATCTTGCGGGACTTACAAAACGTGCAAACGTGCCAATGCGCAGCAAGTTTTCTTTTTTTGCATTTTTTTTTCAGAATTCAACATTTTCTCATCTCATCTTCTTCCTCCTCCGAAGCTCCTGCTCGCGCGCCTCACGGTCGCCGCGCATGCCGCTAGTCGGTCGTTGCCCCGAACCAAAAGATAAGACGAGGGAGATAGGTGAACCAAAATATAGCCAAAGGGGGGATAGGTGAACCAGGGGGGAGGGGGTCGCAGTCGAATTTCAACTATGATCTGGGTGGATCACGGTCAGAATCCAATCATTGTCGGACCCCGATCGGTTCGTGACCGTTGGCCACAATTAGCTGTGAACCAGCCATGATGCCAGCGGCCACGATCACAGTCGAATTCCGGTTAGGATTCTGGCCGTGATTTGGCGAGGGCCAACAACGATCGGCAAGTGACTGGCGCGACTGGTGGGGTCGGCAGGTGTGTCGATCAGTTCGGAGGAAGAAGACGAGAGAGAGACGATGAGAAAATGTTGAGTTTTAAAAAGGAAAAGAAAAAAATGTTGTACATGAGCAATATAATTGTCGCACACAAGTGCTTTTTTTTTTTTAAAAGTCCTGTAAGATCTTGTATATATGGGGTTTGTTATGCCAAGGGATTTAACACTCAAATTTCATGCAAATCTTAACTAATTTTTTTATTTTTATTTTTCTTTTATACTTAATAATATAACTCAATAACTAAATTTTAAAGGTAAAATTTTAAATGACGTAATCGCAAACTAAAAAAAAATAAAACCAAAAATAAAAAAAATCAAATACACTTTTACACGAGTCCGCATGAGAAAGTTATATATATAGGAATCTGATATCTTGCACACCCTTATAAGAGCGACCATGAGCAACATATGACTTGGCCAAGCACATGCAAGCAGTTTTAAAATTTTTTAATCTCTCTCCTACATACAAAAATGATTCTCTTTTCTGCATGCAAAGGATGTTCTCTCTCCTATATGCAAACCATAAAAAATCAACTCCACAAATAGAGCTGATTTGATGGAGTTGATCAACTCCATTCGTGGAGTTGGTTTATTGAAAATCAGCTCTACCACAATGCTCCACAAGTGGAGCTGATTTGAAAATATCGGCTTTACAAGTGGTGTTGATTTGCATATAAGAGAAAGAACATCCTTTGCATGCAATAAAGAGAATCGTCTTTGCATACAGGAGAGAGATTAAAAATTTAAAACTGTTTGTGTGTGCTGACTAGATCAAATGTTGTCCATGGTCGCTCTTATAATTAAGGGTGTACAAGCTATCATACACACGATTTTGATATGTTGTGGATGAGCGCCTACGCGCCCGTACGAACCTAAGGCACCTTCATCAATCTAAGGCACCTTCATCATCTAAGGCATCTTGGATCAATCCAAGGCGCATTGGATTGATCCAAGTGCAATTTCCTTTATTTTTTTATTTTTTAAAAAATTTTAGGGATATATTTAGGATTTAAGATTTTATGATTTAGGGGTTGGGTTATAGTGAGTTTAAGCTAATAAAATTTTCTCGTAGGGTTTAGTCATCCTTTTTGGATTATAATGTTCAAACGAAAAAAAATTTAGATGCTCATGGGGTATATTATAGGTATTTAACTTTTAAAATTTTAGGATTTAGGAGTTGCGTTATAGTGTGTTTAAGTTAATAAGATTTTTTCCTAGGATTTAGTCGTCCCTTTTTTATTATAGTATTCAAATGAAAAGAATTTAGATGTTTATGGGGTGTATTATAATTATTTAAGATTTATCGGAGGAAATTTTGATTTTTTTTTTTAAAATATAACTTTTTGAAAAAATCTGACTCAAGTCGCCTTCCATCATATGGAAGGTGACTCGAGTCATGTCGCGCACAGGTGCACGGTGTGAAGTCCACAACAAATCGTTTATATATAAATGAAATGATTACCTGTACACCTGTATGTGGGCGATGGTGAGTGACATCCAATGTGGCCAACTGACATGGATTTGATCAATTTTTTTTAATAACTCTCAAGTCTCATCTGCATGAAAAAAAAAATCTCTCTCTTGCATGCAATCATACTTGTCTCTTTCCTACATGCAAGGTAGTGTTGGATTTAGAAAACTAGCTCCGCTAACTAGTTTAAGAAATTAGATCCGCCATTAATAGAGTTGGTTTTTAGAAAACCAGCTCCACCAAGTAGAACTGGTTTTAAGTAAATCAACAAGTGGAGTTGATTTTCAAACTAGCTCCACTAGGTGGAGCTGGTTTAAGAAAATTAGCTCAACTAAGTGGAGCTGTTTGATTAAATCAACTTCACAAGTTGACTAGCTCCACTTGTGGAGATGGTTTGAAACTTAGCTCCACTACGTGGAGTTGATGAAATCAGTCAGAAACAGTTTCAACCTAGAGTTGTTTCTACAATACTAGCTCCATTTTAAAGTTGTTTCTGTAAGACTATCTCTAAGGGGGATGTCACTTGGCACACAGTCATAGATTCATATGGGGTGTAATAACTAGAGTTAGAGGTTATAATTAGAATCTAGACACCCACCCTTCAATCCCATGCCAAAATTTTTAAAATCTAAGACCCCTAGGTCAATCAATGGGTTTCGGTCAAAACCCATTAATGGACTTAGTGTCATTGATGGACTTAGTGGATCCTGATCAGATCCATTTCAGGTCTAGTGGTTTCACTTGGCTCGGGGCAGTCAAATTATAAGCTCAATTACTATGTCGACCGCTTACAAGAGTAGCTCCAAAAGATTGAAGTCTTTATGTCGATAGTGGAGCTAGGATTGCAGAAACAGCTTTAACCTGGAGCTATTTCTGCAATACTAGCTCCACCTTGAAGCTATTTCTACAAGACCAACTCCAAGGGGCATGCACACAACCATAAATTCATGTGGGAGTGTCATAACTAGAGTTGGAGGTCATATTTAGAATCTAGACACCCACCCCTTCCATCTCATGTCAAAATTTTTGAAATACAAGGCCCCTAGGTCAATCAATGTGTTTCGGTCAAAAATCATTGACCAAAACCTATTGATGGACCTAGTGGACCTCGATCGGACTCGTTTCAGGTTTAATGGTTTTACATGGATTAGGGAAGTTAAAAGATAGTTTTAAAGACCAACTTCATTTTGAAACTGGTATTTAAAGATCTACTCCAACGTAGTTAAATCTGTCAAACCAACTCCATTTATGGTGGAGTTGATTTCTTAAACTAGTTGGTGGAACTGATTTTCTAAAATCAGTACTACTTTACATGTAGAAGAGAGACAAATATGATTATATGTAAGAGAAAGATTTTTTTGAGTGCAGAAGAGACTTGAGAGGTATTAAAAAATTTGGTCAAAGTCATGTCAGATAGCCATATTGGATGTCACTCATCATTGCTCACATACGGGTGTGAATCAGCTCCACTAAGTAGAGTTGATATTTAAACCAGCTCCACTTGGTGGAGCCGAAAAAAATCAATTCCACTTTCTAGTTTGCATGCAGAAGAAAATATCCTTTGCATACAGAAAAGAGCATCGTCTTTGCATGCAGAAGAGAGATTAAAAATTTTAAAGCTGCTTGCGCGTGTTATCTAGATCAAATCTTGCCCATGGTCAGCCTTATAAAGATGAACAGGCTACACACACACACTGCGGACTATTTGTTGTACACACACTGCGGACTATTTGTTGCACACCGCTATGTACTTGGGGTGCCTGAATTCAATCTCTCACACACACACTGCAAACTATTTGTTGGACACCCCTATGTACTTGGGGTGCCTGAATTCAATCTCTCTCTCACACACACACACACTGCGGACTATTTGTTGCACACCCACTGCGGACTATTTGTTGCACACCCCTATGTACTTGGGATGCCTGAATTTAATCTCTCTCTCTCACACACACACACACTCTACGGACTATTTGTTGCACACCCCTATGTACTTGGGGTGCCTAAATTCAATTAAGGCACAGTGACTTTTTTTTTATTTTTTCTTTTAAATTTTTAAAAAATCTTTTTGGGATATATTATATGTATTTAATGTTTAAAATTTAAGGGTTGAATTATAGTGATTTTAAGCCAGTAAGATTTTCCTTCTAGGGTTCAGTCTTTGCTCTTATGTTATAGTATTCAAAATAAAAAATTTTTGATACTGACGAGGTATATTATATGTATTTAATATTCAAGATTGTAAGATTTAAGGGTTGGATTATAGTGGGTTTAAGCCAATATGTTTTTCTCTATAGGGTTCAGTAGGGTTGAATTATAGTGATTTTAAGCCAGTAAGATTTTCCTTCTAGGGTTCAGTCTTTGCTCTTATGTTATAGTATTCAAAATAAAAATTTTTTGATACTGACGAGGTATATTATATGTATTTAATATTCAAGATTGTAAGATTTAAGGATTGGATTATAGTGGATTTAAGACAATATATTTTTCTTTATAGGGTTCAGTCTTCCCTCTTGGATTATAGTATTCAAAATAAAAAGTTTTTTTAGATATTCACAGTATATATTATAAAATTAAAAAATTATTTATTTAAAAAAATTGATCTAAGCGTTTGGATCGTCGACACTTAGGGGTGTCAATTCGGGTGGGTCGGGTCGGGTTCGGGTCGGGTTGAGAAAAAAAATTTTTTTAACTCCCAACCCGAACCCGACCCGAACCCGATTTCAACCCGAAACCCCCAAATCCGAACTCGAACCCGACCAACCCGACCCGACCCGACCCGAATAACCCGAAAAAACCGATTCAAAACGTCTTTTTTCGCCATTTTCCCTATAGTTCTTCACTTTTATCTCAATACTTCATCATGATCATACTATATTGATATTAATATACATAAAAATATCTTAATTTTCAAAATAAAATTTGATTTAACCCCAAAAAATCCACAAAATATTAAATTTCGGGTCAACCCGAACCCGACCCGACCCGACCCGAACTCGACCCGAAATTTTTTCAACTCGAACCCCCCAACCCGAACCCGACCCGAACCCGAAAATTTTCAACCCGAACCCGATTTTTTTCGGGTCGATTCGGATTGGGTCGTCGGGTCGTGTTGATTTTTGACACCCCTATCGACGACACTCGCAGCATATCCCACTCTCTCTTGATACATTATTGTTATTATTATTATTATTACCGTAAAAGCTATTAAAAATATGATAAATAATTTCAAGTAAACTAAATTGAATAAAAAATTAATATTCAATTGTAATATATTAGTTAACAACTAGATATTAGAATAACTGAAACAAATATGATACGATGAGAGACAATAGACTATACACGATTAAATTGGAAAGTATAAAGTATCAACGGATCAAAGAAAATAATAACAATAAACAAATATTTTAATAAGATTAAACAGTGGTTGATATGTCAACGTACACCGATGAAAATTTTTTTATGAGACCATATTCATCATCCGATATTAAAAAAAATCTCGTTAATTATTTTTTTTTTCTTTACTTGGTACTCTGCGACAGCAACATGCCAACATATCTATAAGTGACAAGTCGAACTCAAATAACTGAGAGAAACATAACAATAAATACAAGAAAGGAAACTCAAAATGAAAAATAATAATAATAATTCAGAGATAATAGATATCAAATTATTTGTTCATTTTAAATAACAAATTTCTATAATCAGAAATAAATACGCGAGACAACATCAAAATCTACTACATAGAAACTTTCTTTAACAAATATTTAATATTTAATATTTTAATTCAAATTTTTATAGCATTTGCAAGATTCGAAACAAACTTATAAATATGGTAACATATACGGCCTATAATTAACTCAAAAAACATAAACTCCAAACACACGCTGAATTGATTTTAGTAGAAAATACAACATTTTGCTAATCTGAAACCCTAACATAACCAAGAGAACTGACAATTACCTACCACGAGCTCTAAAACTTAATCACAACTCTAATTAACAATCTACTGAAAGAGGCACAAAGAAACAATGGGATTCCTAAAGTTGTCTGCTGCTTGCAGCATGCAATTGATTGCTTGACACTACGGATGATCCATTTAAACACTTGATACATATGCTGCTTCAAGCTCTAGCCCTCTTGTTGGCGCTGCAACTAGGACACTTGTACTGTTTTATGTGCTCAGCCCTAGCAGGCGTGATCTTCACGCACTTCCCATGGAACCACTTTTCGCACACATCGCAACATATCCAGAACTCATCATTTGCATAATTATCGCCACATGCACCACATAAAGTGTTCTCGTGCTCCTCTTCGTCTTCCTCTTCATCTGCGCCACTGTCTTCGTCTTCCTTTGGAGTGAGTATCTTTGCTACCTTTGTCTGGGACTCACCCTGCTGAGACTATTGTTGTTGGGAATCTGCATATAAGTTAAGAGGCAACATGAAGATTGACAAAACTTACCATCCTAGAGCTTGTTTTTCTCTTGCTGCTGCTATTTGAGGTTTTTTCCTTCGAGGGTTTCTTGGGAGCCCCAGTTACAACTTCATATATGGTAGGGAGATTGTTTATCATATTAAAAAGTCGCCTCCTGCAGTAGTTATAATATCAGAGCAGACAATATCAGATTGTTAAAGCCCAAGGAGGTTAAAGTGGAAGGAATTAACTAAGGTATAATCAGTCTTGTAATATAATCCTGATTACATTACAAGATTGATTATTTTGTTTGGTACAGTTTTAAAACTATAATGAATGTAATCTGCATTACAAAAGCTACTAAAAGTGTTATAATCTGGATTACAAGGCCAACAACATGTAATCTGGATTACATTACAGGCTCAATTATATTACAAACTGAATTACATTACCCCTAACCAAACAAAGCCTTAGTGTTCAACGACTTCTTTCCTAAGAACGAGCCCCAGATAAAACCCTTAGAGAGAACATAAACTGGTTATTAGTGTTAAAGAAATTTTAGTGAGGAACAGAAGTGGTGGGCTTCAAAGGGAAGTCATAAACCATGAAAAAGATAACCAAAATACAGAAGCCTTGCCGGGCAAACAATTACACATAATGACAACTCTACCTGGATTATAAAAAATCCAATAACACCTATTACCTAAATGGTCAGATAATGAGGAGAAACACAGTAAGCCAAGAACAGCCACTATATATACCCAGTGTCTAAAGGTTATAGGATTTAGCAAGAATTTGATTTTGGTATGGTCCAATTGCATCACATTAAGAAACAGAATGAACTATAATTCATCAGGATTCATAATAAAGCGAGTTACGATCGGAAAAATTTGCATAATCATAAGATCACATTTCAATCATCCAATCTCTGTCCAGTGTAATTCTAAAAATCATGAACATCAGCACTGTAGTTATCCAGACCCAAAAACCATTCCACCAATTTCTGCGAAAATATCTATGATGTTTACTACAATAAATGCAACCAGTTATAAAGTGCACAACAGCCACAGAGAGAAAAAAAAAAAAAGTAACAGCTCCAGCTGTAAAGTACGCAACAGCTACATAAAAACACAAAAGCTTGCTATGATCACATACAGATGAAGAATAACTATGTTAATGTAAACAAAATGGCAAATGAAAAATGCACTAAGGAATCTACATTAACAATGGTGACACTAAACAGAATTAAGGAAATTAACCATGGTAATTGGAAAAAATAGTGCAAAGAATTCCTGAAAAAATGATGCTGCAAGCTATAAAGGCCAAACACAGTGCACCAATCTAGAAGCATTTTCGAAGTTGAAAATGCCAAGAACTATCAACAGCCCATTGTTAATCCAGGTGCAGTGCAACCTAATGAAAAAACTCCACAGATTTAATGCAGTTTATAAGAAATTTTAATGAACTAATGATGTTCCAACTCAAGGTTTTAACATAATTCAAGTCAGATTAAGTAACCTGGATTCCTTATCGAATCCAAAGCGGGCCCCAAAATAGAACGCAACAGCAAGTAACCATGCATCACTGTGGACTGCAACTAGCGCAAGCCAATCTTTCTCTTCCATACCATCTCTCGCAAAGTTAATTCCCAAAGCTGGCTCAGGAAGTTCTGGAGGTACTTCTTCAGCAGGCAAGGTTACTTCCCAAGTCTCATTCGGAAGTCCATAAAGACACAAGTTCTCCTTTTCTGCAAAGACAGTCAGATTAACATTGCCATATTTGGTTCAATGAAAAATAAAATATCAGAATACAATTGAGTTGCAGAAATACCCTGCAAGAACCAGTTTCCATGCTTCTGCATATACAGTAGAGAAGTTCAAATTCAACAATACAACATGGCTCCTCATTGTAGCCTTGCCGAAAACAAGACATAGTAGATAATAAACCAACCAATGAAATAAAGGTGACATTTCTGAGTCAAGATTGTAGGATCCATTTACAGGCTGGGCCAATGGCCCAGTTAAAAGACTTATCTGTAGTAATACTACATTTAGAATTTTGCAACAATTTTTTATGGTTGTAGAAGCCAGAAATGGGTACTTTGCTGAATTTCGAGGCAGCTCCGGATTTTGTCACTGGCGGAGCATTCCAAAGCCTAGGAAACACATTGGCATGCAATTAGAGGCCATGGATTACCATATTTGCTTATAGAGTGGAGGATTTTCTATTAAGGGAGAAGATTCTCAATTTCTTAAGGTAGGTTTTTCCATTGTTTCTCTATCAGTGTTGAAAGAGAAGCATATGATAGCTATAATGATTTTTTGTACAATATGTGGATACTGTTTGTCTGATTTTAATTATATTTTTCTCAAATATAATATATAAATTTGGATTATCTTTGTAGAGTAGACTTGCTTACCCACATTAAATTTGTTTTTGCTCTTCTTGTATGTTTATTGTTTTCTACTAAAGGATATGAAGATTCCACCATTGGCCTTATGGTGGAGGTGATTCTACATTCTGAAAATACAAAAGTTGGATCTACATATTCATTGTTTGAAACAATGACTTATAGCAAACTATGCTAAAGTGGTTTTCAGCCTCATTAAGTGATATTAGAGGCACTAGGCTGTACAATATCCCAACCAAAACAATTTGGACCTTAGCCTTTTATTACTGCTAAACGGTAAGACAAAACCCAGGGCCTATCACACAACCTAGAATCACTAGATGAAACTAAAGTATAGATATACAAATCTCAGTCTATGCTAGCTGAATCATAGTTTGTTTTTTCACAGGTTTTTGTAATCACAACTTTGTGAATATTTAGCCCACATGCTCAATCTGGAAGCTCTTATGTTTATATATCTAGACTGAACAGGGTGTTATTATGGCTAAATTTTGCCAAATATCACCGGGAATTCCAACTTTTAAAAGTCCTAATGTCTTCAGCAAGTCAAAGATTAGAAGAAATGAACCTCTGGAATGCAATCTAGCTACCAGACCAATGTAAAACATCAAGCCATAAAAATTGGTAACCCAACAACACTGATGAAATTTCTTGGAGTTGGACTCGGATTTGGGTCAAAATAAAACCTGTTAACTCAAGGCTAAATTGGCTAGTTGACTTTCTCTATTTCTTGTTGTTTCTGTCCTCGTGAACATACAGCCAGACCCTGAAGGTCTTGTAACTCTAAAGGAGTGAGATACATAAGAGAAAAAGAGAGATACTATGAATGAACTGACCACTCTTGTATTGTGATGCAAGGTGATGGAGTCTTGGAGTTTGTCTTCTGTGCAAGAAATTAGATTATATGTCCTCTGTTACATCTTCGTGTTTCTTATTAGTCAATTTCCTCAACCTCAGTTCATAGATGCACTCTAGTCTTGGCTGAAATATGTAAACTCAACTTACTTTGAATTGTTTATGGTACTCTTGTAGTTCTATATCATTTCTATCTTCTAATAATTATGTGCACCTCAAGACTAATAATTTAACCAAGTATTTTTTCAGACATCTGCCAACCGAATGAAACCACAAGGGTCTGAATTGGCTGGTTTGACTATTAGAACCTGCCATAACTTGAAATTTGTATTAATGGAATTGAGTAAAGCAAACTCCATTGCATTTGGTTTATTGTAAGGATCAAATTGTAGCAAAAAGGTGATTATACTCACCCCAAGTGCCCCTCACAGCCCGCCCCCAGGTTATGTGAAGGAAGGTAAATTACGGGGTCAACTTATAGCCGACCACCAAGTGACTAGGGGGTGGAAGGAGTTTTTCCCCCGAGAGCATGCACCCGTTGGGAATTGATCTATGCCCCATTGTAACAAATCTGTCACCCTTTAGCTAACTAGGCACCCCCGTGGGGACAATTGTATGGATCAAAGCCATCATGGGAAGAGGAAGTATAATGAAAATAAAATCAGAATGATCTAGTTGCTAACATATTTGGCTCATCTACTATGAAAATGAAACTGAATATGGTCAAATTGATTTACAAAATTTCATTTTTGCAAGTCAAACATGAAAATGATCAAGTTTCTAACATATTTGGCTCAACTCCTATGAAAAAGAAATTGAATTTTGCCAAATATATTTACATAATTTAATTTTTTGAAGCCAAACATGAAAATGATCAAGTTGCTAACACATTTGGCTCATTTACCATGAATGTGGATTTGAACATCCCAGCCAGAGTGGTAAAGACCATATGAAGGCACTAGGAATTCCCTTCTGTCATTCCCTCCTAAATATATATATACTATGCATGCATATAACAATGTTAAAGTATACTACTTTAGAGTAGCATGTACCTAACAACAAGTTATCCATATTTATAGTTTATGAGAATTATATTATAATTCTATTGTATAAATGACATGATATTCAGGAAATAAGGTATTTTTATTATGACTAAATATCTCAGTTGTACATGTAACTGTCTTCACTGAAATATGCATCTTATCATGTAGTCATGTAGTAATAATTTCTAGTGTGCTTCCATTCCTATCTACTATGATTTTTTTTTCAGTTTTTACTTCAATATTTAAAAAAAAAACCTAAAGAATACGAATCTGGTGGACTGAAGACAAGGCCACGCGCTGATCAATAATGGAAAATCATTTTATAAACATGCTTATGATTTATGAAGCAGTATTAATCGCATAATTCACTTGCAATCACAGAACAAAGTTATCATAAACACAATAAAAAAGACTTGCGCAGTAAAAGAAGTTGAAATTGCACTGACCATGAATTGAAAACAAAGGAGCACCTTAAAGCATGAACTAGCTAACACAAGCTCAAAAAACTGTCACGGAGTCCATATCAGAAAACCAACAGAGGAAACGATAAAATCCGCATCAACCAATGAACAAATAACTCGAGATGGAAAGGACACGAAAATCAAGGGAAAACCTGCTTGGAACTAATTGTACGGTAACCCTAACCATATCGAACTGCAATGGGCGAGAGGAAACGAAAAGGAGGAAAATTTGTACCAGGATCGCACTGCTGATAAAACTTCTCGACATCTGCATCGCGAAAAGCAGTAAAAGAACAGTCAATTCGGGCGAAGGGAAAGAAAAACGCAAGACAAGGAGTCAAATGAACCGGTCAAAACACAAAACGAAGACACTGGAGCAACAAATACCAGTAGTGAGCGCCTTGATCATCCCGGCTCTCCGTCCCCTGAAGTCGCGGAAGACCTCCTCGGCAGTGCGAGAGCTGTACGCCCCTCCGCCGCCCGCATCCATCCCCGGAGACAGGTACTGCGGAGTTTGAGAGGGATTTCTCGATAGAAACGGGGAAGGGATTCAAAAGCGGCGCTCGATCGCGAAAAAGTGGAGGACGCGACCGAGATTTGAGGGCCGAGCTGAGCTTCGATTCTGCAATCTTCCTTGGGGTTCATTGTCTATTTTGGTAGCAGTAAAGAAAATAGAGAAAGGCGTGCTCCGGAGATGAATCCAATCCGACGGCGAATCAAGATCGGGTTTGACCTAATGGAACTCAGGTCAGATCCAACCACGACCAAAATACAGTCCAACCGAATCGAATGCGGACCGGTCAACCAGACTTCTTTCTCCCTTTATTTTTTTAGGAAAAGAAAAGGTAAATGTAATTCCATTTAAATTTCGCATACATATAAATTCACTGCAAGGTATAAAATATGGTTGCAAATTCTCATTGCGCACTTTCTTTTACAAAGAATTAAAATTATCTTAGCAAAAATTAAAAGGGCACTTTTTTTTATTAAAGAATCATCATAGTCCATTCTTCCTTGATTTATTATCAAAATAACGCCCAACTTAAATGACATAACTATCCTATGCTAACAAGTAGCTTATGCTTATTATTATTTTTCTACTATTTTTTACCTAAATTAGTATGTTGTAATAACTACAATTCCGTAATTACTACACAATAGTAGCAACTATGGTATCGTAGCTGCTACAACAAAAGTTGTCACGTAATTATAATAGCTACGGTTTTATAATTGTTATCACATGAAAAAAATTTAAGACAAATTACTCGGAGTCTTCGAAAAAGATTTAAATGATATTTGTTGAGCCTGAAACATTGTCGTTACGGGTTCCACCCTATAACAAGTTATAAATATCTGAATAAACTTTGATTTGATATATTATGCATCTAATGATTTAATCCAAGTCAAAAGTTATGATCTTTTAAAGTTTAAAGTTTAATATTCAGGTTATAACAACTACATTTGTAATTGCTACCATGTGAATGTTAAATCCAAAACTTTGAGAGATAATAATTTTTTATTCTGGTTGAACTATGAGACGTATAATATATTAAATCAAATCTCGTTTAGTGATTTTCGATTTGATATATGGTGTGTCCTATAGTTCAACCCGAATCTAAAATTATGATCTTTCAAAATATACTCAACATACACATTGTAACAGCTACGAAACTATAACTGCTAAAACTACAATTATGATTTCGTAGTTGCTACAAAATGTATGTTAATTAATTTTTGAGATATTATAACTTTTGACTCGAGTTGAATCATGAGACGCATATTATATTAAATCGATTTTTTTAACAAGATTCGATTTGATATATTATGTGTCCCGTGGTTCAACCCGAGTTAAAAGTTATGATCTCTCAAAATTTAACGTTTAACATTCACGTTTTAACAACTACGAAACCGTAACTAGTATAATATGAATATTAAAATCTAAATTTTGAGAGATCATAATTTTTTATTCGGATTGAATCACAAAACTTATAATATATCAAATTGAAATTTGTTCAGATATCTACAACTTATTATAAGGTAGAACTCGTAACAACCTGGTTTTAAGCCCAAAAAAACATCATTTAAATTATTTTCGAAGGCTCCAAACAATTTTAGTCTTAAATTTTTTTTCTATGTTAATTGCTACAAGTATATGGCAGCTCAGTTGTAGCGGTTATAATACCATAGTTAATACAACCATATAAAAACTAGGGTTAGTAGCTATTACAACATATCGATTTAGGTGAAAAAAATGAGAGATAATAATAGAAATAAATTATTTTTTGGGGCATGTACTCTTTAAGTCCCAAATTTGATATTAAATTGACGATCTAATACCAAACTTTTGAAAAGACTTTTATAATCCCACAGTTGGACATGTACCTTTTTTGTTAGCTCCAAATTTTAAAAGAAATAATTTTAATAAGGTGCAATGGGAGGCGTCTCAATTTTCTTTTTTTTTTAAAAAATTGTAATTCAACACTAAATTCAATTGGAAATCCTAGATTAAAATAAAAATAAAATATTAACTTTTAGGATTAAATCATCTTTTTAAAAATTTAATATGAGAATGATAAATTTAATATAAATTTAATATTTAAAATGTCTTTTGCCTCATTGTTTTTTATATTGAAAGATAATTGCGTTATTTATTCATTTTACAAGCGATCGACACTTTTATAACAATAAATCAGTATATAATGTCTTTGGACGATTAGTTTAAAAAAATGCCTTTTTGAATATTGCCCCATCGAGATTGGGAACGGAAAATAAAGTCAAATTTTAAATGAATTAAACAGTCATTCAAATTTAATTTACACTTAATTCATTCCAATATTATTTGTATAATTTTAAAATTATTTTATTATTCAATGGATATATTTATCATAAATATAATACAGTACTATTTACGAATAATTCACAATTTAATATTGACAAATTAAATACCTATGTATTCAAAATTATTATTTTATTTAATAAATTATTTAAGTTTATTTATTTGATTAAATTAGGAATATAAATAAATTCTTATTAAATTAAATATAAACATATTTAATTTATTTATAGTCCTATGTACTAATTTCCGAAATCAAAATTACATTTAAAAAGGGGGAAAAAACATATCTCCGACATACGTGAACTCTATACCATTGACAAGCAGTTGTATGTCCAAAACTTTGTGCAGTGGGGTTCTTCTGTCAAAAGCAAAATCTAAACCTCTGTGAAATCTGATTCGTGAGACGAAAGTAATTATGATTTCTCAAAAGTTATCTGAACTCAAGTCAAATAGCATGATTTATCAAAATTTAATGTTTAATATTTATACGATAGCAATTACTATTTTATAATCTTTACAAATTAAATCGTAAACTTTAAAAGATTATAATTTTTAATTTAAATTTAACCATAAAAGATATAATTAATGAAATCGAAATTCATTCAAATATCATATCTCTTATTATATGGTGGAATCCATAATGATCTGATTTCAAGATAAAAAAAAATATCATTTAAATCATTTTCGATAGCTTCGAATATTTTTATCTTGAATTTTTCTCATGTTATAGTAACTATGGAACCATAGTTATTGTAACTGTGTGGAAGCTCTATTGTAGTAATTACAATATCGTAATCAGAGCCGACTTTAAGGGGAGGCGACCTAGGCAATTGCCTAGGGCCTCCCCACTTGTAGGGGCCTCATATTTTTTTATTTTAATAATTATATTTAATAATAAATTACATTATTTAATATATAATGGCTTTGATAGGTTTAGTGGAGAGCCCATTAGCCCAAAATACCAAATTAATATATATAAATTTCCTTTCTAATTTTTTTTTATTTTCTCACCAAATCCGCCAAATCGTGCGAACAAAGCCCTAGTGCCGCATGATCGGCGATTCCCTTGACCCTTCGCCTCTTCAACTCTTCTGCTTCCTCGCCAACCCCAAGCCCTCCGACCTTCCCTCGCTATTATTCTACACTTCTACGAGCCTGGAATCTTCTCTTCAGTTGTGTCCTGCTGTGCGCTGCCCTCGTCGCAACTTCTACAATTCTACTCGTCTCTCCGGTTGTGCCCTATCCTGCCGTGACCCTCCCTCTACTGATTTTCTCTGTTGTGCCCTGCCCTCCCTCGTCGCAACTATTCCGACGAATGTCCCTTGCCGGTAAACGATCTTGCTTTTAATTTTTATTTTTGTTAATCATGTTTTTTTTCTGAAAAATAGTAGATTTACAGATTTTTTTTTGCCGGCTGTGCCCTATTTTTTTTCTGAAAAATAGTAGATTTTTTGTTAATCATGTGTTTCTCCAGTTGATTTTTAATTTTTTTGTTAATCATCTGATCTTGCTTTTATCCATATTTATATTGTTCAGATTTACAGCTTCTTAAAAAAATAGGAGCTGAAAGAATTGAGTTTCAAATCATGCTGATTTTTTGAAATAACAGTGTAGGAGAGCAGAATTAAATGTTTCAAATCATGCTCTTTGTAGCTATTTTAGATCATATAAGGACTTTAAATTACATACTAGACCACTAGCCACTAACATTTACTAATTTACATTTAGTTTCCTCACATTTAGTTTCCTAATTTATATATGTGAAGGAGTTATTGAAATTTAAATAACAGTGGAGGAGTTCTTTATTTAATTTTTGAAAGTTTTATATTTACGTAGAATATTAAATATTCATGATAATTATATGCATATAATTATGGATTCGTATGTAATATTTTATATTTAATAAAAAAAATTATATAAGATTTTCATCGAAAAATTAGCCTAGGACCTCAAATTTTCTAAAAACGGCCCTGATCGTAACTATTACAATTGTGTAATAGTTATCGATTAGTAATTGCTATAATACGTTGATTTAGGTGGGAAAAAAATTGAGAAAGATAATAATCAGTGAAGAATTGTTGTGTCAATTTTATAAGGGATGAGACATCTTTTGATAATAAATTAATAGCGGACGAAAGCATTAGCTGTTACAACACGTTGATTTAGACAGAAAAACAAATGAGAGAGATATAATAATGAAAATAAACTGAAAGCATTAGCTATTACAACACGTTGATTTAGACGGAAAAACAAATGAGAGAGATATAATAATGAAAATAAACTGATTTTTTATATTGGACAACACGTCCATTTAAACGGAAAAAAATAAAAGAGATATAATAAATTTTAATAGTAAAGGACAGTTATATCATATTTTGAGGATGAAACACTTCTTTAATAATAAATCAACATCAATACCTTTTTAAAAAGAATACCCTTGGGATCAAAAACATAATAAAATAACTATATCAAATTAAGTCAACTTTTAAATGAATTAACCCGTTATTTTAAATTTAATTTAAACTTAATTCATTCCGATAGTATTTTTATAATTTAAAATTTATGTTATTTGTCAATGAATATATTTATCATAAATATAATAAAATACTATTTATGAACCATTCACAATTTAATATCGACAAATTAAATATCTATGTATTCAAAATTATTTATTAAATTATTCAAGTTTATTTATTTGATTAATCTAGGAATATAAATAAATTCTTATTAAATCAAATATAAAAATATTTAATTTATTTATAATCCTATGTACTCATTTCCGACATTTATGTACTAATTTCCGAAATCAAAACTAGATTAAAAAGGGGGGAAAACCCCTGCATATCTCCGACATACAGGAGCTCTGTACCATTGACCAGCAGTTGCGTGACCAAAACTTTGTGCAGTGCGGTTCCACTGTCAAAGGCAAAATCCAAAGCTCTGGAAAATCTGATTCGATCTGCAAAGCACAGGCGTGTCTGAAGAATCAGCAAGCTGCAGATTCCTCCATGCAAATTCATGTTCGACAAGGTACAAGTTTTTGAAAACTCATCATGATCCTATTAAGCAAGCTAACACAGCAAGCTGCAGCTACAGATTCAGCAAGAAAAGAGGAAAACTGCACAATTGCTCGACTCCTTGAACAACTGACTTCATCTGTATGATAGATAATGCATGAGTAGGAAAAAAGATAGTTGCAAAATCCCCTGAAGTATACTGATGGTCTCTCAGTACAAGCCACTGATCAAAGCAAACTTACACAATAGGTGATGGTGCAGGAAGCAATGTAGGATAAACATGACTCGGCGCTAGAAATAGAATTGTCGATTCACCAAAATCCCCTTGCCAAGTATGAGATTTCGTGTTGATAATACGGGCATAATATGAAGTTAAAGATTATTTTTTTTACTTTGATCCACCCAGCTTGAATAGTGGACAAACATCATAGAAACAAAGCTATTCCAGTGTCACGGATGCATAAAATATGATTTTGACAAAGTTATCAAAATAAATGAGTCCCTTGAAAAGTTAAAAATGTAGTAGCAGGAAACCAATACATGATAACGTTATTCAGTTAAGCATTACATGTGAAGTAGTCATATGCTATGCAGTTGGACTTTTAGATCATCAGTGATCATTCTGTCATCACGGGCTTGTTCTCACTCGACTTTGGTTTGTGCTCCTTTGGTTTCAGCTCTTCAGTTTTCCTATTTAAGCAAAGGAAACAGTGTCATATAATGTGAGGTGAGAAACAAAAAAAAAATGTAAGGATGAATCAATCGCTGGAATGATAAACAAGTATCCATGTATTTGTTTCCCAAAAGTAGGAGTAATCTTCTCGTTGTGTATTGGTACTTATCAGGTAAAGAATAGAATCACTTCTCTTTGTTCTTATGAATAGAATTGTTCCCTTGTTTTTAATGGAACAGAATAACCTTTTCCCATACAAAATCTTCTGAAAAGTTAGCTACATAAGAGTAGTCTTTTCTTATTCCAATGCAATAAAATTAAATGACATAGTGTCTACTTTTCGTTTTCTCTTTGATAAAGGCGAATTTCCATGGGTTTTCCTTGACATCGTGTTCATACTGTAGTTAATAATATCTCCCATGTTCCCTCTTCCCCTTCCAAAGAACAGGAGCATATAAAGATTAGAGATATTTTACAGCAGACAACAGGTTTTCACTGAAGGGTCGGAACCATGAACAACATCTTAAGGTGCTACACCCATGAAGCATAATATAAGTCATTCCTGTGAGTCATCAGGTTAGAGTGAGTAGCATTTGGCCCTTTTCTGCCCTCAATAGCCTAATTGGCATGGAATCCAAAAAGGCTATAGCTAGCTCAGCAGCCAGCTCATAACCGATTGGCACCAAATCTCTTGTTCATGGTGTAAAGAAAGAAGAGTAGGTGATCAGTCCTTTCTTTCTTAATTCTACTCTACGGTCTGGTAAAATGATCCTGGTCTATTGATATCAAACATGAAACCAAATTGATTCATAGAAATGGTTGTCACATCTCATAATTCTCCTTCCATTAGCTCTTTCGTAAAGATTGATGGAGCGCGTGTGCACATTATTTCCCTCTTCTCCAAAATTAAATACCACAGTTGTTTAGGGACTCTATCATAAGCTAACTTGATAAAAAATCATATGCAAATGCTTCTCTTTCTCTATAATTTTCCATTATTTGTCTTATCAAAAGTAGCACCTACCTTGATTAATCTTCTAAATATAAAGCCAAATCTCTTAATTTTCCTTTTGATAACTCTTTCACAAAGATTAATGGCATGATTTATCAACTTGATATCTGTATAGAACAACATTACATCAACTTTATTTTTATAAACAGCTTGATCTCTGCTGGAGAGGAGGAATCACATTATCTTCCATCCAAAAAAAATCCACCCATCTTGTTTATTTTGATGGAACTAAAAGGGATTAAAACCACGTCAGATACACTCTAATGCTAAGCAAGCTAGATCAAGAGAGCTTCTGTTGACGGTTAGAATTAGTATAACAATACAACACTATTGGGAGCGGTTTAACCTTGTCGCTCCTCCTCCAAACAAGAATTGTCTCACATCTGTAGGAACACCTTGTTGTCCAAGACTTAAAATCTTAAATAGAATAACTAACTGCCTTTCCCTCCATTTACAATTGGATATAGGAGGGGAAAAAGAAAAAATCAAATAAATTAAATCCTTTCCTCTACCCTGTCCCTTCTTCCTGCCTTATATAGAAATTAACAAAGTTATTTCCTTTCCTTTCCTTTCTTTTCTCTCATATTTTCTGTTCCAGTAAACACACCCTATGGTTCTTATTTGGTTAGAGCAAATAGAGAGGAAAGAAGATAATGGATCTCTTACATAGATCTGGATAATAATGAGCTAAGTATGAGAATTCAGATTTCTTTCCCATTCCAAGATAAAAGAGGATAATTTTGGAATAGGACCTGTTTTCTCAATTAACCCTTTACTTTTCTGTTTCAATCAGATTTCTAGATATCAATATCAAGAAAAATGAAAGAGTAATGATTTTGTTTCTCCCTATATCTAACCTAACAGGAAAAATAGCACTTTTTCTCCTCCCTTATCCTATTCCTACTTTTTTTTACTGCCCAAACAATTCATAGAGATGAGGACTTCAATTTAATGGCCAGCCGTCAGGTTACGAACCTTTCAATGTTAATATTAAATGATGGCAAGAATCAAACAAAAGGACAGCACTGTTATGCCCTTTCAAGTAACAAAAAAAAAAAGGAACGTCTGGCCCAACAAAAAAATATTAACAGGAAGTTACACCAGTAACCAAACAATTGATTTCCGAAGCAGCAAGAGATCTACATTCCACAGTTAGCCAATAGTTTCATTGTATGTTCCATCGCTCAATAAAATTACCAGACCAAGCTGATCAAATGACGAAAACAAACTCCCAGACAACCAGGCGCAAGGTAAATAAGCAAGGCAGAGATAAGAAGCAGTACCTCTTATCGGAGGAGGTTCCGCCCTTCTGGCTGAGGAAAGACCGGAAGAGGGGGGAAAGAACATCGTAGATCATGTCGACTGCAAAGATTAGGGTTCCTCTCCTGGCTGTGATTCGAGAAGAGACCTAATGAATCGCGAAGCGGGAGTCGGTACTCGGTATGCATGTTTGGCACTGTCGGTACCACCTGGCTTCTGTCGGGTCGGGTTCGGCTCGGCACCGGCCTGATCAACGGAGCTGGGTTGCTATTCGGAGCACGCCATGATTCAAAGGATCCGTAGTGATCACATTAAGATCCGTTAAGGACTATGAGTCAAGGGTTCCTCGTTATCGTGGATGCGGTCGGGCCACAAAAACTGAAGTCTCCGACGATTTAAACGGGATAAGTATACGGACCTCGTCTGCGAGCTTCGTCTTCCGATTCCATGGCGACCGTGGGCTTCAACATTGCCTCGGCCTTCAAGGGCCTCTCTCTGAGCTCGAGCTCCGGGTCCTCTTACCTTAGGGGCGAAATCGGGTTGCCCTATCCCCGCCGCACCGCCTCCGTCCTCTTTCCCGTCAGCTTTCCGCTAACGATCGAGTCCGCGCATAAGAAGGGAGCCGGGAGCACAAAGAACGGACGGGATTCCAGGGGGAAACGGCTCGGGGTAAAGATATACGGAGATCAGGTAGCCCAGCCCGGCGCCATCATTGTGCGGCAGCGGGGCACCAAGGTATGATAAAGCTAGATGATTGTGTTGGCACTATATATAGTTTAGAATGTGACATGTAAAATTGAACCCAAAGCAAAGGGCTTTGTTAATTTAGGATGGTGATCAAGGTCAATTCTGCTCTTTCTAAATGTTTTTAGAGATGTCATGATAGATTCTAGGTAGAAGGATAGAAGATTATGATGAATTGATGAACTTTGAGCATCATGAATTGTTTCCCTTTCCTAACTGGGACAGTTTTCTACAGACTAGGATTTACACGTAAAGGAGGTAAAGCTAGATGAATATTTTCAGCAGGTAACTGATTTATGAACATGATAATCCATGGGGAAAATGCAGGAGCAAGACCAATTTAATTAATAGCCTTGAGATTCTTGTTTTCTTAGGGAATGAAAATAGTTTCTCAATCAAATAAAATTGAAAATTATTTGCAATTTGCAATTTGTTGGACATGATGAATGGTTGGAATGGGTTAAAGTTGGATGGAAATAACTTACACTTAGTTGAGAATCACAATGACCAAGTTCATTCATGGTGGGCATAGTTGTTTGGACTTATGGAAAACCAAACCAATTTAAGCAATCACTTTATGCAAGATACAGCAACTATTTAGACTTATCTAGAGTTTCTCTTATCTGACTGGCGACTGCTTTTAATTTGAATTTTCAACCTCAAGAAAAGTTGCTCCCCAATGTATTCTGCCCTCTGTTTGTTGTTACTAGCAACAGTGGTTTTTGGTTTATTCCGTGTAAGGCTTCAACTTCACTTAAGTAGGGGTGTGTTATCATCTTAGATTATGTATAGCTGCTCAAGTTTACTTGATATGTGTTGGATTTAACTTCATCTGCTTGCTAAAATGTTTTTGCCAATCCTGGTTTCAGTCCTGCTGGTCTACTGCACAGTTATGCTCTATTTCATTCACAAGACAGTTTAATTCAATTACTTAATTCTTTAACTTAACCACTGTGCTATTTGTCCAGCTTTGTACAATTAGGCCTTGAACTAACAAAAGAAATGAATTGGGAGAGTTGCAACAACCATATGAACGAGTTTAAGCATGGGTCAGCTCATACAAATTTGTAGTTTTGTAGCATTTTCTTTTGCAATAAGAAACCTTTTAGGTGAATTCTCATTACTGTTTGCATATTTGGCCCATGCTTGTGCAATTAAAGAAGTTGATTTGTTCCTCCATTCTTGCTTAATCCTTGCTAAGGAGGTATAGAGTTAAAATCAAAGCAGAGATCAAATCCTAGAGTTTAGGTAATGCTGTGATTTAAACAGAAATAAGTGCAATCATTCTCTTTATCCTTTACTCAATTTATTTATTTGTTTAAAACAAGATATGAGGCTTATATTTAAGAATTAATCTGATACGCTGCTAGTGTAATTATCCTAATTGTTTGTTTTAGTAGGAACATTCTAGAGGCTGAAGAACTAGCACACTATGACTAGGGAGAATTATATATATATATATATATATATATATATAGAGAGAGAGAGAGAGAGAGAGAGAGAGAGAGAGAGAGAGAGAGCAATGATAGGGAGAGTGAAAATGGGAGAGTGAAAAGTATAGTGAATGATGTGGCACTTTACATGCACACGTCCGATTATCGCTTGGACACCATCGGCGGCCGAAATATATATATAGAGCAATGATAGGGAGAGTGAAAATAGGAGAGTGAAAAGCATAGTGAATGATGTGGCATGATGTGACACTTTACATGCACACGTCCGATTATCGCTTGGGCACCATCGGCGGCCTTCGGCCGCCGCCTCGAATCAAACTATACCCTGGGGGTATGGTGAACCAGTCGGAGATCGCTGCATGCAAGGTGTCACGTCATTCACTATGCTTTTCACTCTCCCATTTTCACTCTCCCTATCATTTTCTATATATATATATATATATAGCAAGCAGCAGCAGGGTGAAAATTTCTGTTATCACTTCTTGGCTCCTTGCCTATTACTAGTTTTTTTTCCCCATCATATGGTGAAGCTCAACATTTGTTTATTATGGTTATTTTTTACTTTTTTGTTTTCTATTAGAGCTAATTTATCTGGCATTTGTCTTCTTTGGCTGTGGTTATTATATAAGACAACCTCAATTTTTTACATTAGAAATAAGTTCTTTCAGTGGTGGATGGGATCATTAAATAGTTGCGAGAAATGCATTATGGTTTTTGTCTTCCAATGATTTATGTTTTACCTTTGAGATTGGTTCAATATTTCAGTTCCATCCTGGGAATAATGTTGGACTAGGCAAGGATCACACTATCTTTTCTCTGATTGATGGCCTTGTTAAATTTGAGAAATATGGACCAGATAAGAAAAAGGTTGGTTTCGAACATGAAACATATTCTTCATTTGTTTTTTGCCTTGTAATTGGCCATCTGATTCCCAACAGGTTAGTGTCTACCCGCATATTGAGCAGCCAGAGAACCCAAATAGCTACAGAGCCAGGAAAAGGGAATATTTCCGACTCCAGCGGGAGCGAAAGAAAGCGAGAAAAGAAGGTGTTGCATCTCCTGAGCTAGTATTGGCCTCGTCAACCGGCGAGTCTTCCGAAATCATTCCTATTTGTTGAAGAATTCTTTCATGTAATTTTATATCAAATGGTACTACACTTGCATGGGTCTCCTTTTCTTGTAGATCTTCTAATAATAATTACTGTTTCCTTGTGCTTTAAGATTGTCGATATGCAATATGCATGATATTAAAATCTGAACACTGCCATTTGTTTAATACTTGCTTGATCCTTGTGCTTCGTTCAATGTATTGACCTTCTCTCCTTAACATTAGTACTAGAATGTCCTTTTTAACATCCGCAGGGGTCGTATTAATGACTCTTCAGAGCAATAAAACGTCAAGTAAAGTCGACTCTGTGACTCAAAAAGAAAAGGTCAAATACACCCTCAATGTCTGAACGAGTGAAGTAATCAAATTCTTTGGCTCAAAAGAAGTGTGATTGAACACAAATTTTCAAAACTGACGCAAATTGAGGGAAGGTTTTTTTTTTTTTTTCAAATTTAACATTTTCTAAATCTACTTGAACTTTATAAATTATTCTCGTTTTATCTCACGAGGAAAAACGAACATGTTTATAAATACTAAAATAAAGAAATGAGGATCCAAAAGGAAAATAGAAATATATATATATATATATATATATAACAAAAAAAGTTGTCCGTCAATTGAGATAGCTTCTTATTCCACTGTGTATTGTTTGGAAAACGCCCCCGAACCAGATTGAGTTACTTATCACATGTAGAATCGTAGAATGAAATCAGGATTGATTTCTAATGGAATTGAGAGAAATATTTTATAATTTGATTGATCTCTCATCCGTGTGGCCGTTGCTTTCACAAGTTTCTTCAACTCTCTTTGGTCGAGTATATATATATGACTGACCTCTTCAAACCCTTTCAACACAGGGAGAAAAGGGAAGAGTGAGAAGCAAAGTGAGGAAAGCATTGAGCTCAAGCAATTCACACCCCAACTTTGACACAGACAGATCCAAGGAGCCGGTGGTGGGCCCGTCAATGATTACCTCACACCCCAACTCTGATACCGATGGATCCGAGGAGCAGGTGACAGGCCCATCAATGATTACCTCGCACCCCAATCCTGACACCAATGGATCTATGGAAAGTTACCTCTAAATGCACAGAATCTTTGAGAATTTGAAAAGCCAAGCCGACCTAAGCATGATCAGAATATTCATGTCTCTATATTATCTACACGAGCACAATTGTCGCTCATCTCACGAGCATAATTAGAATCTCTCATACCTACTCCTAGTGCTAGTCACTATTTAAGATGAGATAAAAATCCTAACTTTTAGAGTTGACATAAACTTATTAGATAAGATTGTGTTCTTCTTCTCTAATAAAACCTTTTCATTTTGTTGCATATTTAAATAAAATATGGACATATAATGTGGCCTTCATTTAGTTTGAGTTTGGAAAACCCAAATGAGTATTAGTTTGATTATTAATCCAATAAGTTTAATGTCCAATTAGATTAACCTATAATCCAATAAGATCCAACTAGATTAATCTATTAAACTAACAAGTTTAAAATCCAAAATAAATTTCAGACTTAAAACTTAGGTCTACTCTATTTTAGTCGTATTAAAATAAAATAAACTCCAAAATTAATGCGCTTTTTGTGTATAACTCAATAGGTTCTCGCAATATTGTTAGTGACTCTAAAATCTCATTTTAAATACATAAGTAATGGAAGATATTTAGTAATACATCATATAATCCAAGTGACTAGAATGTCGTAGATTAAACCTAACATGTCTATGACTATTTTATTGTATAATTTAGTTTTTTTCCATGACATTTCAATTGATTTACGAGGTATAGATCATATCATTCTCTCATCAATCTATATGTTTCTTGATTTCTAAGTAGACTTACTTAAACAAATAAGTTTGATATACTATATTGACTAATTTGAGAATGACCATATATTTTAATTAGTAGTCCTACTTAATCAAAAGGTTCACAAATATCATTTCCGTTACATGGAAGTCACAAATTCCATCTACATCACTAACTCCCGTCGTATACCCAGTGAACGACTTTGTAATCGACTTTGTTATAGGTGATGTTTGTCAATATTAAAATACACAATTTCTTATATAGGAAACTATAGTAACTTCAAGTCAAATGACTATTTATACTAATAATCGCTGTGCAAATATTTATGACATTCATATAATAATCTATAAAACATTCTCAAGACAGGTCAATTCAATACATATTCACTAATATATACTTACGTGTCAACTTGATATCTTATATTCATTACTTATGAGATTAAGTCAATAGTCAACCTACATGTTAGTCTCACGTTGGTTGAAGCAACCAACTTCAATCTATAGAGACCATTATTGGAACATGATGGAGGAGCTACAAGCAAAATACCCGGAATACATTTTGTGGTACGGGTTTAACCCCTATATTGAGGAAGATAAGGGAAGGAAGATAAGGGGAGGAACCAGGGGAGTAGGATAAGGGAGATGAGGATGGCTGGAAGAGGGGAGATTCGGGAAGTTGCAGAGGAGAAGGAGGGGCATTTGGAACCAGAGTAGGATAAGAGGGAGGAGAAAGGTTGGATAAGACAAGTTGTGAAGAAAATGAAGAGGGTGGAGCTGGAAAAAGATGAGGGGGAGGAGGAAGGCTGAAAGAGGGCACTAATTGACAAAGGGGAGGAAATGGTGGCAGTGAGAGTGAGGCATCTTCAATTAGGATTTGACGAAGGAGAGTATAAGCAATGTGCATTTCATGGATGCAAGTCAAAAGTAATGCCTTGATGAACTATTGTCATCCCCATATAGGGTTGAGAAAAAATTTAGTTAAATCAAACAAACTAACTAAATCATCTGAATTTAATAATTTGGTCCAGCTAATTCGATAATTTGAATTTTTTCCCCCTAAAAATTGATTTTTTCAGTTAATTCGGTTCGGTATCGGTTTTAAAATTTCTTATTTGGTTAAACTGAATAAACTCAATAAATCAAAATTTAAAAATTAGACCGGTAAACCTTCCACGGAATTAAAAAAAATATTTTCAATTTTGATTAAATCTCCCATTATTTTAAAAAAAATCGATTAATTCATTTTTCTGCCAAATTAACTTATATTTTATCGGTTCGATTTATTCAACTTTTTATTGAAAAATTTGGTCTATTGAATTAGTTTGAATATTTTAATTAATTTAATTTTTGATTTATTCAATTTAGTTCGATTCAATTCGATTAATTGAATATTCACCCTTTCATATATTGTCAAAGAATAGGTAGACACTTTACAAGCCTTGTATTTTTGTAATAAAAAGGTTTTGACTCTCAAATATTTTCCCGTTTGACTAAATTATGAGGTTCCTATTTTTCATGCTTGCATCATATCTTATTTTGTTGGATAATATGAATTCACGGAAGATAGTTTACGTTGAAGGACTTAGTTAGGTTTTAGCTATGTGGTTTATTTCTTTTAACTAATTACTTATCAAAATTGCCATGTATTTGACTATGGCTATTTTTTTTTTATTTTTGACATTCATACATAAATTTGTACACATTAGTGTTTGTGCTTACAATTTTCTTTTGTGTATTAGTTGGCTAAAGAAGTGTATGTAGAATTCAGAATTCCATTAAAATTGAATCAACCAAATCAAATAAATTAAAAATTAGATAAATTAAAAAAAAAATTAACCAATTAAATTTTACTAAAAAATCAAATAAATCAAACGGATTAAATATTGATTAATTCGGTTTTCGATCGAATTAACAACATCAACTAAAATTTTAAAACTAAATTAATCAAATTTAGATTTTATTTAATTAATTATATTTTTAAATAAAAAGTAATCAAATTAATATCCTTGTTCAATTTAATTCAATTACAAATTTTAAAATCGAAACATAACTGAATTAATCGAAAATCGACCAAAATTAAAGAAAAAACTTTGATCGATTAGGTTAATTTGATTTTATAGAATTTTTTTCACTCCTAATCATATCTTCAATATTTTAATACTAAATTTCTTTCGAGTCAAAGATGATGAATTCAGATTTTCTTGTGTATGGTATTGTGTTTGGGTGTGTTGTTATTGGTAATTACTTGAATAATTAATTGATAAATTTATAGCTATGGCATTGGATATCCATCGGTTGATAGATTTCACATACCAACTAGATTATTATCATTTTTATTATTACTTAATATTTAAGTCAACTTATATTGATTATTATAGTATATTTATTTGATGTATTGAGTATCTTCCTTTATTTTATTACTTTTAATCGGACAAGCGACACGTGCATTGAAAAAGTTGGGTGATAAGATATGATGAATCCGAGCGACACCCCTTTCAGAGCTCCATGGATCCTCTCGGGAAGAGGAGCCTCCAGGCCCCTCCGTGATAAATACGCCCTGAAAAGCATATCAAAAAACCCCTTCCGGGATCACCACGGGAAGTCGGGTCTCGAGACCACCTCGGGGAAGCGAAGCGCCCGGGACCTCCGGGGCCAGAAGACCCCGAGATCACCTCAGGAAAACGAAGTCCAAGTAGCATTCGACCTTAAATAATGGTCCCTTTTTTTCTCGGATCTGCGAATAAGCATCCCCACTATCGCGGAGCCATCATGACCCTTAAATATCGCAACAGGTCGAACTTAATGACGGCGTGGATCGTTTCAAAGGCTATCCAGTAACTGACGAAGGGGGGACGTGGCATAGATCATGTGGATGCACCAAGACAGCTGCCGCAGATATAAAAGATATTCCAACCCCTCTGGTAAGGGGGTTTTTTTACGCATTCTTCCTTACACACCTACTATGTTGCCTTTCTTTCATCTTGTCCATCGAGACACTAATTTGAGCATCGGAGTGGACTCCGCCGGATAACCTCTGGCGTGTTCCCCTAACGCTCATGTTAATCTCGCAGGGTGTAACTTCTTCTTCAATCGCCAGCATACATGTGGGCAAAACCCTGATAATTAACCATAGACGTCAATTCCTTTCGGAATATCATATTCATTCTGGAAGCAAATCTATATAAACAAAGAGTAATGATAGGGAGAGTGAATTTGGGAGAGTGAATGAGAGAGTGAATGACGTGACAGTTATTGTATACACGTCCGATCGCCGATCGGACACTACCGACGGCCTCTGATCTCGTCGCATTCACCGTCAATCCGGCGAGATCTCAATTACCGGCGACCCTGTCGGGTTCACCATCCCCCAAGACATAGTTTGATTCGGGACGATGATCAGAGGCCATCGGTGGTGTCCGATCGGCGATCGAACATGTACACATTAACTACACATCATTCACTTTCCCATTCACTCTCCCAAATTCACTCTCCCAATTATTACTCTAAACAAAATATACGAATTGCCGCCGAGTATCATTCTCATGAGGGCATATTAAACATAATATACTTTTGTTGTACTTTGATATAAAAGCGTTACTATTTAAAAAACTGTCTAGCAACAATTATTTTTTCCAGAAAATCTATATAAATCTCATTTGTTATTAAAACTATTATGAGCATACGAATTGTATAATACATAATTATCTATATTTTTATAAATATAAGAAAACAATCATTTTGTGATCGAAATACCAATTAGCGATCGAAATGATAGGATTTTAATTTTTCAATAATTAGCTTTTAAAAATTGTTTTCAATTCAATATATATCTAAAATTAACTACCGAATATAATATATACTAGCTACTGATTTTAATTTGATGTTAAAATTAGCAACCTATATTATATTCGGTAGTTAATTCATCGATGAATTTTAATTGGATCAATAAAATTTATGACCGAATATAGTATATCGATCTATAATTTAGCATGATTATTAAATTAAGGGTAAATTTTCATAAACTCCCCACATACTATTTCAACTTTGCATGCAATCCTTACACAACTTTTTCTTTGCATGCAGTCCCTGATAGGATTGACAAGACAGTTTGGTGAGTATTATTTGAAGAAAATTGAATATAAAAGTTAGAAAATTGAGTATGTATGGTTGCATCCACCACATCAATAACCCGTGTACTCAATTTTCACTCTTTTATACTCAAGTTTCACTCTTTTATACTCAATTTTCACTGATGTATACTAAATTTTCATTCTTTTATACTCAATCTATCAAGGAATAAATGCAAAGAAAAATTTGTGTAGGGAGTGCATGCAAAGATCAAAGGGCTATTGGGGAGTTTTCTGTAATTTACCGTTAAATTAAACACGAAAATTTTAAATCAGCTGTTCTTTTAGCATTATTATTATTTAATATTTAATGTTTGAATTTAAATTCAAGAATACATGCTAATATTTTTAGAAACATATAAACAATTACAATATTAACCTAATCAGAATAATATTTACCAATAATATATAAATCATCAGTTTCAAAATATAAATATTTATAAAAAAATATTTATACCATAAATCTAAAAACAATCATACCACCTAGGCACCTACCTTAAAAAACAATTGAAATATTCAAAAGTATGCTATCTACCCTATTCCTTCTCTTGTTTTACTTATTTATAACCAATATACATAATGAAAGAAATTAATTTAAGATAAAAAATATATTTACTAATTAGTATTTATTTTTAACGGCGCCAATAAAAGGCGACCCTTTCCTCCAAAACGCCCAACGCCGGCGAATAACAAAGCGTGCAGGAAGAATCCATCACGCAAACAATGGAGCAGAAAACCCTCGAAGTCAGTCGCGCAAAACCGCAAACACTAGATGGGAATCCGGACAGGGCGACAGCCGACCCACCCGCGGCGCTCCTCCAGTCGCTCAGCGGCCTCTTCGATCTCAACAGCGTCTTGTCCGAGTTCACCCGGCAGCTGCACTCCCTCCATGGCGACCTCGATTCCATTCTCTCCTCCATCGACCTCCGCTCTCGGGAGCTCGGTGACCAGGATCGTTTCGAGGAACTGATCTCTATTTGCGAATCTACTGGTGGCAAAAACCTCTGCAAGTTCGTGATTAGCCATCTTTCCGACGTTGTATGGCTCCTTCGCGAGGTTCCTACTGCCATCCGCCGGGCCCCTAGCCCTGCCAAACTTGTATTTGGCTCCTTGGGCGGCTTCTACCTTCGGGGCCGCAAAACTTACGACCGCCCCTTCGATGATCCCATGGTTGTCTTCCGCCAGGCATGCGTCCTCATCCTCGAATTCTATGTCTTATCTGGATGCACCTCCATGGAGCTTGAGGAATCAATTAAGAAGAATGCGAGGGTGGCTGCCCTATCTTGGAAGTCCCGACTTCTGATCGAGGGTGGGTTTCAGGTTGCATCTGCTGTGGATGCTCTCGGACTGGTTCTCTTCCTCGGGTCATTTGGCATCCCACGAGAATTTGGGTATAGGGACTTGTACAACTTGCTTCGGTCAAGCAACCTAAAGAAGAAAGCTGATGTGTTCAGGAATTCTGCTATCCTATGCGAGAAGATGCCTGGTAAACACTGAATTCATATCGAGTTGATTCTTTTTTTATCCATTTTTTTTGTGCTAATAATAATCATGAATCACCTTCTAGTACCTCATTCATTGCACAAACGCTTGCTATTTTTGAACTACATGGAAATCTCAGGCACATTGGAACCGTGATTTTGTCCTTGGAACTTTTAAATTGGATATGGATCCAAAGTCCAAACAACATTTTTTCTTTAAAGATTCGTTTTTTGAAATTCTCCTAGTTCTAGTAGGACTAAGCATTGCAGTAAAAATAGTTGGACTAATACAGTGAAGTCTCTAATGTTTTGGTCAGAAAATGCTCACATCAACTGAATGCAGTATAGGTGTTCCAATTTTTATTTCTATTAGCTATGCCTATCATCTATGAGAAGACATAACTTTCTTATAAAACCTTATCACAAGGTGCACAACGAGGAAGGCATTTCGATATGCTATTTCATTTACGATATTGTTGGTTGTTATTAATGGAACCATTTCTATATGATTATGATCTTACATTTCATGTCTTCGAATCCAAAGTATGCATTGGGTTATTTTGTCTGTGTTTGTTTTTGTTATTTTCACGTTCAACCTCATACCAGTTTCTTGAGTCTTAGATTTTCAAACTCACGCAATTTTGTCATGTTTAAATTTCTTTTATTGGAAACTTCCTTAGTATTGGCATCTAAATTGTTTCAGAACTTTGCTTCCAATTGTGAGAAACCTAATTTACTAGAAATTTAATTGAGTCACACAACTACTTCTCGATGAAAGAGTATTATTCCTTTCTCAACGTGGTGCCTATCCTAACTTTAAATTTAGGACATGGAGGGTCCTTACCTTAATATTTCTGAGGGTTGAAGGGGTTATCATTTTCTCATTAAATTAAGTGCTTCATGTAAGTACTTCTTGTAGGGAACCTTGGCGCAACGATAAAGTTGTTGCCGTGCGACCTTGTGGTCACAGATTCAAGTTGCATAAACAATCTCTTGCGATGCAGGGTAAGGTTGCGTAAGTTGCATAAACAATCTCTTGCGATGCAGGGTAAGGTTGCGTACAATAGACCCAATGTGGTCCGATCCTTCCTTGGGAACCCTTAATGATAAGAGCTTCATGTACCGGGTTGTCCTTTATGCAAGTAATTCTTGTCCATTTCAAAAGGTCCATGAGACTGCAATCTCCCACATATTCAATTAAAGTACATCACATTGGCTTCACTGAATTGCAATTACTCATATCTTGAGCATTTGTCTTTCATCATCATTGGTTACCAAAACCAGGGTAGTTTATTAGTGGACATCACTTACTAACTTGAGGCATAGCGTAGTCATGAAGAAGAAGACAACCAATACAATTTATGTTCAATTTAAAATGAGAAAGAAAGTGATCCTTGTCTAATAATGATACAATGTTTAAAGGGAAGGTTATTCAATTGTTTAGACTAAATAAATAACACACTCGGTTCAAAATCACTAGGAAATTATTTGTAAAATGTTCAAGAGCTAATGACCTGTTTCAGCCAAGGAGGATCTCCACACTAACAGAACATTGCAAGTAAAATTTAATGAATCACAACTTGTTTAATGGAGGGAATGTGGAGCAATATAATGATTATGAGGAATTCTATGACAATTATGTTGTTTAAATGATTTAGAACACCAATTGGTGTTTATGTACCATTAACTATTTAATGAACTATTGTATGATTAGTTATTTCCTGAATTATATTTTGTGATTGCCTTTATTTATGTATAGTAGTTTGTTGCTTCCCTCATTTGGATCCACATAATTACTTGGTGTATAATAGTACATGCCCTCTATTTATTTGCACACATATTAAAACCTTGAGGAGAGATGCTGCAATTGGCCCACAGGAGTGTTTCATAAGATTTTGAAGTCATTAATACGACCTTTCATAGAAAATTCTTACTCATTCTTGATGACCATCTCATTCTGCTATTAGTGGGTGCTTGCAACAGTTTCTTAGTAAGGCTGCGTTTGGTAAGGAGTAATGTAATCGAGTCTGTAATGTAATATGATATAATTAATATTACATTACTATGTTTGGTAACGAGTTGTATGTAATCTTTGATAACCATTATGGCTGCGTTTGGTGAGGGGTAATCCATCCTGTAATGTAATCAAAGATTGGCGGCTGACGACCGACAACAACGACCGACGACCACGGTTGGCGACCGACGACCGCCGCTGATCGGCCGGCGACCGACGACCGACAGACGACTGCCGGCCGGCGACCGGCCGGCGACCGCCGTCGGCCGGCCGACCGGCGAGGCCATGGCCGCGGAGGGTTCTGCCGATAGGTTTCGGGAATAGAGGGTAGGGAATGTAATCGGATTACATGGTTTTAGTTTTGTAATTGAGATTACAAATCTTGAACCACTTTTGTAATTGAGATTCCATTACATTACAATTTTAAAATTATTCCAAACAATGAAATCCAACTTGTAATGTAATCTTGATTACATTACAGGATGGATTACCCCTCACCAAACGCAGCCTTAAATGACACATCTGACTTGGTTTAGTTGCAGATTAATTTCTAGGAGCTTCATGATGTTGCACATTGTCTTTCTCTCTAGTATATGTTCTAGTCCAGTTTTTTGAAGAACTTCCGAAAAATCATCTATTAATGAAAATAAGTATACATTGTGATCTAGAACATACATAGAATACATGAGAAACAAAAATATTGGCAGTTAGCTAAGGAATTCCAGAACCTCTATGGAGACTTGTTAGAACTCTGAAAATTGCACAAGAACTATAATGATTTTGTAGAAACTTGTTGCAATTCTCAAGTTATATCAGATGCTATATAGGTTCTGTGTGTCTTCAAGGATGGAAATGTCTTGAAGATCTAGAGAAATTATGTTGCATTTGTGTTTGAGTGTTTCCAAGTTGCTGCTAGCTTTTCTAGGTGTCCTTGAATTTTGTACTTGGTTGAAATATCAATTTTGGTACGGCCTCTTGTCTCTCAAATAATGCCCTCTCCTCTCCCTTTTTCCCATCTCTTTCTTCTACTTCTAATTCTTTACAGTGTGCATTGCACCTCATAAATCAGAATCTAGGTAACTTATAATTTCCTTTTAACAAGGTTTTAATGATTTTTGTATTTATTATCCTTGCACATTTTTTTATTTTACTATGGATATAATGTATCTGCATAGCATCTTTCTCCATTACTGTTTGTGCTTTGCACGTACCTTTTTGAAGTCTTCTTTAGATTTGTGTATAGCTGCTAAACAGTAATATTCATGTTGCAGACTTAATCAATGAAATGTTAGAAAAAGAAATGACTATTGAAGCTGTGGAGCTTATTTGTGCTTTTGAGCTCAAGGAGAAACATCCCCCTGTACCTCTTATAGCTTCCTATTTGCAGAAAAGTTTGAAATCTGCAAAAGGTCAAAAGGAAGGACAATCTTCTATCATATCCCAGGTACGATCCTTTCTTTTATTTTTTCTATAAAATTCATAAATAAATGCCATCACGTCTAGAACAACTTGCTTTTGATCATTTGCTCGATTCTTTTGTTCTTAACTTTGTTTTTGAATCTTTGTCACATTTTCTATCCAAACATATAACACTACATTGCACCACTAACTTTTTTATTTAATTATCATAGACAATACTTGGACTGTGTAAATAATGATGAATCATAAAATTAATGGTTGAATGATAGCTAAATCTGGGTTCTTGCGAATACACTATCTGTTTGCATAATGTTTCTTCCCAGTTAGTTCAATATTATATCTTTGACCATTTAGCATTTAGATCCTTATTGTACCCTTGGATTGGTAACAAGATGGATCGATAACAGCATGTGTTAGCAGACCCTCTCATTTCCCATTTTGCTTTTGCTAAATTGAATGTAAGGCCTAGTAAATGAAATAAGTTTTTTGTCCTTTGTTAAAATGCCCTATCAACGTCAAGGACTGCAAAAGTTGGAAGGGGTGGAATTTTTATCTACTCCTAGCAACATCAAGGGTGTTGTTGGAATGGAAAAAATTTCGAAAGAGGGTGGCATTGGGGTGTGGAAAGGAACTGCAAGAGCTATAGTGACAAAAGGCGAAACGCTCGCCCCCGGCGCCTCTGCCAGCCCGCCTCGGGACCAACACGGAAGATAGCTCTGACGGTTGGAGGTCTTGCCAAAACAGCTCTGGCTGTGGTTTACTACTGCTGGAGTCAAAAGAAAATCCACAGCAATGTCATCAAGAGCTTTATGGCTGATCATTAATCAACATGGTTGAGAGGAGAGAATGATGAATGGTGCCAAAACCTACACGAAACATTGAAATGGCTTGGATGGAGATTGGTAGTGCTTATGTGGAGATTATTCTTCATTCGAAGTTGGTTTGTACATTTTGATATGATCTTGATGGTATAATGGAGTACTAATTTGCACCAAAACATGGAGGAATTGAGTTCAGCAGGTCATTGCAGCTGCCTAATCCTTGACCTCATTGCCAATTTGTGGCTTGAATTATGCTGAAGCATCTTGAAAGTTATACTTCTGGGTTTAATCATCAATAGCTAATTGGATGGGCAGAACTTCCAATTGGCGATGGGCAGAGCTTACCAATTGGCCTGCAGAACTCTTGGTTTGTTGTGTATATCCAACGTTTTCAACATTCTGAATTTTAGGAATATAAGTGTTTGGTTGACATAGCTGGCGCGCTCACACAAAATACTAAAGAGCCACTAATAAACTATTTATTTCTGCTTTGCAAATTAGTTTATTGGATGTGGTCAATTTATTTATAACTCCATTTATATATTGTGTGATTCCTTTTTCTGGATTTAAGCATCAATTGTTTTCGTTTTATGCAGGCAGAAGCAAATAAAAAACAATTGGAGAAGCTTAAATTGGTAGCGAGGTATCTTGATGATTACAAACTCGATTCATCTCAACTTAGTAGCTTCAACATCAATCAGAAAATTGCCAAATTAGAAACTGAAATTTCAGAAGACGAGAGATTGAAGAACAAGCGAAAGGCTCAGGAAATAAGTCAGGATCAAGATAGAAGTTACCGGCATTCTACTGCAAATCAGGAAATGAGTCGGGATCAGGCTACAAGTTACTGGCATTCTACTGCCAACCCATCACATTCAGTCCCACCTCAATTTGGTAAACAACTTCTGGAGGTGCAAACTGCTGCTGTTCCCATCTCTGAGGATCACTATAGCAGTCTGTACTGGAGGAACACACTCGACTATGGATTAGGCGTGCATGGTGGCAGTGGAGGTAGTTCACTGACAGGGATCAACGGAAGTGGGGTGACTAATTTGACAAAAACCATCCATAGTAGTACTGGGATGCAGGAAGTTGCTGCTGCCCCTGCAGGAAGTGGCACTGGGTTTACAGAGGGGAACACTTCTCATCAATTTACCAATTATGATGTTGGTTTCTCTGGATCGCATGGAAATGGAACACACGATGAGAGATTATATACACAAAATTTGTCCGATCCAGCATGTTCTGAAGCATGGATGGATCCGAAAGCTCCCGTGGGACAAAATGCATACAATCCACAGGCTTCGAACACTGGATATGGAGCCGGAAGCTCAGGCACAAACTTGTATCGATTTGCAGATGATGTTTTGGAACGCAAAGCATACTACACTAACCCCAGCTTAAGCAATCCGAGCTCCATTGTTCCTAATCAGGGTTACTACTCGTCTTACATCAGTTGAACAGAGGGTGATTTACTCTGCTTTTCTCTCGTTTTTGGCAATCTTACAGAGCATTAAACGTGTTTTTTTTTTGTTCCAGATGCTCCTTAGGCATTTTCTGTGGCCGTAGTATATATGTTGTAGACTTAAGTTTATATATTCAGGGTGCTAACTCTCTTCTTAAACTATGTCATCCCTATAGCTCGGTGTTCGCCAAAACTGGTCGGATATCATAGTTCAACTAGTTAAGCTGCAAATTGGAGACTTATCTAGCTCCAGTTGGATGGTCGTGGTTTGATTGAGTCATATTCTAGATCAACCAATCAAGGAAAAGGGATATGCCGAATTAGCAAAGAATGGATGCGCTAGAAACTGAAAGGGAAGCAATCCTTTCCTCTCCCTTTTCAATCGGCAAGCAAAGACTTATCTGGTCCAAATGGATAGATACAGTTAGATCAGTCATCACCATTGCCTGACCTAAAAGAGAGAGCAAAATAAAAGAGAACCAAACTTAACAAACACTTATTCACAAGTAGCCACTGTAATTGCTGCTTGTTTATCGCATGTTATCCTTTTTCACAGTGAAGAACAAAGATATACAAATTGGTAGTTGTTGCTTGTATATTGCAATGCTATCCTTGTTCACAGAAGAACAAGGTATGCAAATTGTGTTCTGAAACTGCCAGCACAATCATGTAGATCCGCACCCATCTATTAGCAATCCACATCCAACCTGCCAGGGTCAGACATGGCCAGGATATAGAGACTTGTAATCTTTGTTCAGTGTAGGCTTATCGTCCTCACCTAAGTCAGAGGCTGTACTGCTACCACAAATTTCTGCTGGCACATTCTCTTCATCTGCAATACAATAATTCTGGTGCAGTTCGGAGTTGCTGCTACTGCGTATCAAGGTGGCCTTCTTTACGATATTAAACACAATACCATTATGAACCTTCTCAGGTTGCAAAAGATCGCCTTCGGAAACTGTAATGCTTGTGGAAGCAGCAACTGGGACTCTGCTGCTACTCTCTGAATCTGCATTTTCTGAGCTTCTATCAGGAGTTACTACTCTTGAGTTGTTATAGTAAGTATCCCTACCGACCGCTTGACTCCCGATCAAGTTGAACTGTGTTGCTGAAGTATCGATCTCTTCATCACCAAATCTGTTACACTCTGTTTCCGTCTCAAATTTCTGCACAAAGCTAATAAATTTAGTAGCAGAGATCGTCCTCATCAAAGGACCACCACTTCTTGTCCAAGAATTTAAGTCCGCACTTTCTGATTCGCTATCACTTCCATCGTACGCGCCTTGTTGAGTCAGGCTATTTCTGTTCGATTGCCCAGCCGAAGGATTGCCCTGGTGGATTGATGCCGCAGATTCGGCTACTAAATCTTCTTCAAGAGAACCTGCAGAGTTTTCTCTTGCAATGCAATTCCATGAAGGAATTCTCCGAGCAGCATTAAGTCGGATGAAGTTTGTGAGGCTTTGGGATGCAGCAGCTCTTTTAGCACTTCTCTTGAGCCTGCGAATATGGTTAAGAAGAGCAACACACTCATCCAGTGCAAGTTCAATGGCACAGTTGGCCTTTATTGCGGAGAGCTTCTCCCATGTGCATCTTCTCCCTTGGTTAGCAGCCTTTTGAAGTTCCACATGAGATGGATTTTGTATAATCTTTGAGTACTGATATCAAAAGAGAACCAGGATATGTCAACCAGGCTTTCTGCAAAATGATTTTTTAAAAATTACAGAAATCCACAACACTACCTGAGCAAGGGTGGCTGGCATAACAACAGTAACATCTCCCTCCCAATCTTGAGCAAACAACTTAGCAAGGCCACCTAATGGAAAACCGAGTTCAAGAACTTGATTGCATCGATGTTTAACTTCCATTTCGACAAGGTGAGCAAGCTACAAATAGGATGCATATAATCAAGTTTGAAGTCTAGTAAAATTGAAAGAGAGACAACAAAAACATGAGGGAAGATGGATGTTCTGAGTACCTTTGCAGCAAAGTTTCCTCCATAAACTCGGATAATTTCCTTTACTCTCAACAATGGAGCTATATGAGGATTTGCTTGACTAACAATAAAGTGGTTGACATTAAATAATTCCTTCAGTTGAATCATAGGCAAATCACTTTCCAAGCTTCCATCTCTCCACCGACGAGCTGAAGCTCTAGGATTATCCTCCATGCCCAATGAAAACGGCGCGTGATAAGGAACAATTTCACCAAATCTATCTTTTGCCATCAACTCCTGAGCCTCAAATAGACCAGGAAATGCACAAGATGCAGTTACAGCGCTCCAGATAACAACATGAGGAGAGGTCAAGTAATTGAGACACCGTGGGGATTCATGCTTTCTCGGAGAGCACACAGTGATACCGAGAACACGGCCAGTCATATCATAAGCCTCTTGGAATGTTAAATTACTCGTAAGATGCCTCAAAATGCTTTGTAATTGCCTAATCTCATGGACTGCACCATGTGTCATGATCCTTTTAACCACGGTGAAAATCCCACCCAACTGATCAAAAAACTGCAACGAGTGCCAAGAATTTTCAAAGAAGCTCTCAAGCTCAGGCCAAGATCTTGTGGCTACAACAGCACACATAACGGAACCTACACTAGATCCTGCTATAATTCGAGGCAGAAGCTTATGCTCCACTAGTGTTTTCACTACACCTACATGGAAAGCCCCCAATGAAGCACCACCACTTAAGAGCAAAGCTGTCCTACCAAAAGCATGCCTTGTTTCATGCATAAATGCAAGTTTCTCTTCCAAGAGCAACTCATCGGAGTCTGAATTGCAAACCATTTTCAGTTGAGTTGAGACCTCATCAATGTACTCCTTGATTAGTTTAGGTACCTGTTCTGCAATCATTTGGTGATCAAATTACTAGAGCTAGATAGAAAACGTCTGAAAGACAAGAAGAACACAAGGTAATTTAGTGAGCATCAGTCAGTGCACTATGGTGAATCACAAGGAGCTAGGCATCAATGCACGTACAGTCTAGATACATCAAGATTCCCACGATGAAAAGGAAAATCTCCCTGATTATCGCCTATGTTGGATTTTGTTAACTGCTCTTGTCATATAAAAACACAATCTGCAACACTCCAAATGCATAAATATCGTCAATATTTAATAGATCGAATGCTCTAAAGAGCGGAAGGTTTTCTCCCTTTGTAACTTTCTTTGCGATACTTACATCTATAAAATTTGAATTGATTGACATACTCTACTTTCTTCCAGCAAGAGCATGATCCAGTCAGATTGTCCCTAAAGATGGGGTTACTTGAACCTTAATGCCTTTGAAAGCATAAACAGGATGGAGCTTCAAATGAGTATATCACTTCGAAATAACTTTTCCTATATCATAACTATCTAAGAATGGTTACAATGAGGTCTTATTTTATACAGTGCTCACTCCAAATCTAATTTACTATATTCGTTTCTGATACGGTGAGTATTAAAGGTTGTCACTAGTACAATGAAGGTCAATCGATATGTTGAGCTGGGTTAAAGTCAAGGAAAATCAATAGGATCCTCTTTTTCCGACCGAGCCGACATTAGTCATTCCGACCGCTCAAACAGTCCACTCCGATCGGCCCTACAAACTCTCCAATCCCATCCTCCCGATTAACTAACAACACATGGGCCCTCATGTGGGTTGGCAAAACTCTAGCGAGTCAATAGCAATTTGGAAACACATCGTACCATAGCACATGGAGCAGCTTTGTTGACTAGCATGATCCCACAAAATCTCTTACAGTACAAGACACGGACAACATAATCCTTCAACACCTTTGACATGACACATTTTTTATTAAAGATATGACATCTTGTTAAGAGTACTTTCTACAAAAGATTCATTCTCGCGGGCCAATGTATAAGTTGTTTATTACTACAAACATTCATATTTCATTACTAAACTATTGTTCATCTTCTCCACATTTTTATGAAATCTGACTTGAACATCAGATTGAAAGGTCGGGACAACCCAATCTCCATTCTAACTCCTCTCTTGCTCTTTTACCCTTTGTATGCTCTTCAGTCTGATCTCCATTCTAACCCCTTCCCTTCCTCTCAGTCTAGCTCAAGGTGACTTAGTCAACCTCGAGGACAATTCATCGACATCTCCGACAACCCCACCTTTCTCCTAAAATCATGGAGACTTGGTCAATATCAACAATACCTCACTACCTCACTGGTAGTCCAGCTGTCATTGATTCAGACCGGATCAGTTTCTTTTGTATATCAGATGAGAGGCAATAAAATCTCCAATAAGAACCCACAAAAGGGTCGAATAATTAAGTATCAACTAGGGTTGAGGACTAATGACAAAACAAGGAGATACCAGACATGCCCACAAGCAGAAACAAATACGATACCTGATGCCTCCCCTTGTGGAGCTCGGGGTTGCACATGTTGCCGAGATTCCTGAGAAGGTCGGTGCGCATGCAGAAGACAATATCCCGCAATGATCCCTCCTGGCGGCGGTGTCGCAGTTCCTGCAGCTTGTTCCGGACGAGCTCCTCGTCGTAGAGGTCGCTTTCCCTCATCTTGGGCGACATCTCACTTTCGAGCATTTTGGCAGCGTGCGACCACTCCTCGTAGGTGAGAGCGCTGCGTATCATGTTGCGCCAGAACTTGCGCCGGTAGGCGGACTCGGCGCGGGAGCGCACATTGGCGAAGCGGCGGAGAGCGAAGGCGACGATGGTGACGAGTGCGAGGATGCCCTGGGCGTTTCGGGGATGGAGCCAGGCGAGAGGGTGCTGAGCGCCGAGGCGGAGGCGACCGAGGGCAAAGCGGGTGAGGAAGGAGAGACGGCGGCGGAGGACGCGGAGGGAACCGCAGAGGAGGACGCGGAGGGCGATGGCGCGGCCGAGGACGGTGGAGGGGCCGATCGAGAAGGCGTCCACCGCCGCCTCGTTCATGATGTCCATCGATCGGCTCCCTCTTCTGCTCTTCCCTCCAGAGTTTCTTTCTCCTCCTGGAAATTGGGAATTGGAAGAAGCAATGGGAATCAACGGCGAGGTCAGGTGGCGTTACGGTTAATAGAAATATAGAAAGTCATATTTTGCGCCCCATTTTTCAGACTTTATCAGTATGTTCCCGATAGTTTCAAAAATAATCTTTTACCTCTAAACGTGCATTAATAAAAGCGAAGAGGAGATATTTTGATACCTAATTTAGCGATTTTGATATTAAATTTTTTTTAAAAAAATTATTTCAAAATTAAAATTTTATTTTTATTTTAGTCTAGAATTCATCTTCTCAATTAGATTATAATTTCAAATTAAAAAAAATTAAAAATCTAAAATTTTTAGAATTTATTTTACTAATTAGATTATGATGTTCGATCATAATTTTTTTAAGAAAAAGAATTTGAGGTGATAAATGCTCAATATTGAAACTATAATAATTTTTTTTAAAATATTTAATATTAGAATCATCAATTTAATATCATTTGAGACCTATAATATGTGACTATTTTTATTTGTTTAATAATTTTTTTGGTAATTTTCATAAACTCAATATTGAATGGATAAATAAATTTAATGAGTTAAAAGTAAAATAGTCTCACCTCATGGAATTTCAGAAAAAATAAATTAAAAATTAACTTTAATAGTAAAGTAAAATAATCCACAAAAAATTTAAAATAAATAAATTGAAAAAATTAACTTTAATAGGAAATTAAAACGATGCCACATTTAAAAATTTAAAACGAATGAGTCGATTGAACTACAAGGCTAATATCATTAAAATATTATAAATATTATTAAATTAAATATAAAATTAAAATATTTTAAAATAAATTGGCGGTTGATTTAGATGAATCGGTTATGAGTTGGATCCGTTGAATCAGATTAATAGATAATTGACTCGTTTACTCGATTTCGGACTGAGTCCGTTATGGATCCGACGGGTGGACAGGTCTAAGATTCAGGATGCCAGCTGATGAAAGCCTCCGGGCGTCGGGATGCCATTGGGCATGCAACTTAAAGCAGCTGCCTTCGCAACCGCTAGATCGAACGATAGCATTAATTGCAATAAGTGAGAGGACCAGCAACTGCGCGCCCACATTCGTCGATTTGTAGCCGCCGCTTTCGAATGCTGTCGGACCAGCAGGCAGGGCGACTCGCAGGAAGTTTTGGAATTATTTTTTTATTTACTCCACTTGGCTTCTGTTAGATTAGAAATAATATAATCAAATTTATAATATAATTCAAATTATAAAATTTTAATTAATTTTTATAATTTAGATTATATTACATTTCAATTTTAAAATTATACTTATCCCTTGTCAAACATAACCTTAGTTTATTAGCTTTTCAAAAACACACCGGAAGGTTTGGAATTATTACTTTACCTCTACAATATAAATTTGTTCTCCTGGACCATGATGCCAATTTTCAAAATAACTCATGATAATTTGTAAATCAAATTTCACCTAAAAGTTGAGAAACCATGAGCTTTAAACTTGCAAGAGAAATAAAATCATTTTTTCACGGAGGATAACTTTGAGCGCCCGGCAGTGGTCAGTCACATGGATATGTTGCATAAAGATGTGCTGGACAAGAGAAGCATGCTTCGGATACTGAATCCCTCCTGAAAAAGATGTGCTCACTCAGATTTCAAAGGATATGCTAATATACCATATCTCTAATGAATTATTGATGAGAACCTTAGATCCTGCAAATATATCCGCCACAAGATCCAAATGACTTGTGGATGTGCCCACCATCATATCTACATCATCTGGATTCACTCCTACAAGCTCGCAGATTTCTCTGCCTGTTTTTCCAACAGCGACAATGCTGTGGGCCTCATCATCCAAGTGTAAACCTGTGTCGACAGAATTAAAAGTTCAGAAGGATAATCTTTGCATTAGTTGCCTGTTGCCGTAAATAAGACTCGTATTCATTTGCAACCTGATGAACTGTAACCTCGGGAAAGCTTGCAAAGTTCACCTTCTAAACTGTAAATGCCCCGACGATAACAACAGTGTTCGAGGCTGTGCCTCGGCTATCTGCTCTCTCAGCACTGACCTTGTTGACTTACAATTTTGATTGGAAAAAACAAAACTTGCTGCCACCAGATCACAGATCATCCTCAAGCGCCATTGACAATTGAGTTATGATTCAAAGAGTCACTGCACGATGGTTCAAAAACATGAACCATTGTTTCCTTCCCTTTTATCCTCATATAATTTGATTTGGTCAGGCATTACTTATGACATGAGTCATATTTCTCACAGATTTATTGCTACTGCAAAGTGTAAACTGCCTGTGTAGTAGTATCGAATGATTTAATTGATTCAAATATTACTAGCGGTTAGCCTTGCCTAAAGCTCCATAGACAAATACGAGATGTGCAACCAACTCCAAATAGTTAGGACGACATGATGATGATGAAAAATGGCGGTAATATCCAAGGAACTAGTTTAATATGTCATGAGCAGGATATGATGCTCTTGCTCAGCCAATTGGCTGGGAATCTTATTGAGATTGAAATAGTGCTAGTACTAAAATCCCCTTTTTTTATCACTGAAAGTGAATTGGGAAATATGAAAGGCCTAATCACAAAGAGAACATCAAGTTTTATCATATTACTCATCAGGAAATAATGAGTAATTAGATGCAGAAAGATACTGTTGACAATAACAATGAAAATAAATAGTGACCCTTGAAGCGTTGCACATTTTTCACTCCGATACCAAATTTAAGAGAAGATGTTAAGGAAATGCAAGCTCAGTCATATCTAGTTGGTTATATATATTAGAGTTTAGTCCATCATCAGGTGATTATATCATTGTCTAATTGTAAATGGAAGCAAATGACTTTTCACATTGATGAAGTAGCGGATAAAATAATAGGACATCTTTTCACCAATTTACAAGCCCTGATTAGAGGCTTAAAAAAAAATTACACCATTGACATGGAGCTCATAGAAGTTTCAGTAGTGGTTTATCCTACAATGCCAAACTAGATTTCTAGCGTGGTCTTTCAAAGACACAACTTTGATCAGCTAGGGATGAAATGTACTATATGGATCAACATATTGAAGACCCAAGCTTAATGTATTATTGTTTCACAAAGTAGCTATCCATAGTTGTAATAGTCAAGTATCTATCAGCATCTTTGATTTTTTTGGTATTAATTGTCAGTCTAAAGTTTAGCATTACTACTAAGACGATAACGTCAAAAAAGATTGTAATAGTCAAGTTTTTTTTTAAGAGAAAAGTGCCAACTAAGCCAGGAGAGAAGGACAACCGTTCATGAAAAGAAAATGCATTTGAAAATTGCTTGCTGGATAAGCAATAAAACTGAAGATTAGTCTCATACTGTAGAGTGATTAAAGGAAAAGGAAATGACAAAATCGACTTCATAGCAACTAGAAACATAACCAATTTTCAAGTAGATTTCCTTTTTTTTTTGTCGTACTCCTAAGTTTTATATGATTAGGTACATAATTGTGGAGAACAACTTGACGAGAAGAAACTGCCAAAGCTAGGGTACAAACATGAAACGCCCAAAAACTGTGTCTGATAAGCTAGGGAAGTATGAAAATTACTAATACTGCTAAGTGATGAATAATTGAATTGAGATAGTATAGTTAGCTAACCTGCACCAGTAAATGCTTCAATGCCCGTGGCTATGGTGCAGTAGTAGGGTGACTATTCGTCATCCCAGGCATCCACGGTTCGATCCCCAGCTACGGTGTGTTTTGCAGGAATTTTTTCTCCAAATGAAGCGCGAACCCTAGGATGTTGGGCTTCTGAACCGCTCACCACTCCCCGATTTACCCTAGCGGTCAGTGGGAAATTTCCGTGAGGCCGGGCCAATCGCCCCAGGTTGACCTGTTACCTAGAAAGTAATTTTTTTTCGGTAAAATTGACATTAATGCCCAACTAGTTTTGCTCCCACACCAGCAAACTAAATCTGATAGTAGCCACTTCCATGACATTTATAATGCAACAAAAGGCTATTTCAAGGAATACCAATGTCAGTGTGACTTCTTAACCAAACACAATTCGCAAGGGAAACCAAAGTTATCAAACACCTCGGGAGAAGATGGGACAGCAACCATTACTCTTCCCGTTAATCAATGAAGATATTAGGGGATCTGTTAGCAGCATGGATTTGTTTGTTCGTCAAGGATAAAGAATTAGTAGAATTGCAAAAATTCATCCTATAGTCAGAGTGAAGTAATTACCCAAAATGAATGAAACACTTGATCTTGAGTAAACCAAGGGCATTAATCGAAATCAACAAGTAAGAGAGAAAAAGGACAAACTGAATACGCAGACAAAGGCGGAAGAAGATCGGTGTGTTTCCTTTCCACACAGCAACAGGAAACCATTCTCAGTACTCTAACCCACACGAAACCGACAAAAATGATTGAAACGGAGCCAGAGAATTCGAGAGAAAGGAGAGACCTTGTAGTCCATGGTGGTCGATTGGCCAATCGATGATCAGAAAGAAATCCCTAAGCTGACCGAAGGCGAAGAGAAGACCATCGCCAACGCCAAGGCAGTCCTGAGCTCAGTGAAGTACGGCAACGTCACCATCTTCCGCCATCGATGTCCTCCACCTGCTACGACAGGGAGAGGGACAGGGACGAGGAGAGTGACCTGGAGGTCAAAGTGGTTCGATCCCTGGGCATGGACCGGAAACCCGCGACGAGGAACGCGGACGATCATGATTTATAAATCAAATTTTTAGTAATTGCTAAACAAATATCATTTGTTATATTCTTCGGATTTATTTTCAAGGATAAAAGTTAACCATATTTTATTTTGAATAAAATCGAATTATTTTTTAATATTATTTTGATTAATTCAGTTCTATCTCAATTTTAAAACTCCTAATTAATTTGATTAAATTAAATAAATTGATTTGTTTCATTATCATTTTGCAATTAAGGATTTGGATAAGGGATCATATTCAGTTTGTGATTTTGTAAGATGTCCAATGATATCACATTCTCAAAGTTGTCACTAACAATAATAAATAAGTACATAATTTTGAAATCGTCTACTTATAAATTAAATAAAATCAACTGATATATATTATTATTGAAAATTTTGATTAATTTGATTGAAAATTAAATTAACTGATATATATTATTATTATTGATAATTTTGATTAATTTGATTGAAAATTAAATTGACTAATAATATTGTATTGATTCAATTTATTATATTTTTATTTAAGAGTTCGAATTTGGTTCCATTTTAAATTGATTACCGGTCCAATTTAAATGGATGACCGTGTGATTAAAGTGGTTGTGGCGGTTAATATTTTCTAGGATAGGATCTCATAGGTTGGTTGCACCTCTGATCCACCTATTAATTAATTATCTAATTAATCCCTAGAGTTGTCTTCCACCTGTTTTCAATGTTTGTTTCCCTTCCATGAATGACATCCCTCACGTGATTCCATTTCACCAAAGCATACGTACTCACCAAATGGATCGATGACTAAACAAGATCAATAATAATTATATCCATTCTAGTATCTATATCAAACACCATCAATCCAATAATCATTCTCATTTCCATTAATCTCTCAATAAAAATTCATTATTATTCTCATTATCGAATATATACCAAACACCCCCTTAATTTTTTTTGATTTAATTTTCTCCAAATGACTATAAAATTAATCCTCCAGGATGCTCAGATCAACCTCATCAAAGCATATCCTCAAGACACATTAATTATTCCCAATCATGCAACTAATTTAATTAAATACGGCTCTTAAAATATCGTCCCAAGGTTTTGCAGGAACATGCATGCATTCATATCATATTATGTGGGCACAACATTAATTTTGCATGTACTAATTAAACTAATTAATCACATAGTTAGTGGCGGCCCCCGCTATAAATAATTAATGGAACACTTATATCAAGAGGGCTAATTAGTTGCTTAAACAAGCTAATTAAGGTATCCAATTCGTCCCGTCGAATTACTGTTAGTGATCTTTATCTACTTGTTGATCAACTGTAGACCGGTACTTTTAATTATATGCCTTGATTCCTTAATTTGTCTTCCGATCTCTAATTTTTATAGAGTTCATGAGGATTGAGGATAAAAAATAATCAATCTCACAAAAGTTCATGAGATTTTCACAAGAAGAAAAAACTATTTTTATTATATTCTAGAAACAATTATTTATTCTGAAATAGAGTAAAATTTATTTCATGTTAATTTATGACGCAGAATATAATAATTTAATATATATAACTGATTTTCCCTTTTTTTTTAATATCCTCTTTGTCAGTTTTTGGTTGCGAGTAATGTACATCACATATATAGAGAATCATTGTACACTATTTATTTAAAAAGCAACTTTATATTATATATATAGAGAGAGTCATGCTCCACTGTTGATTGAAAAAGAAACAAAATTATTTATTCGATATAAAGAGTCACGGTCCCTTGTTTATGGAGGAAAATATTCATTTGTTATTGAAAAATCACTATCCACTATTATTTAATGCAATGAGATGGACTTAACTTGTTATTACATAATTAATAATTATAATTTCATAATTATTATATTTTATATATTAAAAATTATGAAATCATAATCACAACAATTTAGACTTTGACACATATATAGTAATAGATTTAAAAAATTAAATAATTAGGTAATAAATTATTTTCTTTTATTATTATTTTAAAATATTTAAAAATTTCGAAAATGAATTTTTTTAAAATAAAAATAAAAATAAAAATATATAAATTGAGACAAATTAAATTTTTGGGACAGCAACATTGTCACACCTAATCATTACAAATTGAATACTCCGTTACTCAAAAATAATAATTATAGTAATAATAATGGTAACGAAACGGTAGCGTCGATCGCGACTCAATACCAACCACGCCACCTTCCTCCTCCGTACCCCTCATCACATATCCGCGACCGGTGGAGAAGGACCACCCATCGCCTCTCAACGGTTCGGATCAAGCCATACTATCCGACAAACGAATATCCACCCTCCGATATTCTAACTGGCCTTCGGCCCCACGTGACCTGAGCTCTCTAAACCATGGTTAGAGGAGTAGAGAAGCGTTGAAGTGCGAGCAAAAAGCAGAGGAGCGAGGGGAGAGAGAGAGAGTAGGGAATTGGAAGATGAGGTCGGCCCTCCTCTCTCTCTTCTCCGTGTTTCTGTAGATCACGCCTCCAGTTCCCTTCTTTTTTATCTAGTTATTTCCTTCGATGCGCTTCGGATGCATTTGTCTTGCCTGTTTTAGGGGGTTTGTTCTTGTTTTTCTAGGATTTTGATTTTTTTTTCGCGTGTTTTAGTTCTGTTTTGCCCCAATCTGCTGCCGGTGAGTTCACGATGTGATCTGAAAGAAAAAAGATGGTCTTTTGTTTGATTTACTAGCTCCGAACGATCTTCTGTGGTTTTATTCGTAAACGAGGGATTATTTTTACTATTTCTGGAGCAGATCTACTTTCGTTTGCATGTGAAGCTGGAGCTGCTGGAAACAGCTACATCAAAGGTTGGATCTTTAGCACTGTTCCTGTCGCATTTTCCGTGGTGTTCTATGGAACTCCGCTACAGATCTGAGTTTGGGTTGTGGGCTTTTTTTTGTTCGTGTTCTTACTAAGATTGAGGTGGAGAGCAAGGTGCAAGAGAAAACTTTCCTTGCTGTGGAGCTATGACTTACTTCCCGGATGAGGTGGTGGAGCACATCTTTGACTTCCTCAGCTCGCATCGAGACCGTAATAATGTATCGACAGTGTGCAAGGCGTGGTATCATGTGGAGCAGCTTAGCCGCTGGCGTGTATTTGTCGGCAACTGTTATGCCGTGCGGCCTGAACGAGTAATGGCGAGATTCCCTGGAATGAAGTGCCTCACCGTCAAGGGGAAGCCCCATTTTGCAGATTTCAACCTGGTTCCCCACGATTGGGGCGGCTTTGCGCTACCGTGGATTGAGACGGCTGCACGTTGTTGCCCTGGTTTGGAGGAGCTCCGACTGAAGAGGATGGTGGTATCTGATGAAAGCCTTGAGCTTCTAGCCCGCTCTTTCCCCAACTTTAAGTCCCTTGTTCTAATTAGCTGCGAGGGATTCACCACTGATGGGCTTGCAGAGATCGCTACTCACTGCAGGTGAGAACTTGTTGGTTTCCGCTAAATTAATTTGCTTAAGAACTCCTTTTATAATGTCCTTCGCTTATGTTTTTTTTTGGTTCTTGACACCTTCATACCTAGCTTCTGCTTGGTGAGCACCACTAAAGATTTTATACTGTACTTTTGAACTGTATGCATTTTCACCTATCTGAAGTCAAATTAAAACCCTGGAATCCAGAAGCACTGACGTACCGTTTGTTTCATGTTTACTAATCTGTTGAGGGAGACAAGCGATGGTAACGCTTAATAGATTAGTCTTTGCGAACCAATTGTATTATATTCCATATCGGAAAGATCAGTACTATTTTGAATTCCTCTTATGATGGTTATTCTAGCTACAATATTGATCCATCAGTGAAAGTGATGGATTACATGGGTGTAATAGCTTTATATTTGATTCTAGGACCAAACTACTACCATATTTCTCATGTTATATTGCTTTCTGTTACTAGGGGTCTTAGGGAGCTGGATTTACAGGAAAATGAAGTGGAAGATCATGGCCGACAGTGGCTAAGTTGCTTCCCTGATTCCTGTACTTCCTTAGTATCTCTAAATTTCGCATGTCTAAAGGGAGAGGTGAATACAAGTGCCCTTGAGCGACTTGTTGCTAGGTGCCAGAACCTCAGGTGCTTGAAGCTTAATCGAGCAATATCTATTGAGTCACTTATCAAGATACTTGCCCGAGCCCCCAATTTGGTGGAACTTGGAACTGGTTCTTTCACAGCTGACCACCGCACTGAAGCTTATCAGAATATAATAAATGCCTTCTACAAATGCAATTCTATAAGGAATTTGTCAGGTTTCTGGGATGCTGCTCCTCGCTACCTGCAAGCGGTATATTCCATCTGTTCAAGCCTTACTGTCCTTAACTTAAGCTATGCCCCTGCAATCCAGGGTAATGATCTAATAAAGATGATTCGTCACTGTTTCAAACTTCAAAAACTTTGGGTGAGTCCTTGTTGCTTCTTTAGTTGTTTTTGTGTTTTCTTTGTTGGTTTATCTAATTTGGCTGGATTGATCCTCAGGTTTTAGATTGCATTGGAGATAAAGGATTGGCAGCTGTTGCCTCTGCTTGTAAAGAGTTACAGGAGTTGAGGGTATTTCCATCCGATGTATATGGTACTGGCATTGCTGCTGTAACTGAAGAAGGGCTTGTTGCTATATCTTCAGGTTGCCCTAAGTTGAACTCTTTACTCTATTTCTGCCACCAGATGACAAATGCTGCACTTATCACAGTTGCCAAGAACTGCCCGCATTTTACACGGTTCAGATTGTGTATTCTTGATCCTCGAAAGACAGATCCCATCAGTGGCGAATCATTGGATGAAGGTTTTGGGGCAATTGTGAAGTCATGCAAAGATCTGAAGAGACTATCATTATCAGGCCTTCTAACTGACAAGGTTTTCTTGTATATAGGCATGTATGCTTCGCGTCTCGAGATGCTTTCAATTGCATTTGCTGGTGATAGCGATAAAGGAATGGTTTATGTGCTCAACGGATGCAAGAACCTTAAAAAGCTTGAAATCAGAGACAGTCCATTTGGTGATGCTGCACTTTTGGAGAATGTAGGGAAGTATGAAACAATGCGATCCCTTTGGATGTCATCCTGTGATGTTACCCAAGGGGGTTGCAAGGCACTCGCTGCAAAGATGCCAAGATTAAACGTTGAAGTTATAAACGAGAGGGATGAAAGTGACGAGATGGTGGAAAATCCTAGTGACACGCACAGAGTGGAAAAGATGTATGTGTATCGAACTCTGACAGGGCCAAGGGACGATGCACCAGATTTTGTCTGGACATTTTAGAGTTCCCCAACTCTCAGCATGAGTATTAGTAGTAGCCCATAAGGTAATCTAGTTATGATTGTAATATTTTTCTTTTCCTATTTCCTCTAGTGTCATCACTACCTGAATCGTGTTTGTAGATTGAAGTTAGGCAGGATGAACACTTGTAGATTTTGCTTTCTCGATAAGTGACTTGTTGCTTGTAATGTTTAAGTTTAGAACCCTATTTGGCAGTATCAGTTAAATCTTCATCACAAAAATGCATCCTTTGTTAGAGGCTTTGCCTATTCAGAATAAGATTGAGCAAACACTAAAGTATTATCAGGTATTGGTAGGTAGATCATGAAGTTGTCGTGGCATGGTAAAAACTAAAAAAGATGTTGGAGGCCTTGGCTGTGTGATTGAACATGCAGCCAGCCTTAACTACATCAATGGGCTACTGTTATGTGGTCTTCTGGCTCTCAATTGACTTTGGCATTTCAGCATTGCAGCAGGCATAGAAAAACTGGAGGTGCCTCATTCCAGGATAAGCTTGGCACATGGAGTGTCTTTTCTTTTCTGCGGTATGTTCGAAGCCCATCATTCCTGCTATTACTACTTTTTTGTGTTGGGTCGCAGTTACTTGGCCTTTTGTTGCTTGCTGTGCTGTGTGCTGGACGAGGTATTATTTCTCAGACCTGAACACTCAGTTTTTTTTTTAAATTAATTTTTGTTTGTGTCAATTGAATAATTAAAAAACTTGCATATAAAAAACATTAGAAGATGAGACAAGCTAATTTTGTATGGGCATTTACTTATAGTTTTTTTTATACGAAATCATTCATTAATTCTCTTTTCATTTGGAAGTATTGTATACATCTATAATTTTGATAGTATTTCAGTTTGAATCCGACTGTAAAACCTAAAGTTTGATCAAATCACACATTACAATAAACTAAGTCTTCTAATTCCTTAACATCTAATATCTTAAGAGAATCAACAAATTCTAACCCACACGTTTAGAATGTGAGCCTTTTGAAACATTGAACATTTTTTATGTAAAAACATTATATTTAAAATAAAAAATATGGGTCATTCTGTGTCGACTATTATATATTGGAGCTTATGTAAAAGTTAACTTTGAAATCAATTTGTATGAGTGTTTATTTATGCACTAAGATGTTTTAGAAAGCTTAAAGTAGGAGGATTAATTAATACATAAATTTATTATAAATATCATAACCTTTTATTTTTAGCAAATCTAACATCACATTAGGCTTCATATTAAAATCTAACTTAGGACAATATTCCATCTTTTTTCTAAAACAATGATTAGTATATTGTCACACTTAAGTTTATTCTTTTAATCTACGCGAATAAAATAAATTGTCACTAATACTTTATACGCATATCAGTTTAACTATTAACCCTTTCTTCTTCTCATCTCCATTACAATATTAACATCAACTAATTCACTTAAGTTGAACATCATTAATGTTGTCCCTAAATTCATCCATGCTTAAAGATTAAACAAAATCTCATTAATTCCAATTACTCAAAACCTAGTCATTATCCACAGTAGCATTCAAGCCCATGCAAGTGCAAGTTTCAGATGGTGATCACAGATCAAGCTTTGAGCACATGGAAGAATCCTCAGCCCAAACAGCAAAGAAAATGGACAAAGTTAGCCAAACAAGCAATAAGAGTTATTGATGAACACGATCCACAAATTTTTATTTGATAGTCCATAATATTTGTTCATAAATATTAAAGAATCCATGATATTTATTCATTTAGTCTAATGAGTTATTCAAAATTCTTCATTTAAATAACCTGGTGTATATTAAAGTGAATGAACATTATCAAATAAAATACCAAATTTATTCATTTACAATTGTAATTCTTTCTCTAAGCCGTAGAATATGCACTAGTTTATTTGCGGCTGGTTTGTGATGCATTGACAAAGACAAAGAACGGCATACCACTGATCTCCTCATTATTAGTTAGCATTTGATTCCAGAATTTAAACTCTTTCAGGAATTCAATTTTGCCATTTCACGGAGGAAGCAAGAGAACAAAAATGACAGACGAGAGGAAGGAGGACAAAAACAAAAGGAATTTTTGCAGCGACTGTTCATACTCAGTCTTACATGTTTTCTTACGCATCTCGCCAACCGATAACAGTACACATGATCCTGTTACAGTTTTGGTTCTAACACAATTTTGGAGTTGTTTCAAATGATCATTCTATTGGATTCGGAACGACAACATTCTGAAGAAAGAGTTCAATCGACTCCAGAACTTGAGAATACTGACCAACGCTCCACGGATAGCGTAAGGTTTGGTGAAAACTTGTGCAACTACGGCAACTTCTGATTTCTGATATATATGTCTTATATAAAATGTGTTCGATGAGTGAATACGCATGGGCTGGTTCTGTTTCTCGAGGCAAAGACCGATGGATGGATCATTGGTTTAAGGGAACAATGTGGTAGATTTCTGATACCTTTTCTCCCTCTTCCTCTGCTGTGCAGGAGAAGGGAAAGAAAGAGGGTTTACTTTCTGCGCTCTGTGTAGATTCCTTTCTGCCAGCCAGCCAGCCAGCCAGCCAGCCCGAGGCGAGGTTCTTGTCTGAGCCACTTGAACTTTACCATTCCACTTTATTCCCTCCTCTTCTTCCACTCGACTTCAAAAATTCCATGGTTGGTCGATTAATTACCCTTACCCTCAGGCAGGCAGGCAGGCAGGCAGGCAGCAGCAATTCAATGTGTTCTGCGTATTAGTACTGTTAACGCAAGAAAATAATCAAAGGAGAAACTGTGGCAGTTGTTGCAGACAGACCGAGCGTGGTGATCTCGGAAAGGTGATGGACATTAGCAGAAGGGAAAGCTTTTATTCTGATGTTTTTGTTGGGGAAAAGGATTGGTTGATGCTCCATTGAGGAGGATGAAACTAAGAAGACTTGAAGCATAAGATGTTGCAGAAATCAGTTTGATTTGGAGAAACAGTACTGGACGCGGAATAAAAGTTGGATCTTTTTTTTCTCGTTGGATCGATCCAAAGTACAAGAGGAAGAGTCGCGTTTGAAGAAGCGAGTGCTTCAGACGTTGCCGTGGCGGCCGAGCTTGAGGAGGCGGCCGCTGCACTTGGGGCAGGAGTCGTCGCTCTTGGGGACCATGAAGTACATGAAGCAGGACCGACATCCGGCGGAGACGAGAGGCTCGGCGGCGGTCGCCCGGGAAGGGGAGGAGGAGGAGATGGAGGTGAGACAGGAGTTGGCGGTGCTGTCGCTGCTGTCCTCGTTGTCGTTTCTGCTGCCGCCGCCGCTGGCGACGCCGGAGAAGCTGTCGGAGGAGGAGGAGGAGGCGTCTTCTTCCTCAGAATGATAGCTCGACGAGTAGGCGGCGGCGACAGCGGCTCGGGGGTCTTTGCTCGTCCTGGTTCCGGTCTCCCGGTTGAAGTAGTACACTTCCCCTGTCTGCCACAATGCACAAAAGGAACGATTTTGACGCCGGAAATGGTTCGAAAACACGATTTTGGAGACGGATTCGGTGCATTTATAATCAATGATTGACGAAAGAAGGAAAGCATTTAAGGAGGTGGGGACGTCTACCTGCATGTCGAGACACTGCTCCCAGTGGAAAGGCAGCGCCGTCTCCGAGTTGAGCTCCACGGAGACGCTTTCTGGACTGCCGCCGACGAGATGCGCCGCCGGCGAACGTAGACCTCGGTCCCTCCCCACCGTGCAGCTCCGAAGCAAAGCCGCAATCATCTCAATGTTGGGAGCCGTCATCGAGAGAAAAAGCGAGAGACGATCGAAAAGGAGGAAAAGCAGATCGAGTAACTAAGGAAGGAGACTTTGGGAATGGTTTGGGAAGGAAAAGAAAACATCCATGGAAGGAAGAAGGAAGCAGTAGATGGAGGTGCACTGTTAACGCAACATTCCCAAGATATATACGACATCCTTCGTCCAAATTAATCTCTAGCCAATTAGTTTGCATAACATCTCAAACTCTGACGCTTTGTATCGAAATCAATAAAAAAAACAATGAAATCAAAAGAAAGTAGGGAGGAAGGTGTTAATTTAGGAGATGTTGGAAGGAGATAGAGACAAGAAAGGTGTTGGCCACTTTGTCTTCATCTGTTTGTCCGCGGTATATAAAAAGTACACTTCTTCTCCAAGATCACGCAGGGATTCATCGTTTCATTAGTTTTTTTTTTTTTCAAATTATGTACAAAAAAAATTTAGTTTGCAATTTACGTGATACATTTTGAACATAATTTATATGCACTTGCTATTTTAGGAATATTCATTCTTATTGAAATTGAAATTTTGATATTTTTAATTATTTTTAGATAAAATAAAAATGGATTTATCATAGTGAACGTTCTTATTTAAAAAAAAATGCATTTACTTTTCAAAAATACTCTTACTTTCCATGCTGTTGTATTAGATTAATTACTTATAATATGAAAATTTTAATTATTTTTTAATAAAAATTATGGTATATAAAATATTATTCATTACAAACTTAGTCAAAATTATTTAAACTTTATTAAAATCATTTTAAGTTGTCAACTTAAAAACATGGGTAGAAATTATTAAATAAGTACTATACAATTATAATTAAATCTTATATTTTCAGACCGTAAATTTTAAATTTTAAATACTATTATATCAAAATAATTTCACCAACTTATTTAAATTTTATTAAAATCATTTAAAATAATTATAAAATTACGAAATACTGCTACAATAGTGCAGCGGTATTGTATAAACTATTATATATTGGAGTAACTATCAAATAGTTGGTATATATATAGTAATTAGTCATAATTATTATAATAATATTAAAAATAAAGATATTTTTTAAAAATAAGACGTTCTTTTTGATTTATTTGGAAAAAACAGTATATGAAGATTAGATAAATCCCCTCTAATTTTTACCCTTGTTTTATTATTATATCATACTGACAAGGTGAATTTTTAAAACTTGACCTAATCCGCGGAGTACCTCCGTCCTGCATTTGCAATTTTGGATGTACTCAACAAAAGAGATGGGACATTTAGCCTTATTACTTTGGGGGCATATGTGGTTTTGCCACCACATGTGATTTAATATAAATTAATCTATTTTTTAAAAAAAATTAATGTAAAATTATTTTATTTTCCGATTACAACTATTTTTATTTATTTTTGTTCATACTTCTAATATAAAAATAAATTTAAAAAACAAAAAATTATTTCAACATTTTTATATTTTGTATATTACACAAAATAAGTTACCTATTTTCGAATGACCAAATGATATTCCTTGTCATTTTCTTTTTCATACGATCCCATTCATTTTTACTATTGGTCTGAATAAAACAAACTCCAAATCATTATATTTTTTCATTAAAAAGACTTAATCTCTCAACCCTCCTCCTTCATCTTCGTCGCAATGAGTTCACCTCTACCCAACGATGCAAAAAAACACGACAAAGTCGGTGATAGTATGAGATCAAAGTTAAATTTTTAGATCGATTTGCAGTGGGCTCTGAGAATCAGTGGTGTTTTTTATAGAGATTTGGAAGAGAGCGGACGACATAGAAGTCGCGGCGAGTGTCAAGGATATCGAGCCATACCTTGGTCTACCAGGCTTCGATGTGTAGGAGAAGCCTGTCACGAAGGCCAGAAAATAAGCGCTTCCAGAGAATAAGATTGCCTTTATCGATTTTTCACTAGAAGTACCCCAAGGTAATTTTGATGTGATCAACCAAGTCAAGCTATATTCTTATCGTGTTTGATCCCTGTGTCTAAGTGTGTAGGAGTTTAGAAGTGCAGGAAGTCGAGAAGAAGACACAACGGACTAGAAGGATGGCAAGGGAAGAGAGCCGACGGGCTCGGTGAATCCGAGGGATGTGGATGTCTGTAGAAAAGTACACCAGTGGAGCGAGAAGGACGCATATGACATCCAAGGGACGAGAAGTCGGGAGGAAGTCTGTTTGAGGGAAAGGCAACAGTCAGATTCGAGTGAGCTTAACTTTGGTTGGCCGGGAATCACCCAATTAAGCGGACGAAAAGAGAAAAAAAGTCAACTCTAAAGTTGACTTTGAAAATTGCAAGGTTCAAGACGTCTCAGGTCTCTTTGAAGGAGCCTTGGATGTGTAGGATTTATATGTGCAAAAAAGGGAACTAAGGTGCCTCAATTGTGAACTAAGACGTTTCAGTTGTAAACTAAAGCATCACAGTTGTAGAATTATTAAAGGTGACTGTTGCTTGTGTAGATAAAATTATATCCAACTGAGGTGTCTCAAGTCTCATTTGAGACGCTTCAAGTCCACGTCAGCATAATGTTCACTTTGGTTTTCGGGCTATAAATAACCCACAAAAACTAGGATTAAAGATCAATAACTGTACTCAATATTTCTAGTCTTTTTCTGTGCTTCTCTAAGAGTGTAAGAGACTTCTCCGCCTATAATAAAAGGAGATTCATTCTAGTACGCTTTCACTACCTTGGATTAGCAACCACCCTGGTTGCAATCAAGTAAATCGTAGCCTTGCCCTTTTAGTTGTTGTTAATTGTTTATGTTTTTAATTGACTGCTAAAATTAATTTTTATCTTTGTAAAATTTGCAAAAGATCAAAATATTCATTGTAGGGCAATTCACCCCCCCCCCCTTTTGCAGGCCTACCAATGGTCTTACAAGTGGTATTAGAGCTGGTTTGCTTTTGAAGGATAACCGCTTGATAAAGCAACAAGAAGATGGTCAGATCCAGCATTCACCCGCCGAAGTTCAAGGGAGACTTCGCCATATGGAAAAAATGATGGAGGTATTTTTTAGGACTGTTTTTGAGATTTTACTATCTATCAAATATGGCTTTGCAACACCCAAAGATGCAAATGAAGATGACAAGGAGCAGTTATGGAACAAAAAGGAGCAAGCTGAATCAGTAGCCAATAGAAAGGTTGAATTCCACCTGCTAACAGTACTACCACCTCAAGAAGTCAATTGCATCTGCAGCTATCGCTCAGCAAAAGAACTGTAGGAAAAATTCCTAGAACTTCATGAAGGGACGTCGGAAGCTAAGTTGGCAAGAAGAGATATTCTCCGGACCAGCTAACCAATCTCCGAATGAAGGAAGGCGAAACTGTGGTTGAGCTTTATGCAAAGATCAAGGAATTAATCTCCGAACTCACCAACTTTGGCGAATTAGTAACAAATCGTAACTCAATCTAATACGCCCTCAACACCTTCCCAAGAACCCATGAGTGGACTTCAATAGTAGGTGTCTACTATATCTTGAAGGACATGGAGATAAGTTGTCACGCCCCGAGACCTAGGAGCCGCTGGTCCAATATAAAATCGGGAAGCACCTCCCCTGTCCGGCGGACAATTTACACATACAAACAACACACGCAATAATAATTTGGCCTCAGGCCTCAAAATCAAGACATAACATAACCATAACGCAAAGTAAATCATACCTGACTGCGGACCGGTCCGACTTACAACAACATAACAAACACATAGTCCATCAGAGGACTCAAAAATACAATACCAAGACAAAGAAAACGCGATAAATGTGTATGTCAATCCAAACCAAATAATAATATGTAAAGAAAACGTAAACACACGGAAGCACCCATCACTGAAGTCGTAGGGACCTGGGACTGGCAACTGGGGCTCCTCCGGCGACCAATCATCCTGAAAATAAAAATATATGCAACGGTGGTGAGTCCAAATAAACTCAGCAGATACCAGATACATATATGCACAGCAAACTATATATAACAATAAGAATCACGCTGATACAGTCTCGAATATAGAGGATAAAGCATATCTAAAGACTAAGGGTGAAATACATACCAGAGTCTGTCTATCCTGTAGGTAGGTGTAATCAATCCTCTATATAACCTCAAAAATAATACACAATCCAAATGTGTAGGTCACCTGTAAGTGTATATCAAATATATACCACACTCAAACACAATAAGCACCAACAAAGGTACAATGCATCCCAATCACATAGTACAACGATCTGTTCTGTACGCACCTCAGCCACCACCGGACCGGCGGTCGGGTGAACAGGAAACAGATAAGCCAACCACTCATGGTTGCATAAAGAGGCCAAACACTTGTGGCGTACAACCTATAAAGCCCAACACTCGAGGCTATGCAAATACGATGCCCAGCACCTGTGGCAATGCAATATGTAGCCCAGCACCTGTGGCTATGCAAGTATGATGCCCAGCACCTGTGGCAATGCAAATATGACGCCTAGCACCTGTGGCGGATGCAATATGTAGCCCAGCACCTGTGGCTATGCAAATATGATGCCCAGCACATGTGGCAATGCAATCATGACGCCTAGCACCTGTGGCGGATGCAAATGTGTAGCCATGACTGGAGACGGGCTCAGACCTCAGGGGAGCCGATGGTCTCCATCACGATAATAGCATCGTGCTAATAGCTCAATCAATACAGGAAACCTGGTTGTGCGACGGGCTCAGACCCTAGGGGAGTCAATAATCGCCAGTATACACTCATACAGAGCCTACAGCTCAGTATACAACCTAGAGGGTAAAGTATGATAACGACACCCACCTCACTAATCAGATCCTCAACCATATGCCGGTAGAAAAGGTATAGGTCTAACACATGTATCCAAATCTAACCATTCTATCCTAGGTATCCATGCAAGGTATATCTAGGAATCAATCCAACCACATATCGGTGGGAAAGGTATAGGTCTAACGTATGTATCCAGATCTAACCATTCTATCCTAGGTATCCATGCAAGGTATATCTAGGAATCAATCCAACCACACATCGGTGGGAAAGGTATAGGTCTAACGCATATATCCAGATCTAACCATTCAACCCTAGGTATCCATGCAAGGTATATCTAGGAATCAATCCAACCACACATCGGTGGGAAAGGTATAGGTCTAACGCATGTATCCAGATCTAACCATTCTACCCTAGGTATCCATGCAAGGTATATCTAGGAATCAATCCAACCACACATCGGTGGGAAAGGTATAGGTCTAACGTATGTTCCAGATCTAACCATTCTACCCTAGGTATCCATGCAAGGTATATCTAGGAATCAATCCAACTACACATACCAAGTGACCTATTGCTGTATCTCAGCACATATGTACGCATGGCAAATATCGAGACTGTATGGAACTAAACAGGAGTCATCTAAACAACATATATCAGATCATAATACACAAAGGCAGGTACAGCGTATAAACTTACTATTATCTATAGCAAACTATGCATAATAGTAAGACAATATCTAAAAAGATAAGTCAGGGGTACCCGCCTTCAGTGTGAAGTCTGTGTCCAAGAAAGAACCTCCCGTTCAAAAGTCCAAAAGCAACTCAGTGTCCTGTATCAATATATGTTATTTAGCTAGTTACATATAAAATGAATAGCTAAATCTAATCCTAACTTTACTGTAGATTGGATAATGAACCAATCCCTAACCCAAAACCTAGCAAACCAGGTAGCTCCAAGACACATCAACAAACAGAATCCCTAACAAGAACTCACGGCCATCAACCGAATCCTAGTAGCAATCCTGATCACAGCTTTGACCTTATAGATCATGAACAAACTCTGCAAGATCAACATCCAATAATCCAAATGAATGCTACCTGGCTATCCATTCAAATGGATCAGTTCCTACCCAATCACGTTCCAAATGGTTTAATACAAACACTCAAAGTATGAGAAGGATCAACGAGTCAAATGTTCATAGAACTAAGCTAACTCTTCAATCCAAAAACACAGATCAAATCCAAACATAAAGATCACGACAACACAAGAATCAAACAGAGTCAGCCTCCATTCCATTTAAATTTGTCAATAGCATATCACACTGCAAAACCCACTGAAACATTATCAAAACCAAACCCTAGGTTCATGCTTAGCAACCACTCTCGCAGATCAATGGAACACCATCAAGGCCAAACACAACTCGACAACTTCACAGACACAAATCATAGATCCAGAAATCTATTAATCTAATTTCCTCAAGGAATAGAACCCAAATCAGAGAACACAAATCTATCTGATCCAAATCCAAAAACCAATTCAGGAAAACCAAATCTCACCTGGTGAAGCAAATGGCGTTGACTCGCTGTGATCAGTCACGGCAAGTGACACCACAGCAAGAAGTCCCTCCCGATCTGCGTAGATGATATCTCAAACCCGTGCCGCCGCCGCCGACAACAGAAAGCTGAAGAGGGCGCTACCGCGGCATCTGATTGCTCGCGCGAGGGCTGAGAGAAGTCGACACTGTCGCCGTTGCTCGCATGGAAGAACGCGACGCCACCAACTTGCTCGCGGAGACTGGAACCCGCAGATGAGATACGCCCTCGATCGGACGAAGAGAGCGGAAGGAAAGGAGTCGGCGCGTTGGCGTCGGTTAGGGCACGGAATGGAAGAGGAGGGGTTTCGGGTGCTGCTCGCTGCGGCGGAAAAATAAAAGGAAATAGAGATTTATTGCTTGCATATTTGCACTTTAGTCCAAACATTTTGGACTTTACAGTTCCGCCCCTAACTTTGGAATTTTAGCAAACATCCCCTCTTGAGTTTAGGTTTAATCACATTTAACTCTCAAAACTTAAGTTTCAAGCGATTTAACCTTCAAATTTCAATTTGGTCGTGAAAACCCTAAATCTTCTTCCGAAAAATTTTCTGGATCGCGTTAACAGTGTCGGATTTAACATCCTCCCCCACTAATAAAAATTTGGTTCCCAAATTTCATCTTTCCTCACACTGCAATTGCCAATATCTCGTATGCAGTAAACAACCTACTACTCTGTTCAATCAGCTCAACAACTGAATGAACCTGTAGGTAACCTAGGGGAATAAGTGGGGATGTTGTGCTTGAATCTTCCATCCAAGCTCCCAAATTCCATACTAAAGATCATTTATCCACCCAATGATAACAAGTCCGACAGGTCGATATCCACTAATAGAATCCTCAAAATGCAACATAACATAGAGATTCATCAATCTCTATCCCCCTCTCAACACTTTAACGGGTCGTACATCCCGACGTACCATCGAGATTATCCAACCACGAACACTCAATCTATGAGTCAAAATCTCTCATAAAATCGCGTAGCAACGAGCGAGTTGACCAACATCGCCTCAACAAACCATCCCATCAAGTAGAAACTGATTCAACTCATAATAGAGACACGCTATCTGAGAGTATCTCAATAATCACGAAGTGATTTTTATCCTGAAGTCATCCTCGCATTTCCACCAATGTGGTCTAGCCTCGTAAGTGATTCGCCTTAGCACAAATCATAAGTTCGAAATTACCTCCTTGGTTATCCCACCAAGTACCAACGGTAACCTATAAGTGTCAAGTAGTCAGCTTTACACTTTTCTGTATCGGCTCAAGTCACCTATCAATATATACCCACAACACCTATCCCGTGTTAATGCTGGACGGAAACTAAACATTCGTTTCCTAAGGTAGCAGCCCATAGAATCCAGTAGACTCCATTGTCTCTGTTTGACAGCCAGTATCTCGCCAACTGCTAGGTACACTACCCCATGATCTAATCGTAAATACCCACTAGATCCCATCCCAATGTATCCGTGCCAAGCAGTAAAGAGGACTATCAACATTTATCCCTACTTAAGTAGAAAAATGCATGAACGAACATCATACCGCGAAAGGCTGATCCACCGGTCTGCGGTGCCTCCTCTCGGGTAGCCGCATATACTCGTCCCGTCTCGGTACCTGATGGTGGCATCCTCGGAACTGGCTGGGATGGAAACACAGGGGCTGCAACAAACTGCTGCGGCTGGTGTACCAAATAAGTCGCGGCTAACTGCAGTGGCTGATGCGTCAGATGCATCTGACCATAACCGCCGGTCGCAGAAGGCTGGGGTGCTACCAAAGTGGGGGTCTGATGAAAGCCATGCATACAACAGATGTGTGCCGGTGGGGGAGCTATCTGCTCCTGCCGTGAACAAGTCTGAGTTCGCTGACCTCCTCTCTGCGATCTCAATGATCTAGGGCGACACCTCTGAGTGCTGGCCTCTGCCGATGGATGCGTCGCCCTCTGATCACACTCTCGGCTCTGATGCCCCGGGAGTTTACAGGAGTAGCACACGTTCTGTCCAATGGGACATTCTGATGTACCATGATCCCTGGCTCCACACTGAAAACAATGAAACATAGTACCATCGCTCCTCTGGTTCTGCTGCGATGATCTGGAAGGTCCTGCTGATGAGCGCCCATCCTTGGGAGGTCGAGCAGCTGCCCCAGAATTTCCCTGCACATCATGGTCCCTATGGGTCCTCTTTTGTCCTGCATACAACTGCTCCTGGTCTGATAGTGTATCATGATCCGACTGTCTATCACCATACACTTGTTTATGTTCCATCTCGATCAGGAGTGCTCTGTCTAATGCCTCGCGGTAGGAGGTCGTACCAAACCCGGCTAGCTGAAGCCGAATATAACCGGCTAATCCCTGGATGAACTGAAGCATCCTCTCTCTATCGTGTGCCACCAACTGGGGGCAATACTCAGCTAGACGGCTGAACTCCGCATTATATTCCATGACCGTGCGCTTTCCTTGCTTGAGACTTAGAAATTCCTGACGCCGAGCCATCTGATATGCAACGGGGAAGTACTGACTCTCGAATGCCTCACGGAAAGCTGTCCAGGTGATGTGCTGCTCACCAATGACCGTGCGCTGAGTGGCCCACCAAGTAGTCGCCCTATCACGCAAATGGTAGGCAGCCAGTTCTGCCTTCTCCCACTCTGAACAGGCCATATAGTAAAACGTACCCTCCAAGGTCTCGATCCAAGAACGAGCAACCCGAGGGTCAGGTCCTCCATGGAACAGTGTAAATCGGCCTTTCACCGACTCCGCCAATGCTGGTATCCGTGCTCTAGCCCTAGCCCAGTCCCCAGAAACGATAGGATCCACCAGTGGAGCTGCAGCAGATACTGAAACGGATGTTGTAATAGGGATCGTGGGAAATCCCGGAACCGAAACTGCGGGTGGAGCTGGGTGAACTGGTAGAGCAGGCGCTACTGGGGGTACAGCGAAATACACAGTAGGGGGTACAACTGGTGGTACCACTGGATGCACAGATGTAGGACTCCTAGGGGTGTAGGCACTGCTGAATGCACCGATGGGGGTACAACAGATGGTACCGCTGGTGGTATCGCTGGATATGCCGCTGTAGGCTCTACTGAACACCCCAAGGTGGGTACCACAGATGGTATCGCTGAATATAACGAGGTAGGTACGGCTGGTGGTACCACTGGATATGCCGGTGTAGGCACTGCTGAACACCCCAAAGTGGGTACCACAGATGGTATCGCTGGATACACCGGAACAGGTATCGTTGGTGGTACCAGAGAATAGGCATTAGTAGATACTGCTGATGATACCATGGACCCACAGGGGTTGGTACAGCTGGCGGAACAGTGGGAACCGCTGATACCAATGAAACTGAGACTCTCGAAATACTCGGGAGAGTTTGACCATGACTAACGGGCTCTATCCCAGTCGGTCTCTCTAGTGACTCTGTCGCCTGAGACCCGGATGTCCGCCCACTTGGTCGCCCTGGACCACGTCTCGGTGCGGGAGCAAATTTACTCCGAGTCATACCTGTTACATCATTGCCCAATATTACAAATAATACAAGGCAACTAAACATACCATATCATACCATTGTCGTCCGGAGATGTCCCGTCGCCGCCAAGTCCCAAAGTCCAAACTCGTCGAAAAACGACTCCGAAAATCCATAATGTACTCGGGTATATCATCAAACCCGAGCTCCGATACCTACCGAATCGGTATCAGATACAACTCCGAAAATCCACAAGTCCCAAAGGTATCCCGCAACCTGGGCTCTGATACCAAAATAAATTGTCACGCCCCGAGACCCAGGAGCCGCTGGTCCAATATAAAATCGGACAGCACCTCCCCTGTCCGGCGGACAATTTACACATACAAACAACACACGCAATAATAATTTGGCCTCAGGCCTCAAAATCAAGACATAACATAACCATAACGCAAAGTAAATCATACCTGACTGCGGACCGGTCCGACTTACAACAAAACAACAAACACATAGTCCATCAGAGGACTCAAAAATACAATACCAAGACAAACGAAACGCAATACAAGTGCGACGACATAAAACAATTACAAACCAAATAATACGATGACAAAGAACATAACTACGCGGAAGCACCCATCACTGGAGTCGTAGGGACCTGGGACTGGCAACTGGGGCTCCTCCGGCGACCAATCATCCTGGAAACAAAAATATAGGCAACGGTGGTGAGTCCAAATAAACTCAGCGGATACCAGAAACATATATGCACAGCAAGCTATATATAACAATAAGAATCACGCTGATACAGTCTCGAATATAGAGGATAAAGCATATCTAAAGACTAAGGGTGAAATACATACCAGAGTCTGTCTATCCTGTAGGTAGGTGTAATCAATCCTCTATATAACCTCAAAAATAGTACACAATCCAAATGTGTAGGTCACCTGTAAGTGTATATCAAACATATACCACACTCAAACACAATAAGCACCAACAAAGGTACAATGCATCCCAATCACATAGTACAACGATCTGTTCTGTACACACCTCAGCCACCACCGGACCGGCGGTCGGGTGAACAGGAAACAGGTACGCCAACCACTCATGGTTGCATAAAGAAGCCAAACACTTGTGGCGTACAACCTATAAAGCCCAACACTCGGGGCTATGCAAATACGATGCCCAGCACCTGTGGCAATGCAATATGTAGCCCAACACCTGTGGCTATGCAAATATGACGCCTAGCACCTGTGGCGGATGCAATATGTAGCCCAGCACCTGTGGCTATGCAAGTATGATGCCCAGCACCTGTGGCAATGCAATCATGACGCCTAGCACCTGTGGCGGATGCAATATGTAGCCCAGCACCTGTGGCTATGCAAATATGATGCCCAGCACCTGTGGCAATGCAATCATGACGCCTAGCACCTGTGGCGGATGCAAATGTGTAGCCATGACTGGAGACGGGCTCAGACCTCAGGGGAGCCGATGATCTCCATCACGATAATAGCATCGTGCTAATAGCTCAATCAATACAGGAAACCTGGTTGTGCGACGGCTCAGACCCTAGGGGAGCCGATAATCGCCAGTATACACTCATACAGAGCCTACAGCTCAGTATACAACCTAGAGGGTAAAGTATGATAACGACACCCACCTCACTAATCAGATCCTCAACCATATGCCGGTAGAAAAGGTATAGGTCTAACACATGTATCCAAATCTAACCATTCTATCCTAGGTATCCATGCAAGGTATATCTAGGAATCAATCCAACCACACATCGGTGGGAAAGGTATAGGTCTAACGCATGTATCCAGATCTAACCATTCTACCCTAGGTATCCATGCAAGGTATATCTAGGAATCAATCCAACCACACATCGGTGGGAAAGGTATAGGTCTAACGTATGTATCCAGATCTAACCATTCTACCCTAGGTATCCATGCAAGGTATATCTAGGAATCAATCCAACCACACATCGGTGGGAAAGGTATAGGTCTAACGTATGTATCCAGATCTAACCATTCTACCCTAGGTATCCATGCAAGGTATATCTAGGAATCAATCCAACTACACATACAAAGTGACCTATTGCTGTATCTCAGCACATATGTACGCATGGCAAATATCGAGACTGTATGGAACTAAACAGGAGTCATCTAAACAACATATATCAGATCATAATACACAAAGGCAGGTACAGCGTATAAACTTACTATTATCTATAGCAAACTATGCATAATAGTAAGACAATATCTAAAAAGATAAGTCAGGGGTACCCGCCTCAAAATAGGAGTCCGTATCAAATGAGAACCTCCGTCCAAGAAGTCCACCGCAAATCACTCAGTGTCCTGCATCCATAAATCATAGCATAAGCCATCGATACAAATGAGGCTAACTAGACTAGACACCAAGTCGTATAACCCAACCTGATCAAAGTGTGGTTTACTCCAATACTGAACCACACAATTAAGCTAACCCTAAGTTAATTAGAATTAGCCTTAGTTAAGGATCAACCTCCGAGTTAATCCCAGACTCTCATCCTAACCCAATAAGATCCAAGTTCAAAAAGGAAAACTTGAATCTAAGCTAACTTGGATTAGGTTACATTACACCCATCCTAAACCACAACCAACCCATCCAACTAAGAACCCGAATAGGAACAGAATTCCAAGACCAACCATAGGATACAATCTCCCACACAAATCAACAGCAAAGGCAATTCACCCATATTGCTATGGAAGAGCATTTTCCCCAAACAAACCTTACTCATAGAAGCAATGGGAACAAAACCAGCTTATAACAATAAGAATCCAAAACCTAAAACCAAAACCAATCTCCAAATGGAGCTCACGGCAGAGCACAAGGAAGCATCCCAAACCTAAATCTATATCAGATGAAAACACCACTGAACACATCCGAATTCGATTGTGAGAAGTATTTCTGATTACCATGCACAGATCTAACCAAATCTGGAACGCTAGGGTTCAAGAAATCAACTAATATGAAATCTAAAACCAAGCTCAAAATCTCCATCATCAATTCAGCGACACTTACCTGAGCTCGGCAGGTCTCCACAGCATTCACTCCACCTGATTGCCACTTGGAAAACAACAATCGACCACACGACATAGATCCAACTTTCTGAGCCACATACACCGATCAAAACCAACAACATCAACACTGAACAAAGACCAAATCAACACAAATCCATCTGATCCAAATCCAAATACAACCCATTCAAACAAACCAAATCTCACCTGGTGAAACAAAAGAGCGTTGACTCGCTGTGATCAGCCACGGCAAGATTCCACCACAGCAAGCAATCCCTCCCGATCTTGCGTAGATGACTATCTCAAACCCGTGCCGCCGCCGCCGACAACAGAAAGCTGAAGAGGGCGCTACCGCGGCATCTGATTGCTCGCGTGAGGGCTGAGAGAAGTCGACACTGTCGCCGTTGCTCGCATGGAAGAACGCGACGCCACCAACTTGCTCGCGTGAGACTGGAACCCGCAGATGAGATACGCCCTCGATCGGACGAAGAGAGCGGAAGGAAAGGAGTCGGCGCGTTGGCGTCGGTTAGGGCACGGAATGGAAGAGGAGGGGTTTCGGGTGCTGCTCGGCTGCGGCGGAAAAATAAAAGGAAATAGAGATTTATTGCTTGGCATATTTGCACTTTAGTCCAAACATTTTGGACTTTACAGTTCCGCCCCTAACTTTGGAATTTTAGCAAACATCCCCTCTTGAGTTTAGGTTTAATCACATTTAAACTCTCAAAACTTAAGTTTCAAGGCGATTTAACCTTCAAATTTCAATTTGGGTCGTGAAAACCCTAAATCTTCTTCCGAAAAATTTTCTGGATCGCGTTAACAGTGTCGGATTTAACATTTACCCTCCATAGGTTTGACATTTTTTTCATTTTCAATATCATATCAAATAATTTTATAAGCGATTCAATGTCTTGGTTCCTTAAGTATTTTCATACCTCTATTGGGATATCTTCTAGTCCCGCGATTTTTTCATTTTGCATCCCTTTTAAAGATGATTCTACTTTTAAAGTTTAAATTCTATGATAAAAATTTAAATTTCTATACTCATTTGACCCACTTAAATTTCTTAAGTTAAGTTGGTCATCTAAACTATCATTAAAAAAGTTAATAAAAATATATCTTTCACCACTCTCTAATTTCTCCATCATTTATTAGTATCCTATTATATTCATCCTTAATATATCTTATTTGACTAAGATTTTTTGTTTTCCTCTCCCCTACTCTAACTATTCTATAAATGTTTTTTTCTCCTACTTTTATGTTTTAAGTTTCGATATAATCGTTCAAAAGTTTCTTTTTTTTGTTTCATTCGCTATTCGTTCACTAAGTACACTTTTGGCTGAGGCACAATAAAGCAGCACCCACCCAATCGACAACTCTTGATTGTTCTGTAATTAATTAAGATATGTCAGATTACACTAACAAACATCAAGGTCTACATTATAACAAACAGATTGACAATGCGAACCCACGCCGCGCGAACTGCTCGACCATGTCAAGCGACACGAGTTGTTCTCGTGTGCGGCTTCTCTGCAATCGCGCCGACGGTTGCGGCAGTGGCCGCGTGAAGGGACAACGCCGACAGACGCAGCTGGCTCATAAGCTGTTGGTCCTTCTAAAGCAAGCTAGATGCTATTAGAAGCACAACCATGCAAACACCTGAAAATTTTCCTCATGATAGTGGTCCTTCCCAATCGATCGATTGAACACTGTCGATCGATTGGCCAATTGATTGAGCAGACTTTTTGCGAGAAATAGTAGTCTGCCGAATCGATTGACCGATCGATCGAACACTTCAATCAATTGGGCAGATTTTTCGCGAAAAATAGAAGGTCGCCGAATCGATTGGTCGATGGAATGAACACTATTAATCGATTGCCATGAGTTTCGCGAGAAACAGAAGCCTGCCGAATCGATTGGCCGATCGATTGAACACTTCAATTAATTGACCAATCGATTGGCATGAGTTTCGCATGAAACAGAAGCCTGCCGATCGATGCCGATCATGAACACTCAATTAATTACCAATCGATTGCATGATTCGCATGAAACAGAAGCTGCCGAATCGATCGATGATTGAACACTGTCAATCGATCGATTGAATGAGTTTGGAAGGAACAAAAATATTCCGCCTAGGAGCTGGGTGGCGGGTGACCGCCTGCGTACCGCCTAGCGTTTTTTAGAACATTGTCACCTAGCAATACAATCAAGGCCAGTAGTGGATTCAGCTGCTGGACAACTTGGTCCCTTATCTTGATAGTTTTTGAAGTATTAACAATTTAGTCTTCTTAAATTGGCAGAAATTGGTTGGCTTTATGCATTTTGGTTGTAAGAATAAGTCTCCTTTTGTACTTTTCTTTTTTTCCTTGTCCATTTTGGTTTGCAATGAATGATGTCAGTGATTGCCAATGTAACACTTGTGGGATTCTCATTTGTCATTGTTGCCTTATTCATTTATCGTTTACTCACTCTCTTTACAGCATTTGATCCTTTTAGCCCTTTGGAACCACAATCAAGGTCGTGAAGACTTATAAGTGATGCACTGATGTTAGAGGATGTGTCAATCATCATTGGCCCTGTTGGGACAGCTGAAACATAAACACATCGATAGTCTGTTAGCTCCTGGACTATTCGTCCAGGGTGCTAAAGTTTGGAATACTCTGTTTATCATTATGATGTGGGTTTGTAACTATACTCCATTAGTTTGTTGAGATAGACCAATGGTATTTAGTACGTACTGATTATTTTCTATAACTTATGCAACTTATCTAGTGATTGAACAAAGTTATCAGTTTTATTGTATATATCACAAAGTTGTGTTATATGTCAAAGCAAGAGCAATATCTACATTTGGTGGTACACTGATGGAGCTGCATCTAATTTTCCAGTAACTTGCATAGAAATGTTATTCATTTCAGATATCAATGCATTTCTTTCAGATATCATGCTCCATTGTTTCTCAATGTTCAACTTTCAATTAGTTAGCTTAGATATTAAACTGCTACTGATTGTTGTTTATATGTGTGCACTCTAACTTCATTCTAATCTTTAGAATTTCATGTTCGTTTTAAAACGATTGTAAACATAGAAGTTTGCAAAATGATGGGCAATTGCATATCATGAAGGCATCTAAAATTCACTGGCCAATGATTCATTTTGATGATTCCTAGATTGATATAGAATGCTAATTATGGATATTTGCCCCGTGAGACCAAATATTTCTTTCATAACCTAGTAGTAAATTTCATTCTATTTTAACTTGTATATACACAGACAGACTGTCTTGTTTTTCTTTTTGTCTTTTATGCTTGTTGATGTTAGACATTGTATTATTCATGCAAACATAAAGATCATATGTAGTTACCTTGTACTATCATTGTCTTGTTAACTAGCTCTATCTATATTCAGCAAAACTGAATATGAGGAAAGTGGATGAGTATAAATATTTGAAGCAGAGCAATCATTATACTATTGCTGGGGTTGATGATGCTGAAATGTTCCATCCTGTTATGGTACGTCATCAAAGAGTGCAGAACGCCACCTTGCCATTTTTAAGGAAAAGAAATTCTTGGTTAATACATCATAGATTATTGCAGAAAGCTATGGAGGTTGTCCATATCAGCAAAGAAGATCAAGAGTGTATTTGCTATGCTTGCTGCAGTCTTATGGTTGGGTAACATCTCTTTTACAGTGATTGATAATGAAAATCATGTTGAAGTTGTTGCAGATGAAGGTATAGTATTCTGATTCAAATGATTTAGTTGTCCAAATGTGTTTTGCTTGTCATTGGTAGATCATGGCACTTTTTATATGTTGATATAGAACTTCAATCTAGCTACTTTTCACGTATATTTTAGTCTGTTAATTTTGGTGCACATGGCAGTTAGTGAGTGCACTTTTGCTCTTGTGCTTTGCATACTGTTTATTAGGAACTGGCTTGTGAACCACAACAAGTTTGTTACTAATTGTTGTCAACATAGGTCCACTAATGACCTTTGTCAAGTTTTGATTTGAACATTTCTCCAGTTTGTATTCTTTCTCAATAGATTGATATATTTAACTTTTTTTTATTTCTGTGCTAATTGGTCTGAACCATTTAAGGTAGATACATCTGAATAAATAGTTTCTAGCTATCTCTTTAAGATAGAAGGCTAGTTGAACATTTACTACTATATGCTTTTTTCCACTCTAGCCTGCAGTCTTCACATGTTAGTCTTTCCTCTCAAACTAGTCCCATCTGAGATATGTTTTAGCAAGTACAGTGCTGATACAATAGTCTTAGCTATTAGACCCTGGTTATTTTTTGGATCATTTGTTAGGTTCTACTTAATAATCTATTTCATTGTAATTTATATTCCATTTCTGAATATCCAATACAATTCAACTGCACACACTGTTGCTAAGCTGATCGGGTGCACTATCTCTGCACTCAAGTTTATCCCTGTCAACACGCAAGATGAAGGTTGGCAATGATAACATTGTACAAAAACTTACACTTTCTCAGGTTTGTTATTTCTGCCCCTCAAGGTTTAACGTATGAACTATGTAGACGATCTTATTTGTACTTTTTTTCTGTTCCATAGGCAATTGATACAAGAGATGCCTTGGCAAAATCCATATATGCAAGTTTGTTTGAGTGGCTTGTCGAGCAGATTAATAAATCTCTTGGAATAGGCAAACGTCGCACTGGTAGATCCATCAACATTCTTGATATCTATGGATTTGAATCTTTCAATGTGATGGTCTTCTAAATCACTTATATCTTCTGCCTGCCGATTGGCTAAACATTCTACCTCATGACTGGTTTCTTTTCCTTTTTTTTTTTCCAGAAGAATAGTTTTGAACAATTTTGCATCATCTATGCTAATGAAAGGTTGCAACAACATTTTAATTGTCACTTGTTCAAGCTGGAACAAGAGGTACTTCTGATCTGATTGATAACTTGCATTTTATTGTGAAATTTACCTAACATCCAGGTAGCTAATAACCTCGTTTTGTGATTTCAAACAAGAGGTTTCTTGGTGCTCCGGTGGTGGAAACCTGTTGAGATTTTCCCCTCCAATGGTTGGTTGTGGTTCCTTTCCATCTTACCGGCAGTAGGAGGTGTTTGGTACAGCTTGGGTGGACGTCACCGGAGTAGGTGCTGCTGTGGAGACCTTTTCAGGAGTAAACCAGTGGTAAGAGATTTCATTAGAGGTGGGTGTTGAGTAAAGGTGCAGTTTGGTGCAGTTTTTTTGGCTTTCCGACGAAGTTTTGGAGTTTTCCAGCGATCTCCGGCCTGCTCCGACCATCTTCTCCGGCCAGGGGCAGCTGCTGCCCTCCCCCAACCAGGTGGCACGTGGTTGGTGGGTTTTGGGCGGCAATCCACTAAGGTGGATGGGAGTTGCATGCACGCAAAGGAAGTGTGATCTCATTGGGTGACTTGGGCGGCAATTTTGTTTTCCATTGGGGGACTTGGTGGTAGGTTTTCTCTCCCAAGAATGGTCAAGAAAAAGAGGTATATGAATGATTTTTTTGGTCAAAGACCCACTAGAAACGTGGCTGCCCAAGATGGGGTGGAGGGGCAGCCATCCAATGGGGATTTGGGGCCAGAACATGTGGCGAATGAGGTGGTTTTTGAAGCTGAGCATGAGCAAACTGCTAGGGAGGAACTTGAGGACGTGGAAACACATCAGCATCCTCAACAACAGGGTCATGCTGCTCCTCATGGTGAGAACGTGAGTGAACAGGCTGTTGGAGTTGCTGCCGGAGGTGCTGCCGGAAGAGGTCCTAGGCGTGACATCCCACAGAGGCAGAAGGGGAGTTGGGCAAGCCTTTTCAAGGACAACAGGAAGACCAAGGAAGCTATCTTGTTAGATCAATATGAAGCCAAAAGGAAAAGACTAGTTTTCAAGTATGATGACATTGAAGAAATGGATGAAACAATGAGTTTTTGTCTTGTTGGATGCTTCATGGGACAACACCCTGGAAGGGATGGTGTTCGCTTGATTGCAAATCGGGGGAAGGTTCGTTACAAGTTTTTCATGCATAAAAGTGGGTGGATAGTCTATAGATTTGAGACAAAGCAAGATATGGAAGGTGTGCTACAAGGTGGACCTTACTTTGTGTATGGGGTTCCTATTTTTCTCAAGATCATGCCAAGATGTTTCTTATTTGATGAGGATCGTCGGCTTGTGCCGGCATGGATACAAATACATGGTCTTCCCCCGGATTGTCGGTCTCAAAAGTCTTAAGCATGGTGGGATCGGAAGTGGGAAGACCTCTCTACACGGACAAGTTAACGCGTACTAGGGAATGTTTGGAATATGCTAGGCTTATGGTCGAAGTTTCGGCATTTGGGGAACGTGTTCTTGAAGTACCAATTGCACTGCCCACAGGGGCTCAGATTAACCTCAAAATAGTGTACGAGATGTTGTCGGATTTTTGTGATGTTTGTAAGAAGATTGGTCATCAAAGTGGGTGTTGTGGTGATGATGCTATGCGGCATGGACAACAACAATTCAAGGCAAATGGTGGCTGGCCAATGAACCAAAATGCAAGAGCAAGGTCTCAATCCACAAGAGGTTGGGGTAGAACAAGTGGATGTACTCGTGGAAGGCAACAATGGCGGCCAAGGCAACATGAGGACACGCAACAACAAGCATCGAATGGTGAACATTACCATGGTGAAGATACTCAAGCGCGCATGCCGGATGGAGAGCGCCTCAACGAGCAGCAACAAGGCCAAAATCAAGTACCAAAGGAGACTACACAAGGAGATCAAGGTGGCATGACAATTGTCAAGTACCAAATGAGACGACACAAGGTCCTTCATAGCCCTAGTCCCATGGAGGAGGATCGATCGGGGATGCTTCGTCAAGAGGTGGAGGGGCTGCCGGGAGTCACTAACTGAAGATCACAACAAAATGCGGCCTCGGAGGTTGTGAATGAAAAGGGTACAGCAGGTGGGACTTCTTTTCACCAAGGGGAGACATCGAATCAAGGAGCACGGAGAGGAAGACAAAGTGCAAGAACTACATGGGTGCGAGCAGCCCGCAATGGTGGACAATGAATATAGCTTCATGGAATATTAGGGGCTTTCACAAGTCCCTAAAACATGGAGGTGTGCAACACCTTCTAAGGAGCAAGGAAATACGGGTCTTAGCTCTTCTGGAGACAAAGCTAAAAGAGGAGTCACTTATGCAAATTGTATAAAGGAAATTCTCTTGTATGGGTTATGTGCATAACTTCAATACTTCTCATCATGGGTATATTGTGCTTCTTTGGGACATGCAACGAACGGAAGTGGAGGTGATTCGAACAACGGCGCAACTTAAACATTGTTATATTCGATGCCGGATTTTGGAAATTGGCTTCTTTGTTACTTTTATTTATGGACTCCATTCCGTGGTGGATCGTAGATCTCTATGGGAGGACTGGATTGATATTGGGACTTACGGAAGCTAACTCGAGTGCATGGATGGTTATGGGGGACTTCAATTCCATCTTATCCATTCATGAGAAGGAAGGTGGCTTACCGGTTAATAATTATGAGATGCGGGATCTTCAAAGTTTTCTCATATATGTGGTATGGCGGATCTTAGATCTATTGATTGTCAATATACTTGGACTAAAGTGGAGGTCTCTTGCAAGTTAGATAGAGCAATGGTTAACTCCCCTTGGCTTCTTAAGGACTTTGATGCGTATGTGAATTTCTTGGCGCCGGGATGCTTATCGGATCACTCTTGTGCCATTGTGCATATATTGCCCAAGGATAGGCCACCTAAGAGTGCTTTCAAATTCTTGAATATGTGGACTCTACATGAGGATTACAAGAAGATAGTGGAAGAAGAATGGGCAGTTCCGGTTTTTGGACATGCTCAATTCATCCTAAGAAGCAAGTTGCAATGATTGAAGGGAAGATTAAGAGAGCTGAATAAAAACCACTTTGATCATATTTCGGAGAAGGCAAAGAGGCGAATGAAGCTCTAGAGGAGGCACAAAGAGTGGGACTTTCGGGGGGCACATTCCCTCCTAATTATAGTGACATCCGAAGAAAGCAATACAACTTGCGGAAGCGGAGAAGCTATTCTATCAATAAAGAGCCAAGAATGTATACTTGAGAAGTGCGGATAAATGCACTAAATTCTTTCATAATGTGGTCAAAAAGAACAACAAGAGGAATGCCATCATAACACTCAAGAAAAGGAATGGTGATCAAACAACTAGTTTGGGTGAAGTAGCGGAAGAGTTTGTTGATTATTTCCATGGCATACTTGGGCAAAATGAAGACTGTGCGCATATGGACAGCAGCTCAATGCCGGGTAGACGCCTCAATAGAAGTCAAAGTGAAGACTTAACCAAGCCGGTATGTGTGGAAGAGATAAAAAAAGCGCTACATGACATTGGAAGTGAAAAAAACCCCGGCTCGGATGGGTTTGGTGCGAAATTCTTTACTTCTACATGGGATATAGTTGAAGATGATTTTACTACAGCGGTAAAAGAGTTCTTTGAGGTGGGAAAGTTGTTGAGACAATGGAATCATTCCTTGATATCTCTAGTGCTGAAAGGGGATCATGCGGTTAGTGTAACGGATTATAGACCGATCTCTTGTTGCAATGTATTCTATAAGGTGATTACCAAGATATTGGCGAACCGACTTTCTAAAGTATTGGCTTTCTTACTGGATCCGGCTCAAGTGACTTTTGCCCAAGGAAGGAATATTGGTGATAATGTCGTCACACTAGAACTACTAAGGAAGTATGCAAGGAAAAGAATCTCTCCAAGATGCATGAGAAAGATTGATCTAAAGAAGACATTTGATATGGTGAATTGAGATTTCTTAATAAATGCTCATGTTGGTTTTGGTTTTCCCCAATAATATTGCAATTGGGTAAAGGAATGTATCACTACAACTTCCTACTCCATCTCTTTAAATGGGGGTGGCTATGGTTTCTTTAGTGGAAGATGGGATTGAGGCAAGGTGATCATATTTCTCCTCTCCTCTTCGGATTATGAATTGAAGTACTATCAAGGAAGATAAAAGTAGCGTCCGATCAGTTCTCTTTTCACTTCCATCCAAGGTGCAAAGAGGTTGGTATTACACACTTGATATATGCGGATGACTTGATGCTTTTTGCATGTGCCGATGAATCTTCAACCGGGCTTTTTGCGGGTTGTTTGAAGGAATTCGGATGTGAAGTGGGACTCAAAGCTAATCCTATGAAATCACAAGTTTTCATGGCCGGGGTGGATAGCAACACCAAGGGACGGTTATTGCATATACTTGGATTTCAAGAAGGGTCGTTTTTGTTCAAATACTTGGGCATTCCTCTAGCGGCGGAGAAACTACGTATTGCAAATTATGGTCCACTCTTGGAGGCGATCACAAGAAGAATGAATGAATGACCTAAGAAGACTCTATCACGTGCCGGAAGATTGGAGTTGGTCAAGACGGTTATTCAAGGGGTGGAGTGTTATTGGTTATCCGTTCTCTCTATTCCAATTGAGGTTATTGAGAAGATCAAGGCTCTTTGTCGATTGTTTGTATGAGATTCCAAGTGCCCACCCATTGCATGGAATAAGGTATGTTTGCCAAAGGAAAATGGGGGTTTAGGGCTAAGAGACCCATTAGCATGGAATGAAGCATTACTTTGTAAGATGCTATGGGAGATCCAAACAAGAAGGGAGTCTTTATGGATAAAATGGGTGCACCAACAATATATAAAGGGGGCTGATTTTTGGGCGTGGGAAGTAAAATCAAGTGACTCTCCATTGATAAAAAGGCTAATAGAGATTAGAAAATTCGGTTGAAATCAAATGGGGTTGGCCAAGCAAATATGAAGTTTATAGAATGGTTTTTCATCAAGAAGTGAAGGAGTAAGTTAGGCATATGGGCTTCTCAAAGGATCTATTGACAAACCACATTGGGTGGGATCATTATGGAGGTCGGAAATCATGCCAAAGCACCGAGTCACTATGTTGTTATTTGCACAAAGGAAGTTGCGTATGACGGATAGATTGGATTATGTGGAAAACAAACTTTGTTTGGTGTGTCGCCAAGCGGAGGTGTCAATAGACCATCTTTTCTTTGCATGTTCTCATGCTGTACCTTGTGGCAATGGATAAAACAATGGTTGGGCATAACATTCAGATTTATGAAGATAGAAGAGCTTCTCCAAGTAATGGGACAGCGGTATAAAGAAAAAGGAAGAATGGTTAAAGCACGGTATCATACTATCTCTAGTGCAATTTATCTTATTTGACGGGCAAGGAACAAATGCAGATTTGAGGGGGCGCCGACCAACATAGAGGACACTTTTCGGAAGATCCAGATTCATGTGCATCGATTCGTGGACTTATCCTCAAGATAACCTCAAGGTGGAACAAATGCAAATGTGGAAAAACTACGTATTGCAAATTATGCAAGGGGTGGAGTGTTATTGGTTATCCGTTCTCTCTATTCCAATTGAGGTTATTGAGAAGATCAAGGCTCTTTGTCGATTGTTTGTATGGGATTCCAAGTGCCCACCCATTGCATGGAATAAGGTATGTTTGTCAAAGGAAAATGGGGGTTTGGGGCTAAGAGACCCATTAGCATGGAATGAAGCATTACTTTGTAAGATGCTATGGGAGATCCAAACAAGAAGAGAGTCTTTATGGATAAAATGGGTGCATCAACAATATATAAAGGGGGCTGATTTTTGGGCGTGGGAAGCAAAACCAAGTGACTCTCTATTGATAAAAAGGCCTGATAGAGATTAGAGAGAAGATTCGGTTGAAATCAAATGGGGTTGGCCAAGCAAATATGAAATTTATAGAATGGTTTGCATCAAGAAGTGAAGGAATAAGTTAGGCATATGGATTTCTGAAAGGATCTATTGACAAACCACATTGGGTAGGATCATTATGGAGGTCGGAAATCATGCCAAAGCACCGTGTCACTATGTGGTTATTTGCACAAAGGAAGTTGCGTATGACGGATAGATTGAATTATGTGGAAAACAAACTTTGTTTGGTGTGTCGGCAAGCGGAGGTGTCAATAGACCATCTTTTCTTTGCATGTTCTCATGCTAGTACCTTGTGGCAAAGGATAAAACAATGGTTGGACATAAAATTCAAATTTATGAAGGTGGAAGAGCTTCTCCAAGTAATGGGACAGCGGTATAAAGGAAAAGGAAGAATGGTTAAAGCACGGTATCTTGCCATCTCTAGTGCAATTTATCTTATTTGGCGGGCAAGGAACAAATGCAGATTTGAGGGGGCACCGACCAACATAGAAGACGCTTTTCGGAAGATCCAGATTCATGTGCATCAATTCGTGGACTTATCCTCAAGATAACCTCAAGGTGGAACAAATGCAAATGTGGAGAAACTACGTATTGCAAATTATTCAAGGGGTGGAGTGTTTTTGGTTATCCGTTCTCTCTATTCCAATAGAGGTTATTGAGAAGATCAAGGCTCTTTGTCGATTATTTGTATGGATTCCTAGTGCCCACCCATTGCATGGAATAAGGTATGTTTGCCAAAGGAATAAGGGGGATGGGGCTAAGAGACCCATTAGCATGGAATGAAGAATTACTTTGTAAGATGCTATGGGAGATCCAAACAAGAAGGGAGTCTTTATGGATAAAATGGCTGCATCAACAATATATAAAGGGGGCTGATTTTTGGGCATGGGAAGCAAAACCAAGTGACTCTCCATTGATAAAAAGACTAATAGAGATTAGAGAGAAGATTCGGTTGAAATCGAATGGGGTTGGCCAAGCAAATATGAAGTTTATAGAATGGTTTGCATCAAGAAGTGAAGGAGTAAGTTAGGCATATGAGTTTCTCAAAGGATCTATTGACAAACCACATTGGGTGAGATCATTATGGAGGCCGGAAATCATGCCAAAGCACCGTGTCACTATGTGGTTATTTGCACAAAGGAAGTTGCGTATGGCGGATAGATCGGATTATGTGGAAAACAAACTTTGTTTGGTGTGTCGGCAAGCGGAGGTGTCAATAGACCATCTTTTCTTTGCATGTTCTCATGCTAGTACCTTGTGGCAAAGGAAACAATGGTTGGGCATAAAATTCAAATTTATGAAGGTGGAAGAGCTTCTCCAAGTAATGGGACAGCGGTATAAAGAAAAAGGAAGAATGATTAAAGCACGGTATCTTGCCATCACTAGTGCAATTTATCTTATTTGGCGCCCAAGGAACAAATGCAGATTTGAGGGGGCACCGACCAACATAGAAAACGCTTTTCGGAAGATCTAGATTCATGTGCATCAATTCGTGGACTTATTCTCAAGATAACCTCAAGGTGGAACAAATGCAAATGTGGAGAAACTACGTATTGCAAATTATGCAAGGGGTGGAGTGTTATTGGTTATCCGTTCTCTCTATTCCAATTGAGGTTATTGAGAAGATCAAGGCTCTTTGTCGATTGTTTGTATGGGATTCCTAGTGCCCACCCATTGCATGGAATAAGGTATGTTTGCCAAAGGAAAATGGGGGTTTGGGGCTAAGAGACCCATTAGCATGGAATGAAGCATTACTTTGTAAGATGCTATGAGAGATCCAAACAAGAAGGGAGTCTTTATGGATAAAATGGGTGCATCAACAATATATAAAGAGGGCTGATTTTTTGGCGTGGGAAGCAAAACCAAGTGACTCTCCATTGATAAAAAGACTAATAGAGATTAGAGAGAAGATTCGGTTGAAATCAAATGGGTTGGCCAAGCAAATATGAAGTTTATAGAATGGTTTGCATCAGGAAGTGAAGGAGTAAGTTAGGCATATGGGTTTCTCAAAGGATCTATTGACAAACCACATTGGGTGAGATCATTATGGAGGCCGGAAATCATGCCAAAGCACCGTGTCACTATGTGGTTATTTGCACAAAGGAAGTTGCGTATGGCGGATAGATTGGATTATGTGGAAAACAAACTTTGTTTGGTGTGTCGGCAAGCGGAGGTGTCAATAGACCATCTTTTCTTTGCATGTTCTCATGCTAGTACCTTGTGGCAAAGGAAACAATGGTTGGGCATAAAATTCAAATTTATGAAGGTGGAAGAGCTTCTCCAAGTAATGGGACAGCGGTATAAAGGAAAAGGAAGAATGGTTAAAGCACGGTATCTTGCCATCTCTAGTGTAATTTATCTTATTTGGCGGGCAAGGAACAAATGCAGATTTGAGAGGACACCGACCAACATAGAAGACGTTTTTCGGAAGATCCAGATTCATGTGCATCGATTCGTGGACTTATCCTCAAGATAACCTCAAGGTGGAACAAATGCAAATATGGGTTGCTATGTGTGGATGTGCTATTGTGATTTTCGTCCAACATGGGCTGCTATGTGATGTCTTGTGTGTGATGGGTTGCCCGTGTGAGCAGTGAGGTTGTGTAAGGTGTTGCCTATGGGTGGGTTGTGAGGATAAGTAAAGGATGTTTTGATGTCCGCCCGTGAGAAGGGGCTGATTGGATGTAGTTTTCACTCACATGTGCTAAGTGAAGGATCTCCCTCACTGCACATTTTAATACATGAACCTTTTCAAAAAAAAACAAGAGGTTTCTATCAGATAACTGATTTATTGTTGTGCATTTTACCTAGTTGATATTTAAGTAACCAACAGACTAGTTTGTTCAGTGTTTTTCAATGTTTTGTTGGGTGTAGAGTTTCGTGTTCTTTGTTTCCCTAATGTACATTTATGAGTCACCACAGCATTCTCCATGCTAATATTGAGTGCATTAAATAAATAGTGTATAAGACAAGAGGTGCATTGTGGCTGATTCTTGTTAGACTTGTAGGTGGCCATTTAACTTAATGTATAGACCTTGTTGCCATCACCATATTCTGATGGTTCCTCAGATGTAGGTGGGTTGTTTGACTTGCCTATGGATGGAGGAGCTTAGTTTTTAAGAGATATACATTTTCAATTACTAAACTTGAATCATAAGATCTGCTCTTATACCATATCAGATTTGATTTCTTGACTATTTAGCCCAAAATATTAAACCTTAGGGAAGGGCCCAATCAATGTTTCTATATTCATGACATATGCTAGATTGGTATCTACATATGTGAGTTGTGATTCATATAATGCATTTCAACATGTGTTATTTTGTAATGTTGTTGACCACAACTGTTGTTGAACTGTACTTTCACAATTCTTATATGTTTAGCATTCTAAAAACTTGCTTTGTGATTTATGAATATATATTGTTTTCTCACGATATCAGATGTTTAACCTGTTGGTTCTGCTTACACATATTAATGTTGTTACATTTACAAGGAATACGTTCAAGATGGCATAGACTGGGCAAAAGTGGACTTCGGTGTTTAACCTGTTGGCTCTGCTTACACATATTAATGTCTTAAATCTTTTTGAGAAAGTATGCAATATCCTTCACTAGATTTTAGATTTGTTTCTTTGATTTTGAAATTGGGTGTTCTTCATTTCCTTCTCCAGTAAGTTTTTTTGTCATTTTTTCTCTTGTTCTATTTTTTTATACACTGTTAGCTGTATAATCTGAAGATAAAATAATCATCAGCATGTGTTGGTCCCAATTATTTGGGGTTAACTTCAAAGGTGCAATGAATGACACTAGTAATATTTATATATCTTAGATCACTTTCAGTGACATGAACCAGAGATTTTTTTGGTCTTCCTTGTCTCTTCTTATCTTCAAGCCTATCCAATTCAACTTGTGCCACTATAAAACATTTTATATTGATTATCTTTGAACATGGCCATACCATCTTAGGTCAGTCTATCATTTTGTGTGAGAGCTACTCCTAAATGCCATGGGATATTTGTATTTTTTTGTTTTTATTAATTTTACAGATTCCATAGCATTCTCATCTTTGCCGTATTAACTTTTCTATCCATATTGGTTTTACTCTAGTACTCTAAGCCTTAAGTTGTGCCATACAAGTTTTCTTGTTTTTCCGAAGGGGCACACAGTTATAACACCAGATTCAAGAAGCTCTTCTCATGCAGTGGTTTATGTTAATTAATTTAAAACATCAAGAGGAGGATCGGTCCAAAGCTCCTAAGATGGTGCAGTATGATGATTCTGAGTAGCCTTGAGCACTAAGGATTTTGAATATGATGTTTCTGAATAGGCTTGAAATCTAAGGAACTTGAAAAAAAAATTGCTTTTATTGGTCATGTCCTTGAGGTTTTTGGCAGAGTTATATGTTTGAAATTGCATCTCAAAACATCTGCACTTTGATTGGTAGAAAAATGAAACATTTGATCCTGATTGCGGAATCTTAGGCTAGATAACAATGAGTTCAAATAATAAAGGAAATCCCTATTTTGACTATGGTTTTTCACTTAATTATCTTTTCACTGAATTTTTGTTGCGTCATGTGTGAGTTGTCAATGTTGTTGTAAACCCTTGCTGATAATATTTTTTTTGAGTTGTCTGTGGCTGCTGCACTTTAGTATTTTTTTTTTTGAACATGTATGGCCACTAAATTTGCATTTTATAATATAATTTTCTGATCTAGTTTTCTCCCCATATTATATGGTTTCTTTAACTGTGATGATGGTGTTACACCATTTTTGATATTTTCTAATATGCTTTTGATATTCCATAGTTGTTAGATTGTAACTTGAACTCATCTTCTTTTGTTTTCTTATTTCATATACTCAGAAAGGATTCATTTTAAGATGCTTCTCGTGCAGAAACCACTAGGATTATTATCTCTCTTGGATGAGGAATCCACTTTTCCAAATGGAACTGATCTTACATTTGCAAAGAAACTGAAGCAGCACCTTAATTCTCGCCCTTGCTTCAGAGGAGAAAGGGGCAAAGCTTTCACAGTACAACATTATGCTGGGGAGGTTGCTATCTTAAACCTATTTTTTTCTAGTTGACAACCCTGTGTATTTGTTCAAGCTTTTGATTCCGAATGCTTTATTAGGTTGTTTATGATACAACTGGGTTTTTGGAGAAGAACAGAGATTTACTTCACATGGATTCCATTCAACTCCTTGCTTCTTGTACATGCCATCTTCCTCGAGATTTTGCATCAAAGATGTTGTCTCAATCTGAAAATATAGCATCTAATCCATTTAGATCAGGCGTTGCTGATTCCCAGAAGTTGAGTGTTGCTTCAAAGTTTAAGGTAAGGCCGTGTTTTGAGTCAGATAATTTTCCTACTTTACAAGCATGATTGGTTTAGAGGTCCCTTCTCTGGCATCTACTTGAGTAAAAGAAAATAGCACGCTCAAATCTTCAAAGGTTGCACTTGCAGCATCAAGTGTTTAATATATGATTATTATCCATCACCTGTTTGATTCTGAATAAACGCTCATTTTATGTCTCATTGATCTGATGATCTAAACCATATTTTTAATCTCAATCTTCTTGGGTTAAGACTGTCAATTACTCTTAACCAAGATTAATAAAAGGTCTATTCTTTTGCCTGTCAGCAGTTGGGTGTCTAATGATGTACCATCAGCTTTGTGGATTGAATTTCTTCACTGTTTATTTGGATTACTATTATCTATTTGATATTTCATCATCCTCTCTCAATTACATCTAGCAATAGCTTCGTTAAATTTGTTTGATAACTTTTCCTAACAATTTTCTCCCCTTCATTTTTATGCATGATTTTATCAAATCATGTTCATCCTTTCTTTGTTTTTTTCAGGGGCAACTATTTCAACTGATGCAAAGACTTGGGAATACAACGCCTCATTTCATACGCTGCATTAAACCAAACAACTCACAAAATCCAGAAAAATACGAACAAGGACTTGTTATGCAGCAGCTTAGGTGCTGTGGTGTCCTAGAAGTTGTTCGTATCTCAAGATCTGGTTATCATACCAGAATGTCTTGCCAAAAGTTTGCCAAAAGGTAAATCTATATTGCTACTCATGCCATTCTTCAAAAACTTGTTAACGGTTATTTATTTCAGGTATGGTTTTCTTCTTCTTGAGAGCATTGCTTCTCAAGATCCTTTTAAGTGTCTCAGTGGCAATACTTAAACAGTTCAACATTCATCCGGAGATGTATCAAGTTGGTTATTCTAAGTTGTTTTTCTGAACCGGTCAGGTGAGAAGAAGATTTAATATCGAAGTTGTTGATTGTAACATTTCATTTGTATTTTAACCGTAACATAAAAATTATTCTCTTTCAAGCATTTTTAATCCCTTATGTTGTTGCATAATCCCCATTAAGAAATGGTTTACAAGGGACATCTTGGGAAGATATCTGTATGCACAAATCTTGTGTCAAAGATTTTTGGAGAGCAAGGCTGGACATTAATAGTGTCGTTAGATAGTGAAAGAGTAAAACATTTATATTCTGCAGTTGTTTTTTGTTAATCTTTTCAGATTTCTTATTTGATGTTTCATTCAATCGATAGATTGGTGTTCTTGAAGAAACAAGAAACCGAACTTTACATGGAATTTTAAGAGTGCAAAGCTGTTTTAGAGGCCATCAAGTTCGTTGCTATGCAAGAGAGCTCAAAAGGGAAATTCTTACGTTGCAATCATGTAATTTCTTCTGCGACTGATTATTTGATATTGTAGGAGATATCTAAGTAATAACTTCATATCATGCATGTAAGATATGACCAGAACCTTTTTGAATCGGCTTGCGGTTATTCGAGGTGAGAAAACAAGGCGAATATACTCTGGTTTGCTTGAAAAGCACAGAGCTGCAATAGTGTTGCAGAGGGATATAAAATCACGAGCTGCTCGCAAAAACTTTGCTAGTGCCCGTAGCGCTCGATAGTAATCCAATCTGGTAACATATTTGGAGCTTTAGTTGAGTCGGGTTTCTTCATCTTTGATAATTTACAGTTAGACAATTACCAAATTGAACAGTAATCCAAGGCTGGCTTGTTAGGAGATGTTCTGGTGATCTTGCATTACTCAATGCAAGAAAATCTTCTGGGGATAAAAAGGTAAATGAATCTGTCTGTCCCAAATTGACAATATCTGCTTGTATAATTTTCCTCCGGTTAATCTTGTTGCCTCGAATATTTTTTTTTTTCAGGGAGGAGAAATGGAATAGGTCATCGTGAAGGCTTCTGTTCTGGCAGAACTACAAAGAAGGATTCTTAAATCTGAGGCAGCACTGAGAGATAAAGAAGAAGAAAATGACATACTCCACCAAAGGTTACAACAATACGATAACCGATGGGCGGAGTATGAGCAGAAGATGAAATCCATGGAAGAAGTATGGCAGAAGCAAATGGTATCCTTGCAGTCCAGCCTCTCGGTCGCAAAGAAAAGTCTTGCCATTGATGATACCGAGCAGAATTCTGATGCATCTGTGGACCAAAGTTGGGGCAGCGCAGACAACCCCAGGTCCAGAGGACGCGAGGAGAATGGAACACCATGGTCAGTCTCCCGAACACTCGACAGAGACATGAGTGCCAGCTTGAGTGTCATCAATCGCCTCGCAGAGGAATTTGATCAGCGGACACAGGTGTTTGCCGACGACGCAAAGTTCTTGGTGGAGGTCAAGTCTGGTCAATCAGAGGCTAGCCTGAATCCCGATAAGGAGTTAAGGAGGCTAAAGCAGAACTTTGAGCTGTGGAAAAAGGACTTCAGCACACGGTTACGTGAGACAGGTGATTATAAATAAGCTTGGGACCGACGATGCTGGTTCCGACAAGGGGAAGAGGAAATGGTGGGTGAGGTTGAATAGTTCTAGGATACTATGAGCGAATTGACTTGATTATAGTATCATACGATTTCATTCCGGCCCAGTGAATTTGGATTCATGTTCCACGAAGAGAACTCTGCTGTTGTGTATTGATGCAGAGTTGCAAAGAGCGAATCAAGATGGTGTTAGCAAGCTTGAATAGAGCCATGCAAAAATGATGAATCAGGCAGCAGACAAATTGAACCTGAGGTGACCGGTCCGGTCTTACGGAAGTTTCCCATCGGTCATCAGGGTAAATCTGGAAGCGCTCGCGGTGGCAGTCTAGAAACCCAACGTTCCAGGGTTTGGATCCCATTTAGAGGAAAATTTTTTGCAAAATGCGTCGTAACTGGGAATCGAACGGGGGATGTCTGGATTAACAACTAGTTACCCTATCGCTGTATTATAGTCTCGGGGATTATATAGAGCCATGAAGCACCATGTTTGTGTATGTATGGCCATTTTAGATTTGCTCCATCTACCCTTGTTCACCATCTCTGTTTCTAGTTTACTTTTGGGATATAAAATATAATCTGTGGTGAAATATATTATTGTATTTGATATTATTAGGAGACAATGCTTAAGTTGTCTTCTAACATTGTGTAGAATTCACATGTATGAACTTTCATTGTTGTCATCTTTATAATTATTGTTTTGAATCTTCTAAAACTACTTCTTTATCTCTCATTATTTAATCATAGAAATTCCAAATTTGATCGCTTCTGCAATACTTGCAAGTTTCCCTTTCCTCACCTTCTTGTCTGACACTTTTCCTCCACATTCTTGTTCATTAATTTAGAAGTGCGAGTGAGGTTTGGTAGGTGGCATTGAATTCTCATACTTATATTGAGACTGACTCATTATTCTTCAATATGATCAAGCCAATAGCTTCTTAATCTGCTTGCTACAGAACAGTTGGCATTTATGTGCACGGGGGGACAAGCAGCAGAGTGCAGAAGGGACTAATTCGATCAAAGAGATCATAATTGATTACTCTGTTCCTCATACTGCTGCAATTCTATTCACAGCACAGCAAAAGAAAACAGCAATTTTCTTTCTTTCTTTTCTACAGAGAGAGTAGAGCAGAGGAGCTGTCGTCGAAGTTGAGTGCGTAGCTGAAAGAGTCGTACTGGAAGCTGCTAAGCTGCCGCTTGTTGTCTCTTCTTCTTCTTCTTCTTCTAAATCCCGTGGTGAGTTTCCTCTCTATCCTCATCCTCAGTCGCAGTAGAAGCGCCTGAACCTCCTCTCCCCTCCCACGCCAGAGAGAAGCTAACTGTATTGGTCTACTAACGTAGACTCGTGAAAAAGAAGATAAATAGGACAACAGACTTCTTTCTTACCTAGTTTTAAATAAAAATTTCTAAGGACATTTTCAATTCATTTTGGTAGATTCTGAACTTTTTTTTTGTCACTACACGCCATTACCTTTCCTGTGCTATGAACTGCCAATTCGCAGACTACTCCAATAACCATTTAGCAGTTGCAGATGATGTTGGACCGTCATGTCTTTCCCAGCGGATGCAAAATGGGGATTTTCTTGATCTACGTGAATCACTGCAACTTGCCTCCTGCAAGATTTTTACCATATTTTTTCTCCGGTATCTTTTCCCTGAGAATGCACTGCTATCTCTCATTATTTCTTCTGTAATGAAATTTTTTATTCTCACGGCATCAATGATTAATATATAAATATTGTTAATATAAAATTTAGAGATTAAAATTTGATAAAGTTAATGTGTCCGTCTTTTCTACGGATTAATCACAGTATCCGGATTAGTAATTCTCGTGATTTATTTTTTCCGTATTAATCTTAGGACGGATTGACGAGGATACTGAAAGTGAGTGAATCATTTTAGCCAACTTGTGTAGTGAAATTTTGTGGTTGAATAAGACGATTAATTTGTTTTTAATATTTCGGTCCATTTATTCTAAGATCAATATGAAATAAATGAAATTTCAGAATATTAACCTGCAGGCTTCCAAATAAATCTCGGCATGCTCTTATATTTACTTAGAAAAATATTTTGAATCAACTACTTATACATATTGTATAAAGAAAAACAAAACACTAGTCTGAAAGGTCATATATGAGATATTTGAGCTTGTTAAGTAATTGACTTTGGAAATCCCTAAAACCTTATCTTTAAATGTTTGGTAAAATTTGCATCACAAGCAATATATCTACGTTTTTCTAATTTGTCATATGCTTCTTAAATAGCGCCACAAAGTCATCCAAAAGTCAATTATAATTGCGTAATTTCTTGCAGACCCTGCTCACCTTCACCTCTATATAAACAAGGCTACATGCACGCACCATGTCTTCATGCACGCGTCCGCACAATATTAACCCGATTACGTGCGCACATCCATCGACGACCATGAAGCCAACACCAGTTCTCCTCCTCCTCCTCCTCCTCGTCGCCTCCTCCGCCGCCGCTCCAGTCCTCGACACCGACGGAAACCCCCTCCGCAGCGGCGACACCTACTACGTCAACCCGGCCATCACCGATGTCGCCGGACCCCTGACGCTTGCCTCCCGCCAGGCCATGAACTGCCCCCTCCGCGTGGCGCAGGCCCGCATCCGCACCTCCGACACCGGCCTGCCGGTGAGATTCACGCCAGTCGACGGCGGGAACGGCACCATAGAGTTGGACGAGGACGTGACGGTCGTCTTCGACGCGATCACTATCTGCCTCCAGTCACTGTCGTGGCGGATCGAGGTCGGAGCCGACGACCGCAGGTACTACGTCTCGACCGGCGGGCAGGAGACCGAATCGGACCGGTTCAGCATCAGGACGAGCCAGATTTCCGGGACGGTTTACGAGCTGTTTTTCCCCGGGGTCGGCCGGGTGCCGAGTGGACCGCTGGGGATCTTCTTGGAGGAGGGCCGGCGCTGGCTCGGAATCAGGAACGATAGGCCTTTCCCATTTGTGTTCCAAAAAGTCAACGCTTAGAATCTAAAGCAAATCGCATCGTACGTGTCTAATTACTTGAATAGAATAAATAAGCGATGCCTCTTTGATCAAATCGATCGAGTAACACAATTTGGTTTATTGTTCTGGGCAATTGTTTGAAATACATCACGTTCGAATCTGACGGGCTCGAAGGACGATGAAGGACAGTATCTCTGCTTCCAATCCAACCTACTCGGCGGCATTAAACACTTGGAATATTTGGGATCTCCCCGAGGCAAAGGCGTTGATCCGCTCGCCGTAAAGCGCGCAGAAAGCGACCCAACAAAAACCGCCCACCGCCTGTTCGGCGGATTGCTTCTCGCACCTCGGTCACGTAGTTTCACTTTCCCACCCACCGCTCGACATTCCACTTGCACGTCTGCTGCTTCCCAATCCCACAGCAGCAGCAGCAGCTAATTTAGCTTTGAGTTTTGAGCTTCAATAAAACATATTACAGTAATTTACCGAATTTCGTATCTAACTTTACAAAATATTCAAATCAATAGTTTTAAAATTTTAAATCAGATATTTATTTTCAATTTTATCCCTGTTAATTTTATATCAGTCGAATCAATTTTTTTTCTGAATATCACGCTGCGGGAAAAAAACGGTCTACGGTTTCATTTTTTTAATTAAAATTAATTTTAGATAAAATTGATTAATAGATAAACAATCTTGGAATGATTAAAATTAGTTAGTATATGTATGATTATCCTCCTGATTATATTCATACCCTTAAATTTTAATTTGACTAAATATATTAAGAGTAATAATTTTTTAAATATAAATTTATTTTTTTTAAATTATAATTCGTGTTCAAAAAATTATTAATATATTGAGTAAAATTGATATTAAAGAATGGGATATAAACAAAGAACTAATCATATACATAAAAACTAATTTCATATCAATCAATCCGAGGTCATTTGATCCATCAACCACTTTTGCCCAGGCAAAATCAGCTGATAGAGCAAACGATTTCGGATTGACATGAAATTAGTTCATATGTGTATGGTTAGTTTTTCTTATTATATTCACGTCTTCAAACATCAATTTGACTCAATATATTGAGAGTAGTGATTTTTTAAATACGAATTAATTTTTTTGATAATCAAATTGGTATTTAAAAAATCATCGCTCTTAATATATTTAGTCAAATTAAAATTTGAGGGTATAAGTATAATCAGAAGAATCAGACGAATACATAAGAGCTAATTCATATCAATCTGAAGTCATTTGGTCTATCAGTCGGTTTTGTTCAAAATCGACTGATAGACCCAACTAACCGATTGATGGACTAAATAACCTCGGATTAACATAAAACTAACTTCTATATTTTAATCTAATTCTACTGATTATATTCATGCTTTCAACCATCAATTTGACTCAATATATTGAGAATAGTGATTTTTTAAACACGAATTAGATTTTTTAAAAATCAAATTTGTACTTAAAAATCACTACTCTCAATATATTGAGTCAAATTGATGTTTGAGGGCATGAATATAATCAGGTATAGGATGTAGTTTCATATCAATCCGAAAAGTCATTTGATCCATTAACTAGTTTTGTTTAGATAAAATTGGTCGATAGACTAAACGACCTCGGATTAATATGAAATTAGTTCCTATATGTATGGTTAATTCTGATTATATCCATGTTCTAAAATATCAATTTGACCAACTACATTGAGAGTAGTTATTTTTTGAATATGAATTAAAATTTTCAAATAATCAAATTCGTGTCACCGCTCTCAATATGAGTTTTGATACACTCAGTGAAAAAATTCAATGAAACACTCAGTGAATGTCGTGTCACTTTGCATGCACACGTTCAATTATCGCTCGGACACCATCGGCGATATCTGGCCGCCATCCCGAATCAAACTATACCGTGAAGGGCACGGTGAGCCCGTCAGAGATCGCTACATGTAAAGTGTCACGTCATTCACTGAATTTTTTTTAAGATTTTTCACTGAACATATCATTTTCCATCTCAGTATATTGATTCAAATTGAAGTTTGAAGACGTGAATATACCATACAAATATAAATTAATTTTATATCCTTCCTAAATAATTTGATCTCAATTTTATTTAAAATTAATTTTAATTAAAAAAATGAAACTCGACTGTTTCACTTTTTTTTCACAGTTTGAGATGTAAAATAAAATTAATTCAGCCAGTGAAAACCGTTCAACTCGACTAATAAGTATAAAATTAAGAATATATACGTATTTAATAATGTTAAAATTATCCTAGATAATTTTAATATTTTACATAATCAAATATACGGTTCAATAAATAAATTGTTGAAATATTACGAAGCCGAAAATTGAATTTGTTTTTTAGCATGAGGAATGTATATGATTCCTTGGTTTCTGCATTTTGTCAAACAACCTTCCCGTCTGAGATGACATTTCAACGGAGCTAGTAACTTCTTCGTATTGACTGGACCGGATGAATGTTAATCAGTGGAAAACAACAGTAGCAGTCAAAAGTAGGAACTTAAGACGGTATTATGGAAGCCTGCAAGTCACTGTTCTAAGACTTCGTTAGGCTCAGTTATTTCACGAAAAGAATGAAACCAGCTAGCCAGCGGATCCACACGCAATAAATAAGGGAGAACAATATAATGGGGGTGGATCCTTGGAGAAGCCAAATTCCAGTGGTTTACAGAATTTCGAACTGTGGTTTTTAATTAATTTAATATGCAGCCTGTGCAGCAGCATTGCGAAAGAGAGGTTAAAAAGGCAGCAGCATCTCCCACGCCCCTACTCTGTCCTATTTAGCTACACTTTCCACTCTGTTCTCTCTTCTCCATCTCCTCTTTCTCAAGCCTCCACTCCCCCTATCCATATATTACCAGACCAACATCGCTTCTCCGACTGCAATGTCGCTCTGTTTCAGCGAGGTGGTGGAAATGGCGTTCGCCGGCGGCGTGGCGGCGGCTCTGGAGGTGGCCGGCGTGGGAGGGAAGAGGAAGCTCAGGAGCTTCTACTGCCGAATGAGGGCGGAGATAAAGAGGCAGCTCGCCATCGGATATAGAAAAAGAAGCAGCGGCAGAAGATCAAGAAGAAGAGACAACAAGCGGCTGCGCGGCAGCTTCCACTACGACCCTTTCAGCTACGCGCTCAACTTCGACGACAGCTCCTCTGCCCTGCTCTCTCTGTAGATCGCTTTAGCTTCCGGTTCAGATCTTTAATTAGTTCTTAATTTTGACGTTGCTCTTATATATGGAAGCAGTCCGTTTCGTGCTTTTGTTGTGGATCTCTCTGTAATTTTTAAGGGAAGAAAAGAAACCAGAGCTTGATGGTTTCCGAGCTGAGAAAACAAAAAAACATATTGAAAGATGATTCTCAAGACGGTTTAATTTACTAAAATAGCTGTAGAAATTGATTTGAAAATGGCGTGAATAAGATATATAGAAGCAGCTTGAGGAACAAGAAAGAAAATCGATTGATCCCTTTTGCTCCCTGCTTATTGTCTCCTCGGGCCCCTAAATTACTGCAACTGTTCCACAGAAAACAATTTAATCCCTTTTCTCATAATAATTACTTCGTTTTGGCATGTTTCAAGGTTTTTTTTTTGATAAACTATTTCCACTATTTTATTATATTCTATTTATTTGTTTATTTTATCATTTTAAGCCCTTGGTCCAACTTGGTGGCCGACCGTCGATTGTGTTCATGTCGAGGCCACTTTTGACCTGTTTCGGAAATCAAATCGCATCGACTAATTAGGAATCCATCTACATGAAAATTTAATCAAACAACTTGTTTGAAAAAAATTGACTGAGAGTTCAGTTTCTGGAAAAACAACATGAAAATTAACTTGTTTAATTGTTGGGTGAACGAAGAAAATCTTTAGGTGAATGCGAATCTTATCACAAAAGAACAAATTATGAGGAATGTATGAAACTAAATGATACGTGAAAAATACTACTACACATAAATCTCCAACCGATCGATCTAACCAAAACATGAACAGTGCCGGAGAATACAATCCGTAAGCAAGTAATCAAATATGTAGCGGATTAAAGTTTAAAACTAAATTTGCAGCTACTGCTCTGATCTTGATCTGCACATTGGTGTTCAAACTGTCCACCACCAGCGCGCACCGCACCCTCGACGTCACCTTCCACAGCTTCAAGCTCCCAAGCTTCACCCGCACCGGCACGTCGCCGGCGAAGTCCAGAGGCACCGCCCCGCTCTGTTCCTGCCGGAGCAACTCACGCATCAGCTCGCTCCCTAGCCGAGCTTCACCCGTCAGCCCCACAGACAGCACCGTCGTGTTCCGGTGGCCTTGGTAGAACGCCGGCAGCGACCCCTCGCACAGCTCGTATCTGTTTAGATCATATCAATACGGGGAAATTGATTTGTTCATTGTTTAACTGCTTGAATTCTCAATACGTACCCGGCGTAGAGCACGCTGAGCCGCGAGCCTTGCTCGTAGTAGATACCGATCCCCTTGTTGGGGTTCGTCGCCGTCACCGTCACGTCGAAGGTCGCCCGCGCCGTGAGGTTGGAGTCGAAGCCGAAGGCCGCCACGCGGAGCTGGTCGACGGAGTAGCTCGGCAATTTGGGGTCGAACACCAGGTACAGCACCCCCGCCGTGACGACCACCGCGACGGCCAGAGCCAGCGCGGCGCAGATCGCGCAGCACAGCAACCGGCAGCAGCACCCGCCGCGGCGCCGCCTCTTCGGCGGGGGCAGCGGGAGGTCACCCCGGCGCCGGTACTGATCCGGATCGCCCTTGTCCGACCTCCAGGTCTCGCGAGGGACGAGAGGAGCCGTCGCCGGCGGATGGGGCGGCGGAGCCTCGATGTCGGCCGGGTGGATGCGCTGGTGATCGGCGATACCAACCCCGTGCTTGCTCGCCATGGTGAGTCTTGAGAATTAGACTTGTGGTCGATCGAGAGTCCAAAGGCTTCACCTTTCCTGTCAATTTATGTATGATAAATAGCCGTTTGGCTTGCAGCGCCGATGTTCGACGTTATGCCTGTGAAGCCAAAGTCTTCATCTTCCACCTAATAAATTGTGTGGGAAAGCGAGCGGTGCGACGCGTAGACGAAGCGTGAGGCACTGCGCGTACGTAGCGCAATGCTTCGCACACAAGCTAGTCGTTTGTTTTAACGCTTGCAAGAATCCATGCATATAAAACACAGAGAGGAGTTTCGGCTGCGGCGTGTAGTTGCTCTACCTTTTCCTCCTCCTAATCTTTCGAGTCATCCGTTTTCACCTTCTCCCACCTAAAACTGCAGGAAAACTAATTAATAAGGTGTTTGGTTTAATGTCCCAAGTCTTTGACGACTTTGTGACGCGTAGACGAGTTGTTCGGCACAGTGTCAGAGGTTTTTTGAAAATAGTATTTTCTCTATTATTTTTTGAGAAAATTTTCATAAACTCTCAAATCTCAAACTCACCTTTATATGTAGTCTTCGTTCGAAAATTTCTTTACATGCAGTCCGTGATGAGATTGATAAGATAGTTTTGTGAGTATTATTTGAATAATGTTGAGTATAAAAGTTAAAAATTTGAGTAAATAAGGTTGTATTCACCACATCAAAAATCTATATACTCAAATTTCCTAAATTAGTACTCAATCTCAAATAATTTATACTTAAATCTTTACAATATATACTCAATTTTTACTCTTTTATACTCAATCCATCGGGGAGTGAATGCAAAGAATTTATTAAATGAGGAGTGCATGCAAAGATCAGTTTGGGATTGGGGAGTTTTCTGTAATTTATCGTTATTTTTTTGACGTGAAAATTATTTCTTAATTAATTAAAAATAATAAAAAATTTATAGAACGGAAGCTAATGTCTTAGCGGTAAGACGATTAATTATTTTTTTAAACATTTACGGTTAGATCCTTAGCTATAACGTATTTTGTAAGAATTTTTCTTCAAATAGGATGTGAATCCTAGGACATTAGACTTCTACACCACTTACCGTGAATGTTTCTTGATTTATCCTAATGATCAATAAAAAACTTTCATAAAATTATATTTATCATCCTAGATTCATTTGTTATCTGATGTAACATTTATTTATTGATTTTTTTCTCAAAAAGTTGTGATATTTATTAGTTGATCTAGAAAACCTAAATGCGGCAAATCAATTGATCGAGTTAATTGGGCTGTGTGGTTGAATTGGGCTCGAGTAAGTTAGTCGAGCTAGACGAATCGGGAGATCTAATTATGGACTTAGTAGATTGGTAGGTTATATTATATTGATTTGTCTGGTTGAGTCAAGGGATTCTGTATGGCCTATCTATCTACCATCCACTTGGTCTTCATGATTCTCTACAATTTCTAGTTAGTGTGTTTGTCGTCAGATTAAGAATGCATATTTTTCTTCCTCCTATCGTCTTGGCTGTCCACACTATTAGGAAAAAATAAAAAATAAAAAATAAAAAATAAAAAGAATAGAAGGTTTTCAAATTGCTTGTCTTGCTGACTCAACCAGTTACCTTTAAATAAAAACAAAAATGAAGGATGATCCTATCTCCTTGAGGGTTCATCTCTTCCTTATCGAGAGACGCATCTCTGTATGACCGATGCATAATTAACTATCCATCATTTGGTGATCGATGCCTCAGTAACCGACGAGTTAGCGACTTTGACATGAGGTCTTCTTTCGGTTGATTCTGTTGGAACTTGATTTGATTTGACTTCGACTCGGTCGGACTTTTACTAAACCTGAACTTAGTAAACTCTGACCCAAGTCAATTTGACTTAACCCGTGTTTTTGTTGACTTTATCTTCCAACTCATCTCAACTTTTGAGTTGACCCTGAGCAATCTTCTCGTATTGCCTTGTGCTCGTATGTCTTTGTGTTTTGGCAGCGAATGTGTAGTGCTTCTCTTCTGCTGCAATTGTGCTATTTAGAGGAATACAAGTTAAATTACAATAGGTAAATTAGGTTGGATATGATAAAATTCATCATCTAAATCTTAGTGGTGTACGTGATTAGTATTATATCCATTTATAATTAATTTCCAATCAAATCAATAAACTAAACAGCAGCCATCATAAAGCATCAGAATTTTGAAATTACAAATCAATTTAAAGATCCATTTAGGATACAACAGTTATAATTAGGAAATTAATTCGAATTAGGAAAGAAGCGACACAATTAATCAGAAATATTTTATCAAATAAAGCTACCGATCATATTCTTACACATCTGAAATGACAATGGATTCTAATAGGAATCGAACTCAAAAGGATCATCTCTATAAATAAGGCCTCTATTGCAACCTATACTCCACCGTCTCTGGGGATGACAATTTTTTTCTTGGGTTCGAAATTTTGTGGGGAAAATTCAAAACGGAGCGGGTTAAGTTTGAAGGGACATTATCGGGTATAGATTCGGGTTTGAAGATTTTTTCAAATCTGCACAGTAGATTAGGGATGGATATGGGAATGCTATGTCCATCCCCAAATCTGCCCTGATAGCCCGATAATAATAATAATAATAATAATTATTATTATTATTATTATATAAGTATATTTTATATAATTTTTCAAAATATTTAAAATTAAATTTTAATAGCAAAGCAATTTGAAACGGGAATCGAGACGGATATGGAGATTTAATTCCCGCAGGATCAAGGATGAGTATTTCCCGATTAGATAAAATCGGGAATTGGGACGAAGATAGGACGGAGATATAATTCAGGGCCGGAGATAGCGATGACAAACTCGCCCCGTGCCGCCCCATTGCCATCCCTAGCCGTCTCAATTCTAGCGTCGCCAGCTCGATTCTACACTGGACGTTGCAATGTGAGCCGTCGAAGTTTGGGAGGATAATCCACATGAGCAGATGGAAACTATATTACCTGTTAGTCAAAAAAAATAGGATAATCCACAATGCATGATATGTCCACTTTGGAATAAGCTTCATGGTTTGCTCGGGCTCTCCCAAATGCTATCTAATGAGATATCATATCTTATAACAATGATTTCCATGTTTCCAATGGGTACTAAGTTTGCACCCTTGTAACCTCTAACAACCCCCTCAAACAAAGACCACATCCCCACCACAAACGAACTTTTCCGTTCTGATGTCTGATCCACTAGGACTTCTGGTCAACTGACCTAGATCACCTGCCGCAACTAGAACTGGTCCTCTTTGATCAGACACGGACCCAATATCCTTTATTTAAGCTACCACATGTTAGATCTGATAACAACCTGGCTCTGATACCATTTGTTAGTCCAAAAGAATAGGATATCTCTAAATCATATATTTCATAACCTCATGGTTTTGCTCTTGCTCTAAAGTCATCAATGGAATTTCCTATAACCAATGATCTATGTTCTCAATTGGACTAAGTTTGCACTTTGCACTCTAACAACCTTTCTAATTCATTGATCAGATGCTTTGAAGTTAACAAATTTTCACAATCGATATTGCATGTCTGAGTCTTATTTATAGCAAAGTTTCCACAAAGTAAAACGATAAAAAAAAACATAAAATTCATATAGTTCATTCGTTCTTTTGTTTGCATCCAAGACTATAGATCAACATTTACCTGTTCTAATTTCATTGATTAGATACTTTGAAGTTACCAAGTTTTCACAATCGATATTGCATGTCTGAGTCTTATTTCTAGCAAAGTTTCCACAAAGTAAATTGATGGAAAAAAATCATAAAATTCATACAGTTCATTCGTTCATTTGTTTGCATCCAAAATTGTATTCCAACATTTACCTGTTCTAATTTCATTGATAAGATACTTTGAAGTTACCAAATTTTCACAATCGATATTGCATGCCTGAGTCTTATTTCTAGCAAAGTTTCCACAACGTAAATTGATGAAAAAAAAACTTCATAAAATTCATACAGTTCATTCGTTCATTTGTTTGCATCCAAAACTGTAGATCAACATTTACCTATTCTAATTTCATTGATCAGATACTTTGAAGTTACCAAATGTTCACAATTGATATTGCATGTCTGAGTCTTATTTCTAGCAAAGTTTCCACAAAGTAAATTGATGAAAAAAAATTATAAAATTCATATAGTTCATTCGTTCTTTTGTTTGCATCCAAAATTGTAAATCAACATTTACCTGTTCTAATTTCATTGATCAGATACTTTGAAGTTACCAAATTTTCAATTCAGCATCATGCAACTTGTTGAGTAAAATTTTATTTTGGAGCAAGTAAACTCATTTTCTGCCTAAAATAAACAAACTTGAATTAACCTATAGTTCGATAAACAAAAATATAATTCAATTTTATTTTGGAGCGACTTACAATCATCGAGGTTCTACAACTACAACCGTCACCTATTTCCAGGCCGACCGATTATGGTTCTGGAACCACCAATTCTGGAACCACCACCACCACCTATTTTCATGAAGCATGAAAGATTAACATCACAATTTACCAAATAAGCAATGTATTTATTTAGTTACCAAACAAAATATTTAATATACAACTAGTTGTCAAACTGCATCTATCATCTAATTTTACATAAATTTTATTTTATTATTATTAATATATCAGTTAATTAGAAATTTTATTGATGGTCAAAGTGTAGTATCATGTTGACACTATATAAAAGATTACAAATATTATAACAAAATAACCTTTGCTTTCATAAAATAACATTATTGAAAATATATAAACCTAAAAAATATTTTATATCTATAAACCTATGCAAGATCTTAAAATATGAAAACTTACCAATCCACGAAACATTAAAAATCAAATTCAATTAGAAATATTATTTGTCTAGTATTTAATGATCTAACATAGCAATAATGAATTCTCACCTGACCAATGAAGAATGAGTCTGGCAAGTTCCTATTTTTGCCACTGTACCTTCGATTGATCCAATCTGCAAGTTCAAAATATTAATCATTAACTTTTTCACATATAAAAAAATGTGCAAATAAGAAAACATAAATAAGAAGATAAAAAAACTTATATTATATCTATTGTTTTAAGAAATATTGAAGTTGCATCCTTCAATAGTATAAAACTATAAAAGTCGGTTCAATTTTACTTCGGTAATATAAGAGAATTTTTCATGCTGATAATGAGTCGGGAATTTGGTAAACTTAACAGTGGATATACTTTTGTGTATATACTTTTAATAGTGGATTTACTTATGTTACTTTTGTGTATACACTTTTAAATTATGATAGTTATTTATAATATATTTGTTTTATTTTAGCAGTGAAAAATATTCTATTCAATTATAATTTTGAAACAATAAAATATGACCAATTACTTTTGTACTACAAATAAATGATGGAGTAATATAATAGAAACGACTTAGACAAATTTAAATAATAGCCAAGTTAAAGAAAAAATTTACTTCACCCCAATTCAAATTTGTGAAGTTGTTCATATAAATTTCATTATTAATTTAAAATTACGTTGTAATAAAATATAATTATTTACTTCTACACTATAAATAAATGATGCCGTAATATAATACAAACAACTTTGACAAATTTAAAAAGTTGCAAAATTAAATAAAAAATTTAATATATCATAATGAAAAAATTATGAAGTCATATAAATAATTTACTTCCTTAATTAATGTAACCCATGAAGTCATATGTGATCAATTATTTCGGTACTTGTACAAAATCGATGAAGTAAAAAGGTTTGTTTACATCATAAACTATTCAATTTTGAATCGGTTTAGATCGGATAAAGACTTCATCATTTTGTGGCGAAGTAATAAATCCACCCTTTTTAATTCACGTTCTTATACTTCGGTAATTATATACATATTACTTCGTTTAATATCCGATTTATATCACTTAATTTCACAAAAATATGTCAGTAACTTTTTTTATCTATGCATATGTCTTTAAAAATATTTCAGTGACTTTTTTCATGTTACTATACAAGGGTATTCTTACGATAGAACCATCAAGGATTAACCTAGCTGATATTACAAAATTTGTTTTACAATCGTGGAGAGCCACAGTAGTGATAAGTATTACTTGGTTTCTTTACCGATGCAAGACCAATTTTTTCATAAAAATGGGTTTGATGGGGGGTCATGAAGACAATCTAATGTTATTGTAGCTCTCAATCGCAGTTAATGTTTCAAGTTGTAGGAACAATTCACAATCAGTATCATAACTTCTTTCGCCACTACTATCTTGAGAGCTACAATCCTCCTTTATACCGATTTGAAACCGATCATGATTAGATCGTCACGAGTGGAGTTCTCTTGAATTACACATTCATTTTGATAATCTAATACAAATGAGAATGTTGATATAAATACTAAAAAACACAATGAATTATAATATTAAAAAATTAACTAAACTGACAATGTTGATATAAATGAAATACAATTTTAAAAAAATAACTTACATGCGATAAACTATAAAAATGAAAAGATAAGCTGTTGGTCCTTCTAAAGCAAGCCAGATGCTTTTCTCGTACAGATGATTAGAAGCACAGTCATGCAAACACCTGAAAATTTTCTCATGACAGTGGGACCAAATATTAGAAGAACTACAACTGAGGCACAATAAAGCAACACCCACCCAATCGACAACTCTTGATTGTTCTGTAATTAATTATGATAGGTCATATTACACTAACAAACATTGAGGCATACATTACAACAAACAGATTGACGATTCGAACCCACGTCGCGCTAGCGGTTGTGGCAATGGCCGCGCGAGGTGACAGTACTGACAGATGCAGCTGGCTCAAAAGTGGAACGATTGAGATTACCTGAGAGGTAATGTCGGAGTTGGCGAGAGTAATCTCGGCATCAGGAGGCGGCGACCGAAGAGAGATGAAATGAGCGTCGTAACTGGGAGCTGCTGCCAGAATGCTTGACCTCCGCCGAACGGATTTGGGGCAAAGGGGCAAAGTGGTATGTGCGCAGGCGCTGCTCTTCGATGGGAATGGAACCGGTTCTGGGCGAGAAAGGTTCAGGGCCGTACCTGAGATTTTGATGGCCTGAGTCGAACTTCAAAGAAAAGGGCCCTTTACAATGTTTTATTATTTTAATTTAAAAAATCATTCACATTTCAAAATATAATCCTCCTTTTAACACGTGATCAAAAAATTTTAACGTACCTAAGAAATATATAAGAAAATAAAAAATTAAATAACATGAATATTTTGAAACGTTACTGAAAAAATTAAACAAACAAAAAAATAGCTTATAATACTCTCAAAAAAGCCATCTAACCACATTATTAGATAATCATGCTTATTAAGATGCTAAGAAAACTTGAGATCATTATTCTCCATTGATCCAAAACTGTCACGGTTATGGTAGAGGAAAAAGTAAATCTATGTAAAATTATATGGACAGATGTTATAGTAGAGAAAAAAGTAAATCTATGAGAGAGTTTACTCGAACAATCTGAAAAGGAAAAAGAAAATTGCATAACTGAACTATCAAATTGTTGCGAAGCTAGATGGGCAGATGGCTATTTCGATTATTCTATATCATGATTCATGAACAGTTACCTCCTTGTAGTTGCAGACAGAGAAAGACGAGGGCAATGGACATTACCTGCTCCCTTGGCGATAGCAAATTGAATGGTGGTCAGCCCCACCAACAAAGGAGATCTCCCAGTCCCAAACGAAATCACAAATTGGGGAATATTGGGGCAACTGGGCAAGGAGAGTCGGAGAAGGACTGAAGGAGACGAGGAGGAGCTCACGGCGAATCGACAATGGGATGAGAAGAGAAGATGAGCCGGCGAGGAAGACTCACGGTCACGGCGTCGGCGAGTCGGCGATTTGGGCGAGGCACGGGAAAAAAACTAGGGCAAGCAAATTAATTAGGGAGAAGTTTAAAATAAAATATAATATTAAATAAAAAAAAATTTTGGGCCCCTTAAAAAATTGGGCCTGAGGCGAGCGCCTCTTGGGCCTCGCCTCAGGTCCGGCCCTGGAAAGGTTCGATCCGTTCGCTATACTATGTTGGGTTTTACAATAAGATAAATGATTTGCACAGTAAAAATGAATACCTTAGTGAAAATATTGACCGTCAATCGACGACACGTCCAATGTCTGATCATCGATCGGACACCACCGACAACCTCCGATTGTTGTCCCGAATCAAATTATACTTTGGGGGGATGGTGAACTCATCAGGATCGACGGTGAATGATACAAGATCGTAATTGTTGCAATCCCCGACGGGTTCACCGTGCCCCTTAGGGTATAGTTTGGTTTAGGTTGGCGGCCTCCGGCCACCGACAGTGTCCGATCGACAATTGAACGTCGAACGTACCGTCGATTAACGGTCAAAGTTTTCACTGAGACATTCACTTTCACTGAACGTATCGTAAAATTCATACAGTTCATTCGTTCTATTGTTTGCATCCAAAATTATAGATTAACATTTACCTGTTCTAATTTCATTAATCAGATACTTTGAAGTTACCAAATTTTCACAATCGATATTGCATGTCTGAGTCTTATTTATAGCAAAGTTTCCACAAAGTAATTTGATAAAAAAACATAAAATTCATACAGTTCATTCATTCTTTTGTTTGCATCCAAGACTAACGATCAACATTCACCTGTTCTAATTTCATTGATAAGATACTTTGAACTTACCAAATTTTCACAATCGATATTACATGTCTGAGTCTTATTTCTAGCAAAGTTTCCACAAAGTAAATTGATGAAAAAAATCATAAAATTCATACAGTTCATTCGTTCTTTTTTTTGCATCCAAAATTGTAGATCAACAGTTACCTGTTCTAATTTCATTGATCAGATACTTTGAAGTTACCAAATTTTCGCAATCGATATTACATGTCTGAGTCTTATTTCTAGCAAAGTTTCGACAACGTAAATTGATGAAAAAACTTCATAAAATTCATACAGTTCATTCATTCTTTTGTTTGCATCCAAAACTGTAGATCAACATTTGCCTGTTCTAATTTCATTGATCAGTTACTTTGAAGTTACCAAATTTTCACAATTGATATTGAATCTTTGAGTCTTATTTCTATCAAAGTTTCCACAAAGTAAATTGATGAAAAAAATCATAAAATTCATATAGTTTATTCGTTCTTTTGTTTGCAATGCATCTAAAATTGTAGATCAACATTTACCTGTTCTAATTTCATTGATCAGATACTTTGTAGTTACCAAATTTCAATTCAGCATCATAGGAGCTTGTTGAGTAATATTTTATTTTGGAGCAACTAAACTCATTTTCTACCTAAAATAAACAAACTTGAATTGACCTATAGTTCGATAAACAAAAACAAAATTCAATTTTATTTTGGAGCGACTTACAATCATCGAGGTTCTACAACTACAACCGTCACCTATTTCCAGGCCGGCCGATTATGGCTCAGGAACCACCAATTCTGGAACCACCACCACCACCACCACCTATTTTCATGAATCATGAAAGATTAATCATCACAATTTACCCAAATAAGCAATGTATTTATTTAGTTACCAAACAAAATATTTAATCTACAACTATTTGTCAAACTGCGTCTATCATCTATTTTTACATAAATTTTAATTTATTATTATTAATATATCAGTTTATTAAAAAATTTATTGATGGTCAAAGTGTATTATCAAGTTGGCACTATATAAAAGATTACAAATATTATAAGAAAATAACCTTTGCTTTCATAAAAAAATATTATTGAAAATATATAAATCAAAAAAATGTTTTGTATCTATAAACCTATGTAAGAACTTAAAATATGAAAACTTACCAATCCACGAAACATTAAAAATCAAATTCGATTAGAAATATTATTTTGCTACTATTTAATCCCAGCTGCTATTACAAAATTTGTTTAACAATCGTGGAGAGCGACAGTAGTATTATGTATCACTTGGTTTCCTTACCTATGCAAGACCATTTTTTTTCCTAAAAATGGGTTTGATGGGGGTTCATAAAGAAAATCTAATGTTATTGTAGCTCTCTATCGCAGTTAATGTTTCAGTTTGCAGGATAGATTCAGAATCAGTATCATAACTTCTTTCGTTATCTATCTTGAGAGCTACAATCCTCCTTTATACCGATTTGAAAATGATCGTCCACAGCAAACAATCCAAGCATAAAAACCAAGAAATAATCAACGATCGAAATCAAACTCACGGTATCAACAGAAAACCCAAATCTGAAAACCAATTCGAACTACACCAATCATCCAGATCTATACCACTAGCATCAACCATTCAAGCATAATCCGAATCTAAGAATTCTTACCGTTGCAACCCTAGATCCTTGCCTGACTCGCCACAATCTGGAAGGAGGGAAGCCCGGTGGTCTCACTTGCTCACGAAGGAGATCGTGGAAGAATGGAAACACCTAACTCAGAAAGGAAGAAGCTGAACAACTGCGCCACAAGCAACGCTGCGCCCTAGATCGCCGGCGTGAGGTTGGATTGCGTAGCGTCGCCAGAAAAGAGGGTGAACGCATCCCGTTGGCTTGAGTCGGCTTGACTGAAGCAGGAAGACCCCGACACCGGCGAGATTTAGAGATCGTGGCTCTCAGTGAAGTAAAGAAAAGGGAACCTCGTCGATTGTGGGCAAGCGGGGGTAGAATAGACGAAGAAGAGGAACCGACCTTCGGTAGAATTCGTGAGAAAGAGGAAAGGAAAGGGTTTTAATAGGTTTGGTCTTTTACAAAGAACCCCTCCTATTTTAGCTTTTTCGCTCGCTAGCCCTTGCTTTGGGTGTATTTAGCTTTTTAGCCCTCCAAAATTTCAAATGTTAACACAATAGATAACTCTGGATTGTTCTGTAATTAATTAAGATAGGTCAGATTACACTAACAAACATCAAGGTCTACGTTACAACAAACAGAATGACCATGCGAACCCACGCCGCGCGGCCACGCCGCGTTGACGGCTGTGGCATTGGTCGCGCGAGGTGACAACACCGACAGACTCAGCTGGCTCAAAAGTGGAACGATTTGAGAGAACCTGAGAGGGTAATGTCGGAGTCGGCGAGAGTAATCTCGGCATCAGGAGGCGGTGACCGAAGAGAGAAGAAAAGAGCATCGAAAGTGGGAGTTGCTGCCGAAATGCTTGACCTCCGCCGAACAAATTTGGGGCAAAGCGGTATGTGGCGCAGGCGCTGCTCTTCGGTGGCAATGGAACCGGTTCTGGGAGAGAAAGGTTCGATCCGTTCGCTATACTGTGTTGGGCTTTACAATAAGAGAAATTATTCGCACAGTAAAGTGAATACGTTAGTGAAAATGTTGATCGCCAATCAACGACATGTCCAATGTCTGATCATCGATCGGACACCGCCGACGGCGTCCGATTGTTGTCCCGAATCAAATTATACTTTGGGGGGATGGTGAACTTGTCGGGATCGACGGTGAATGATGCGAGATAGTAATTGCGGTGAATGTTTGCATCCATGACTGTAAATCAACATTCACCTATTCTAATTTCATTGATCAGATACTTTGAAGTTACCAAATTTTCACAATCGATATTGCATGTCTGAGTCTTAATTCTAGCAAAGTTTCCACAAAGTAAATTGATGAAAAAAATCATAAAATTCATACAGTTCATTCGTTCTTTTGTTTGCATCCAAAATTGTAGATCAACATTTACATGTTCTAATTACATTGATTCAAATACTTTGAAGTTACCAAATTTTCACAATCGATATTGCATGTCTGAGTCTTATTTCTAGCAAAGTTTCCATAACGTAAATTGATGAAAAAAACATTATAAAATTCATACAGTTCATTCGTTCTTTTGTTTGCATCCAAAACTGTAGATCAGCATTTACCTGTTCTAATTTCATTAATCAGTAACTTTGAAGTTACCAAATTTTCACAATTGATATTGCACGTCTGAGTCTTATTTCAATTAATGTTTTCACAAAGTAAATTGATGAAAAAAAAAATCATAAAATTCATGTTGTTCATTCGTTCTTTTGTTTGCATCCAAAATTGTAGATCAATATTGACCTGTTCTAAGTTCATTGATTAGATACTTTGAAATTACCAAATTTTCACAATCAATATTGAATGTCTGAGTCTTATTTCTAGCAAAGTTTCCATAACGTAAATTGATGAAAAAAACTTCATAAAATTCATACAGTTCATTCGTTCTTTTGTTTGCATCCAAAACTGTAGATCAGCATTTACCTGTTCTAATTTCATTGATCAGTTACTTTGAAGTTACCAAATTTTCACAATTGATATTGCATGTCTGAGTTTTATTTCTATCAAAGTTTCCACAAAGTAAATTGATGAAAAAAAAATCATAAAATTCATATAGTTCATTCGTTCTTTTGTTTGCATCCAAAATTGTAGATCAACATTTACCTGTTCTAATTTCATTGATCAGATACTCTGAAGTTATCAAATTTTCAATTCAGCATCATTGCAGCTTGTTGAGTAAAATTTTATTTTGGAACAACTAAACTCATTTTCTGCCTAAAATAAACAAACTTTAATTAACCTATAGTTCGATAAACAAAAACATAATTTAATTTTATTTTCGAGCGACTTACAATTATCGAGGTTCTACAACTACAACCGTCACCTATTTCCAGGCCGGCCGATTATGGTTAAAGAACCACCAATTCTGGAACCACCACCACCACCTATTTTCTTGATGCATGAAAGATTAATCATCACAATTTACCCAAATAAGCAATATATTTATTTAGTTACCAAACAAAATATTTAATCTACAACTAGTTGTCAAACTGCGTTTATCATTTATTTTTAGATAAAAATTATTTTATTATTATTAATATATCAGTTAATTAAAAAATTTATTGATGGTCTAAGTGTAGTATCAAGTTGACACTATATAAAAGATTACAAATATTATAACAAAATTATCTTTGCTTTCATAAAATAATATTATTGAAAATATATAAACCGAAAAAATGTTTTTATCTACAAACCTATGCAAGATCTTAAAATATGAAAACTTACGAATCCACGAAACATTAAAAATCAAATTCAATTAGAAATATTATTTTTCTAGTATTTACTATTCTAACAAAGCAATAATGAATTCTCACCTGACTAATGAATAATGAGTTTGGCACTACGGTAGTGGACCCATTAGAAATGATCTACAATGTGGAAGTGATTCCTATTTTTGCCATTGTACCTTCGATTGATCCAATCTGCATGTTCAAAATATTAATCATTAACATTTTCACAGATAAAACAAATGTGCAATAAAAAACATAAATAAGAAGATAAAAAACTTATATTCTATCTATTATTTTAAGAAATATTGAAGTCGATTCCTTCAATAGTATAAAACTATAAAAGTCGGTTCAATTTTACTTCGTTAATATAAGAGAATTTTTCATGCTGATAATGACTCGGGAATTTGGTAAAGTTAACGGTGGATATACTTTTAACAGTGGATTTACTTATGTTACTTTTGTATATATACTTTTGAATTATGATAGTTATTTATAGTATATTTGTTTTATTTTAGCGTTGAAAAATATTCTATTCAATTATAATTTTGTTGCAATAAAATATGACCAATTACTTCTGTACTACAAATAAATGATGGAGTAATATAATAGAAATGACTTCGACAAATTTAAATAATAGCTAAGTTAAAGAAAAAATTTACTTCACCCCAATTCAAATTTGTGAAGTTGTTCATGTAAATTACTTTATTAAGTTAAATTTACGTTATAGTAAAATATAATTATTTACTTCTACATTATAAATAAATAATGTAGTAATATAATATTAACATTTCGACAAATTTAAAAAGCGGCAAAGTTAAATAAAAAATTTACTATATCATAAAGAAAAAACTATAAAGTCATATAAATAATTTACTTCATTAATTAATGTAGCTCATGAAGTCATATGTAATCAATTATTTCGGTACTTGTACATAATCGATGAAGTAAAAAGTCTTTTTTTACTTCATAAACGGTTCAATTTTGAACCGGTTTAGACCGGATAAATACTTCGCCATTTTGTGGCAAAGTAATAAATCCACCCTTTTTTACTTC